>SJYW01042989.1:0-85309 GCA_006410735.1 Raphicerus campestris
TTTTCTGGAACTCTCTTGCTTTTTCAGTGATCCAACGGATGTTGACAATTTGATCTCTAGTTCCTCCGCCTTTTCTAAATCCAGCTTGAACATCTGAAAGTCCACAGTTCACATACTGTTGAAGCCTGGCTTGGAGAATTTGAGGCATTTGCTCATGTGTGATATGAGTGCAGTTGTGCAGTAGTTTGAACATTCTTTCACATTGCCTTTCTTTTGGATTGGAATGAAACTGACCTTTTCCAGTCCTGTGGCTACTGCTGAGTTTTCCAAATTTGCTGGCATATAAAGTGCACTACTTTAACAGCATCTTCCTTTAGGATTTTAAATAGCTCAACTGGAATTCTGTCACCTCCACTAGCTTTGTTTGTAGTGATCTTTAAGTCTCACTTGACTTCTCATTCCAGGATGTCTGGCTCTAAGTGAGTGATCACACCATCGTGGTTATATGGGTCATGAAGATATTTTTTGTATAGCTCTTCTCTGTATTGCTGCCATCTTTTCTTAATGTCTTCTACTTTTGTTACCTCCCTACCCTTGCTTATATTTCAGTGGTCCCCTTAACCTTTTAAATTAAATGACCAAGCCCTTCTGTTGAGATGAAGGTCCCTGTCTGACAGCCTCCCCTTCACTTTATCTTAGCTTTGAAGAAATGTCCTGTAGGATCAGACATGCTGTCCTTTTCCTGACGCCTTCCCCTCAAGCTGGTCATCTTCCTGATATGGCTTCAGCATCATCTCACCTGCCTAACTCCTGTTTTCTTATATACGGCTACTAGGTGTGAATCACCTTTTATATGGCCAGCCTTTTATTAGATACTTAAATTATTTATTCCGCCAAGCGTCTGTTGCAGAGTCACACCTTTTTGAAGCACACCTCTTCCTGCCTGCAGTCTTGTGGTCTCCTCCTGTTTTATCAGTGTACCTGCAACCAGGTATGGCTACTGTGTTTGCTGTCTTTACTACAACTAGAGCTTTTTGAACAGAAAGATAGCGTACTCCTTTTGTCTATATCTTCAGGAAATAATACCATGCCGGGCAGATAAAAAGGATTCAGACATTTTCTGTATGAATTAATACATGTTTAAGGGCATTAGAAATTACTTGCAGTAGTGTTACTACTAATAATAGCTATTTACTGAGCCTGAATGTAACTATTTTATATACATAATTTTATTTATACTTTTCAGTGATTGTATGAGGTTGAAATTTTATAATCTCCATTTTACAGGTTAGGAAGCAAAGGTTAAAAATGTTAGGTAATTTGTCCAAGTTATTGTGCTTAGACACTCAGTCGTGACTGTCTCTTTGTGACCCCATGGCTGTAGCCCAACTTCCCAACCCAGGGATCGAACCCTGGTCTCCCACACTGCAAGCAGGTCTTTACTATCTGAGCCACCAGGGAAGCTCTTACCTCATATAAATGTTTAGTTATGGATTTTTGCATTTTATGAAATTTAGTATGTTAGTGTTTTTCAATATGTTCATACAAATAATATAGATATATGGCAACTCAATCCTATTATCATCAATTAATAACTGAGAATCATACATGTGGACAGATACATGTATATACAATTATATGCATATTATATGCAATTATAATTTTACACATGTTTATATTATATTATTATATCTAAGCCAGTGGTGGTCATCAAACCCAGGAATGACTGGCTACAGAGACCCTGGTCTTATTCATTAGGCAGTCCTGCCTCTCAAATGTCTCTTAAGACCATCACCATCTTCCCTAAGTTAGCCCTTTACTCTTTTCCTGATGGGTTAAATGCAGTTGTCACATGCGACTACTCAGGAAAACCCAGCTGGGCCAAAGAAAACATCTCTGTTGGGAGAACGAGGACTTATGCAAATATCCAGACTGTAAGGAAGGCCTGTAGTTTTCCTTTGTGCCCTGTTTGTAATAAATAAGCCATGGCAGCATGTTTAGGTCATTAGCAGAGATAGACGGAGCCAGCCAAGCTATTGCTCTACACTTGGCAAAATGGAAATGCTGCTTCTCCATTTGTGGAGCAGAGTGGTGATGGGATTCCTCAGCCTTTATGTGCTTTAAGGCGATGATTGCATATGGGAGGAAAAATAGGAGGTAGGAGATGACTCCAAAGGGATTTATTGGGAAAATCATTGCAGGAGAAAGCAAATAAAGGGGCTGGCTAATGCTGTACCTGAAGAGTACAGTCGAATTTGTACTTGACTGTGTATGAACCCCTTGCCCCAGGGACCTCAGTGACCTCTCTAAAGTGGGGTGGGGGGCAGTCACATTAGATTAGGGTTTTCCACAGTATGCCCTGATTTATACAAGTTATACAAGTTCCATATATGTTAAATGGCATTATATAGTGAAAGTCACTTTTTATTTAAAACAAAAAGTGAAATACTGTTTAGACAAGGTTTTTTAC
The DNA here is from genome assembly GCA_006410735.1 of Raphicerus campestris. Taxonomy (NCBI): domain Eukaryota; kingdom Metazoa; phylum Chordata; class Mammalia; order Artiodactyla; family Bovidae; genus Raphicerus; species Raphicerus campestris. The sequence continues at coordinate 2,411 of SJYW01042989.1, forward strand.
TTGCCTGGTAGCTCGGCTGGTAAAGAATCCACTTGCAGTGCAGGAGACCCAGGTTCAATTCCTGGGTCAGAAAGATCCCCTGGAGAAGGAACAGCTACCCACTCCAGTATTCTTGGGCTTCCCTGGTGACTCAGTTGGTAAAGAGCTGACCCGCAGTGTGGCAGACCTGGGCTTGATTCTTGGGTAGGAAAGATCCCCTGGAGAAGGGAATGGCTTCTTGCTCCAGTATTCTGGCCTGAAGAATTCCACGGACATGACTGAGTGACTCTCACTTTTACTTTTTTGTTTGTTATTCACTACAAGATTTCTCAGGACCTTTATACACTAATGTANAACAGCTACCCACTCCAGTATTCTTGGGCTTCCCTGGTGGCTCAGTTGGTAAAGAGCTGACCCGCAGTGTGGCAGACCTGGGCTTGATTCTTGGGTAGGGAAGATCCCCTGGAGAAGGGAATAGATTCTTGCTCCAGTATTCTGGCCTGAAGAATTCCACGAACATGACTGAGTGACTCTCACTTTTACTTTTTTGTTTGTTATTCACTACAAGATTTCTCAGGACCTTTATACACTAATGTAAATTACTAATCTCCAAGTGGTCAAATAGTCAGTGGCATTTCCCAAACTTGATTGACCACAAGGCCACATTTTCAAAATGTTTATCATGTGAGAGTTTTCCAGAACTAGGTTCAGAGGAATGCTATCCCTGATGGTACTTGGGCATCATTTATCTGAAGGAGAGCTGGGCTACCGCTTATGTTGTCTAGGGACACCTGGGACAGGGGACAGAGCTGGATTATCTTCTGAAGGGAGAGGGGACACACACAAATGTGAATTCTTGGTTTAAAAATTCTGTGCCCAGCTGTGTGCCCAAAACTTGTGCACAGATTTAATGCCTAAACTCCTGTGAGAGACAAATTGAGCTTTATAGTATGCTTCAAATGACAGTGTTTATGCCTATATTGGACCACACTTTAAAAAGAAATTCTCTATAAATGATCTCATTTAATTTTCACAAAATACCCCAGCACAATGGTTGTACATATTGTGTAGGAGATGACATTCACAGCCCTTCCTGAAATATATGTCATGNTTATGCCTATATTGGACCACACTTTAAAAAGAAATTCTCTATAAATGATCTCATTTAATTTTCACAAAATACCCCAGCACAATGGTTGTACATATTGTGTAGGAGATGACATTCACAGCCCTTCCTGAAATATATGTCATGATTCCCATTTAATAGAATACCTGAAGTCTAGGGAGCCTAAGTATAAATATAATATTAGAATAGTTAATAAGTACTGTAACCAGGTTACAAACCTAAATATCTTTCCATTGAAGTGAAAAGGATAATTTCAGTTCTTTCCCAGTTTTTTGTTTTGTTTTTAATCAGGCTGACCTAGATAAATAATCAATGTATGAATGAATGCCTTGGTGCCAATTTAGGATTAAACATTAATACTTTCATTAATAGCTGGGGAACAAATAAAGTTACTAAAATTTATGAAAATTTACACCAGTCAACAATTTCTGCATAATAAACCACCCTTAAAACATAGAAGCTTAAAATATGGACCATTTTATTTGACCCCAGGACTTCCTTTGGTCTCATCTGAGGTCTCTCACATGGCAGGAGTCATCCGGCAGCTGAACTGGGGCTGGACAGTCTAACACAGCCTTGTTTTCATGTCTGGTGGTTACAGCTGGTTCACAAGAGGCACTTTTGTATCCAGAAGGCAAACATGGGATTCTTCTCATGATTGTGGCAGTGTGCTCAGGTTTCTTGAGAATCAGACTTAGGGATTCTCATACTATCAATTTTCCCACTTTCTGCTATTCAAAGTAGGTCGTAAAGCCAGCCCAGAATCAAAGGCAGGAAATGGAGACTTATTCTTCATGGGAGAAGCAGTGAAGTCAAGCTGCAGAGAGGCCTGTGGGCAAGGATTATTGTAGCCATCTTTGCAAAGACTCAACCACTGTTTTAATGGATATTTCTTTGAAAATCTGCTTGGGCAATGCACCCTTTTCTGAGCATCTTTTCCCTTTTCATTGAATAGGGCACCCTAGTAGGAGCTGCTTAGATAAAAGATACACCGTTACCCAAGGAGGAGTTAATTCATTGCCAAGTCAAAGCAATAGATTCTTTTCCTAAGAATTTTAAATTGCAAAGCAGAGATATAAGTTAGAGATACTGGAATCAAAAGCAATTCTGTGCAGCCATTTCTTCTCAGTATTCATGGAGAAACAGAGACATACCATTCATTCATTCAGTTATATTAACAGCACACTCATTGTATGCTTGGTACTATGATAGGCACTGGACCCACTCAGCTGAAAACAATGAAAGTATATCCACAGGGATAAGGGAATAAAATCCATGTAAGAGACAGAGGCTCTGGCTCTGGAACCTGGAGATCCCTGGCTATACAGCCTGCCCATATCTGCTCTAAGTAGCTCTGGAAGTGTAATAAAAACCATTACTTTCTTTAAGCTGGTAGAAATGAGTTCTGTTACTTGCATCTAAATGAGTCTCAATATAGTATTCTGTTGAGAGAAGCTGCCAGTTACTTTCTGTGTTGGCAGAGAAACTATAACACTGGAAGAAACTGTCTACTATTTCTGGGACTTTTAAGAATTAGTACCTGGGTGACATGGCCATTTGGATTTGGTGACAGAAAGACCTCAAGATGTCAAGTAGATTCTTCTTTATTTTTATACAGCAAGACATTTCCAAATATAGTAACTCTGACTTGCTTACAGGGCCAGAATTGATACAGGAGGAAATGTCTGTCTTTCTGATGCTAATTATTTATTCAACTTTCTACTGATTATTTATTGAGTGCCTACTGTGTGCTAGGCATCATTTTAGGGACTTAATAAACAACCAAGTTAACAAACATCTTCACCCTTAAAAAGCTTGCAGGCTAGCACATGTTTGCAAGTTATGAAAAGTAAGAAACATGTAGAGATCCTTTTGGTATGTTTAGAACTAGGTATATTCTAGAATAGACATTTTCTGGAGTAGGTATTTTTCTTGTTGAGAAATCCAATGGCCAATAATATATCTATAAGTATTGCTCAGTGTGTAAGTGCAATAGGAAGTGAAAAACAAGAGCAACAAAAATATTAAAGAGAACCCAATAGTGCTGATATAATTGTTTCTGTGAAATAATTCATTGACTTATTCTTTTGCAAGACTGACTCTGTGGTAAAGTGCTAAGCTTTATTCTGCATTAGGATAGAACTGGTAAGGTTGAGGGTAATATACACTATTAGCTGAATTTGGAGTATTGTAGCTCATCTAATGTGTGAAAGTAAAGAAACTGATTTTATTTTTATTGGTTCTGAGCAGTATTTGTTTCTCCTCTGGCAGATATCATTGTTGATATAGGTTTCAATCGTTTTTATTGCCCCTTTTGCACATAACCTTATAAAAATAAATCTATTTAGTTGTTTAAAGTATTCTTAAAAATGAAGGATCAAATCTTTTCTGAGTTGTTTTACTTGGAAGAAGCTTTGACTTTTAAAAAAATATAGCTCCTTTTACAATATCAAATGGCTCGGTTTGATTCTCAGTTCTGGGAGTTCAAGTGTTGAAATCTTTTGTAAATATTTACATAGACTCATGTAAGAATATTTATTAAATGAATCATCATAAGAAACTCTCCAGGATATTGCAGACACTTCTGCAACAGACCAATAAGAGAAGTAGATAGATGGATATAGAGGAATGGATGGATGGATAGACAGATAGATGGACCTGGACAGATATATAGATAGGCATATATATGTTTATATCTACATATATCTATATCTATATGTAACATGTAGATACTGTTGCTGTATTTGCAGCCTGAGGAATCATTGTCTTCGTATGGATCCTTTGAAGCCTTAAGCAAAAGACTTGATACACCTGTGCTTTTTTGTTAAGCCCACAGAAACATGTTTGTACAATTAGTCTAATATATCAGAAGATACATGATATCATATACCAACTGTTTAGAAGAGAGGTGATGTAGCATGGAGTAAGGTCTTAAAGACAGACAAGTTCAGATCCAAGTTCGATCACTTACTGTCCACAGGACCCTGAACTAATTGCCTGTCATCTCTAAATGTTAAGTTTTCTCATCTGTTAAATGGTCACTCTAATAGCATCTAATTCATAAGTTTATTGTAAGAAATAAATAATACAGAGCACAATGGCACAGGGCAAGGCACTGTTATTGCTAGTGTGAGATGATAGAACAATAATGAGGGTGAGGCACTATGAGTTATTAGAACATAGACCTGTGGAATCTTAAGGGAGAAAAGGGCCTTATCAATCCTATTTTCCAAGTTTTGTTTTGTGAACTGGGAATCAGTGGCCCAAAGAGATTAATCTAGGTAAGATGGTAGGAGTAAGAATTACACACTGGTCTACAATAGGAGATAAGATACTTTTTGACAGGTTTGTTCTTTTATTTTTCTCTCACATAATGAGAAGAAATATTTGTGATTGTTATAGTCATATCACCTGGGTGACTTTTACAGTAACTTCAGTCCAGGGAGTTACCTGAAGACCCATCACTTGAGTGTGGCTTTTTTAAGAAGTGGAAACTTTTGTATCATCAGGATAAAAGGAAGCACAGTGCTTAAAGAACAGACTCTATCCCTGACTCTATTAAGTCTATTTGTATGCTTTCAAAAGGAAATTCTCTTGGGCAGATAAGAAGTTGGCAGACTGAAAGGTAATACATAAATTTCCATGCTCAACAGTCAGGACTTGAGCAGGCTTGTCTGAGATGCAGCCCACACCGTCCAGAGCTTTCCCCTAGCCTCTCAGTTCCTGTGTATTACTCAGGGCTCTGAGCAACAGATCAGGGTAGTCCTTATTGTTCAGGGTACAAATTCATCATCTGAGGAGGCCGTTCTGAATGGAAATCTGCCCCCTTCTCTCCTCCACTCTCTTTCCTCCCCAAGATGCCTCACAGAATCTGAGGAGGCTGGGAAGCAGCCGAGGCAGGGGCAAGTAGCACTGCATTCTGTGGCTCTCTGAGGCTTCTTCCTGGACAAGAATTCTGTGTTCCCTGTTCTGAGTATGTGCATCTTATAAATAGATCCTTCCAAAAAGTATGTCAGTAACTTCCTAGGTGAGTCTCTTGAAAACCTGGAGCGAGGTGGAGACATGAAGAATCCTCATTTTGAGACAGCAGCTCAGAAATGCAATAGAGATCAGCTGTTTAGCTCCTGAGCATGTCCTCGCATGATCTCTGATGGAGAAATGTTTGTTTAATCTTCTTTAGATTATTGGGCCAGGCTGTTTTCTGGGGGAAGGTCAAAGAAAGAAAATAGTTTTATAATAAAGTAAAAGCTCATCGCATATAGTTTATTAGAATTTATTTTTTAATTAAAAGTCTTCAATGTTTTATATATGTCTGTTGGATGAGATGGCAGAAGGCTGTTTTACTAACTATGATTCGAAGAGCTGGGGGATGATTTTAGCCTGCTGGGCCTCAAGTTTCCAATGTGGGTTCTTAGACTTCTGAGAAAAAGAACCAAAACAGGATTTTGCCTCTGGTGTTTCTGGGATTATACTATTTGGTCTTAATACTGACCTTGGGGAATATTAATGAATTTAATTTGCAGGGGCCAAATGGTGCTACTTAATATTAATCATAATATTCTAACTCAATTGAAATATGAAGAGGTACAAAATATTTGAATTTGAGCTCTGATCCTCATCCATGTTGGCTAGCATCACCTGAAACAGAATAGCTATGAATGGCCCTACATGGGTTTCTTTTTTTTTCTTTTCCCTATGCTCCTCAGTTCTCCTAATCACATAGAATATCTTAGCTTAGGCATCTTTGTTTGGGACCAGTTATAGCCTTTATGAATAAGGTTGTAGTCTGGAAAAAATATATTTTCCTACTAATGAAAAATTCTGATAACTTGGTATATTTAAGTCTCAAGCCTGGATATTCTTGTTAGTGCTGTAAGTAGATCATGGAATAGCTAGGGAGACACAGCACTCCCTCTTCTCTGGATAAACATCAGCAACCTCTTCTCTGTTTTGTTATATATGTTGCCATAGTGTTAGAAGGTGGTGGCCTAGATAAGGCATTGCAGTACTGGGGCTCTTAGAAAAGCTTTGAGAAATATCTTGTCTCTCAGTGAGGCTTCAGTTAGTCAGGATCCTTGTCTCATTTACATTATCTGATGTATACAATATCACTGGTATCAATATAATTTCTAAAACCTCCTAAATGATCTTTGCTTTCTTTTTGATTTCTGACCATCCCTGCAGTGCTTTGATTACTGTCTTTCTCTCTCCATCTCTCCCTTTCTTTTTTTTTTTTCAATTTAATTTTTACTTTATTTTACTTTACAATACTGTATTGGTTTTGCCATACATTGACATGAATCTGCCATGGGTGTATACGAGCTCCCAATCCTGAATCCCCCTCCCACCTTGCCGGGGTCCAGCCCTGGTGGATCCAGGGAATTCGAAGGTGGGGACAGAGTCGGTGTCCTTGGAAAAATTTAATTAATTACAGATAGAGAGGTATTAGGAAATTAGCAGAGAAAAAGAGGCCGAATAACTTGGTTTACACAGGATACCAATCACCACCTACGTAGGCCGCAGGAGTCTTCCCATTCTCTCAAAGGAGAGGAGGCACTGAGGGGCCCCAGGTCTGGTCTTAGAAGCCCAGACAAAGTTAGTAGGCTTGGTGGGTCTTATGCACCAGATGGGAATATGGACAGAAAATAGTAGGAGAGATAAAGGGGCTGAATAACTTGGTTTACATGGGGTACCAGTAAAATTCCAAGACAAGGAATTTGCACCATCTACTTTGGGCCACCGGTGCCACTTGAATATCGGAAGGTGCCCCTCCTTAGGCACCTTCTTGTGTGGGCTCAAAAACCAGGGCAAATAAGTAGACTTGGAGGGCACCCATGCTCCAGATGGGAATTTAGCCAGAAAACTGGGGAGAAGAAAAGAACGACATGAGGGAATCAGTCTTTCCAGAACTGATCTGATTTCTTTATTTTTCAGGTTTGTTTTTATACCTTTTGTTACACATAGGGATCAATACAGAGTCACGTGGGGGTCAGCAGATCTGACCCTTGTCACAATCAGGTGCTTCATATAAAATTATAAAAAGGTCTTATGGGTTTTTCTGGCCATGAGGTCTGCTGACATTTTATGGCCCTTTCTGATACCGGTCAGTTAACCAGAAAAGTTATTTTTCCAGGGGTGATTTTTTTCAGGCACCACCCTCCAAATAAAGTTGCATTCCTATAGGGTGAGGGTGTAGTGAATTACAATCAAGAAAGGAATTTACTTAACCTAAGGTTTAACATGATTAGTCTTAAAAGGTTAATACTTATTTCTCTTATATGCTTAAAGGTTAGTACTTATTTCTCCTATATGCTAGTTACATTCATTATAAGGGCAGGGAATATGAAGATTTAGCAGAAAACATCAGCCCAACAAATGAAAACCCTTCATCAATGTTCCCTTTACAATCTATTTAGTTTTAAGATAGTGATAAAGTTACATTTTTGCATAGCAAGGACACAATGATTTATAACAAAGTACAGTAGTCTATAACAAAAGAGAAAATTCATTAACTCAAAAAGTCTAGTATTGCTAACATCAAAAATTACTGTATTTCCTTTTCTATATTCCAAATACATTGATTAATATATTCCCAGGTGCCTAAGGATATGGAGGCCTGGCGGCAATCATTGACTCATCAATGAGAAAAAGCCCTATGCTAATTAAGACTTTCAAAATCCTCCAAAACTCTCTGTGCTGTTTATGGTTGAGAGGTTGTCACAGGAGCTAGTCTGTCAGCAGAAAGGTTTGACCTGAGACACCCTTGTCACATCCAGGGCAGGGAATTAACAAATGAAAAAACCCTTCACCAATTCCTGATCAACTCACTAATACTATACTAATGATCTTCTAACTTCTCAAAAGAGTCTGTATTTAGAAGGTTTTAAAGCATCCCATGCTTCTCACAGTTGGGAGGCTGTAAACAATCACATGCAGCTGGATGAACCTGATCAGGCAGGCCAGAGAACCTTCAGAATTTGTAAGCTGAAACACTCTTGTCACGCCCAGGAATTTTTATTAACTGGGGCTGCAAGTTAACTCCTTCTCTGAGACAAATGGTTATGGGGGAGAGCTCCCCATAAAGTACTCTGGTTTTGGGGATAGGTGCTCAGGAACAGGAGGTTTCCTGAGGCTTGATCATGCTTTTGCATATGCCAAGCATCCTTCCTCATGACCTTTGCCACGGGTGGAGTTCCTCATGGTGGCCCCCAGCACCACCTCCCACCCCATATCATCTTTCTGGATCATCTCTCCCTTTCTGCCTCTTACCTTTCCCTTTTTAAAATATGTTTATTGAATGCTACATATAGTGCTATTCTATAGGGGAATGGAAACACAATCCTGAAATGCATGACTNCCTACCCTTGAGGAACTGGGCACACTTGAGATTTAACAGGGCAGAGGGAGCTTGTTGATCCACTCACTTAGGGATTGTCAGAGGAAATCATTTGGTGGAAGGGCCACTGAGATGGAGAAATACTGCCTTGCTTTGGAGACTAGTAAATGTTGGAAACCTGGATGTGGGCTTATTAGAATTTGGGGCCCAGGGGTTCTATGGGGTGACTAACCTTGTGCAGAAATTACCCATGTTAGCTGTTTGAGACAGATCACATGGTAGAAAAAGTGAATATTGACTAACACAATAAAAGTGTTAAGTTTATTCAGCCAGTCACCATCCCAGATAAGGCAGCTCGGATCCTATAGTGGTTCTTGAATGTTATCACTTGTTAAAATACAGATCCCCAGCCTTACCTCCAAAAATTGATTCAGTAGGTGTGGAGTGAGGCCTGAGGGTTTGCATTTCTAACCCAGGTACTGCTGTCATGGCTGGAGACCACACTTTGAGAACTACTGCTCAAAAAACAGTGAAAGACCTGTTTCTAGAACACAAAGTCAGTTTCTAGTCAACAAAGGAAGGTGTCTATTTGAAATGTCATCTTTTAGTCTTTATTTCTCATCAGAAAGAGATACGGACAACCGAAAGGTGGTGTGTGTGTGTGTCATTTTTTATTTATTTCCTGTTGCCATGGAATTTGTGAGTTTTCAAACCATTTTAATTTTCCCTTATAACAGTCCCGTTTAATCAAGAAGAGGAGCTCTTACTGAATTGCACTTAGCCTTGAGCTAGTTGCCTAAGGCTTCCGTTTCCTCATAAGGGGAAATAATGATAATGTTGGTCTACCTCAAGGATATGTGGGTTCAGTATGTTTTCTTTGGTGGTAGTGGTTTGGGGGATAGATTTTAATTCTTGGTGATGAAGTGAAATCTTAATGAAAAGAGACTTGGTAGTAAATTCTCTCTCCCATTATTAAGTAAGTATGTGATTTTTAAAAAGTGACTAATGCTTGAGGCAGTTATACAAGCATAAAGAACTCTACAGATATTTCCTGTGCTGTCTAATGCTTACTACTTTGTTGGTGCCTAATCATAGTTAAGTTTGATGTGGCAGCAAACCAAAGGTCTCCCTCCCCCCTAATAAAGTAGCTCAGTAAAAGAGGGGATTAAAGCTTATTTGTTATAATCCTTAACACCACCAAACCTCCGCTTTCATAATGCAAGTTTATTGTCTCTAGTGGTTCACTGGTGCTTTAGCAAAGGTGGCTAGTATGCAGACAGTTATTGCAGTTTCCACTTTTAATAGGCATGTGTGGAGGGGCTGTGTTCCTAAGGGGTAAACCACTTGGCCTCTTTTGAGTCTCAGTTCCTTCATCTAAAATCAGGGCGGATCTGGGTGATTCTAGCTTCAGATATTCTGATCTACCTTTGGAGGAGAAATGTCAAATGGCATTCCATGTATGCAGAATCTAAAAGGAAATGATGTGATGCAAATAAACTTATTACAAAACAGAAATGGACTCGTAGAGAACAAGCTGGTTGCTGGAGGGGAAGGATGGGGGGAAGAGATAGTAAGTTTGGGATGGATATGTACACACTGCTATCTTTAAAATGGATAACCAAAAAGGACCTACTGTATAACATATGGAACTCTACTCAATGTTATATGGCAGCTTGGACAGGAGGGGAGTTTCAGGAAGAATGGATACATGTGTATGTATGGCCAAGTGCAGCTGAACTATCACTATCAGTTGCTGTCCACCTGAAACTATCACAACATTGTTAATGGACTATACCCCAATGTAAAATAAAAAGTTTACAAAATAAAAATAATCTCTTTGTTAAAATTCAGTTTAATTCAGTCACTCAGTCGTGTCCGACTCTTTGCGACCCCATGGACTGCACCACGCCAGGCTTCCCTGTCTTATCACCAACTCATGGAGCTTGTTAATGGACTGTACTCCAATATAAAATTAAAACTTTAAAAAATAAAAATAATCTGTCTGTTAAAGTTAGGCATCTCCAATAATTCTAAAAGTGCTTTGCATTTAAGTCATTTGTTTAGAATTTAAGGGGAAATGGGTCACTTAAATCGGTAGTTATGGAGAAAATTTGGAGAAGGAAATGGCAACCCACTTCAGTATTCTTGCCTGGAGAATCCCATGGACAGAGGAGCCTGGCAGGCTACACTCCGTGGGATCAAAAGAGTCGGACATGATTTAGAACTAAACCACCACATGGGGAAAATGAGTAACATGCCACATACAGCTTACTTATTTCTAAAGATTTACAATAAGTTCAGGAGAAACACTACAAGTATATAATTTGCCTTTGATTCGGTATTTTTTTTCCTAAGGTCATCAGTGTGGGCATTTATTTTCCCCAGACAGAAGTCAGTGTGGCATCAGTTTAATTAGCACAAACATGTTGACTGAGAAGTTGTCTATTTGGCAATTCTGTTACATTGGCTTTGAAACAAGGGACTATCAAATTTAAGCTGAAAGAATCCTACTTTATACATCAGTGCTGTTATTGTTCAGTCGCTTAGTCATGTCCGACTCTTTGCAACCTTATGGACTATAGCATGCAGGGCTTCCCTGTCCTTCACCATCACCTGGAGCTTGCTCAAACTCACGTCCATTGAGTCGGTGATGCCATTAAACCATCTCATCCTCTGTCGTCCCCTTCTCTTACTGCCTTCAGTCTTTCCCAGCATCAGGGTCTTTTCTAATGAGTCAGCTCTTTGCATCAGGTGGCCAAAGTATTGGGGCTTCAGCTTCAGCATCGGTCCTTCCAATGAATATTCAGGGTTGATTTCCTTTAGGACTGACTGGTTTAATCTTGCAGTCCAAGGGACTCTCAAGAGTCTTCTCCAACACCATAGTTGAAAAGCATCAATTGTTCGGCACTCAGCCTTCTTTATTGTCCTACACTCACATCTGTACATGACTACTGGAAAAACCATAGCTTTGACTAGATGGACCTTTGTTGGCAAAGTAATGTCTCTGCTTTTTAATAGACTGTCTAGGTTTGTCATAGCTTTTCTTCCAAGGAGCAGGTGTCTTTTAATTTCATGGCTGCAGTCACCATCTGCAGTGATTTTGGAGCCCAGAAAAATAAAGTCTGACACTGTTTTCATTGTTTCCCCATCTATTTGCCATGAAGTCATGGGATCAGATGCTGTTGGTCTTTGTTTTTTGAACGTTTAGTTTTAAGCCAGCATTTTCACCCTTTCACCTTCATCAAGAGGCTCTTTAGTTCTTCTTCACTTACTGCCATAAGGGTGATGTCATCTGCTTATCTGAGGTTATTGATATTTTTCCCTTTAATCTTGACTCTGGGTTGTGCTTCATCCAGCCTGGTGTTTCTCATGATGTACTCTGAATATAAGTTAAATAAGCTGAGTGACAATATACAGCCTAGACATACTCCTTTCCCAATTTGGAACCAGTCTGTTGTTCCATGTCCGGTTCTAACTGTTGTTTCTTTACCTTAATACAGGTTTCTCAGGAGGCAGGTGAGATGATCTGGTATTCCCATCTCTAATAATTTTCCATAGTTTGTTGTGATCCACACAGTCAAAGGCTTTAGCATAGTTAATAAAGCTGAAGTATATATTTTTCTGGAATTCTCTTGCTTTTTTGATGATCCAGTGGATGTTGGCAGTTTGATCTCTGGTTCCTCTGCCTTTTCTAAATCCAGCTTGAACATCTGAAAGTTCTTGGTTCAGGTACTGTTGAAGCCTAGCCTGGAGAATTTTGAGCATTATTTTGCTAGTATGTTAAATGAGTGCAATTGTGTGGTAGTTTGACATTCTTTGGCACTACCTTTCTTTGGGAGTGGAATGAAAACTGACCTTTTCCTGTCCTGTGGCCACTGCTGAGTTCTCCACATTTGCTAGCATATAGATCATAGTCCAGCTTTATTCTTAAGTGGGGAGACTGAAGCCCAGGAAGAAGTGACTTGCTCAAGGTTTTGATAAATAAGCAATAGGGACCAATATGTTGAATGCCAGGCTAGATGTCCAGAGGCAGAGAAGAGGACATGAAACCCAGGCTGGATCAGGTAGTCCTTCCCAGGGGGCCTCAGGAAAGGGGGCCTGAGGGGAGGTAGGCAAGAAGGTCGGTGAAGGGTCTTTTTAGGCAGAGTGGTTTATGTAAAAAGACAGAGCAGGTGGAGGTTCTTCTAAAGAACTATACTTGGTTCAGAATGGCTGGCCCATGTGAAGAGAGAAGTAAGTTGGGGCTAGATCACAGAACCTTGTCCTGAATGGAAAAGGAAGTCACTTAAGAGTTTTAAGCAGAGAAGTGACCCACGTTTGCCCATTTGGTAAGACCTCTCTGAGAGTGGCGTAGAGAGTGGCTTGGAGAGTACTGGGCCCAAAGCCGGCTAGGAGGCTAAGCGGGAGGTGAAGATGTGAATCAGGACAGCAGCCCCAGCATGGAGGTAGCAGCAGCTTTCTCCTATAAATACACGGGTAAATCTAACACAGTTCCAACCAGTTTCCAAACTTCATGATGATTCTGAAGTTCATCTGTAAGAATACACAGGGAAGACATGTACCCCAGTGTTCACTGCGGCACTGTTTACAACAGCTAGGACATGGAAGCATGTCCATCAGCAGACAAATGGATGAAGAAGTTGTGGTACATATGCACAATGGAATATTACTCAGCTATAAAAAGAACACATTTGAGTCAGTTCTAATTTGGTGGATGAAACTGGTGTCTATTATACAGAGTAAAGTAAGTAAGAGAAACACCAGTACAGTACATTAAAGCGTATATATGGAATTTAGAAAGCCGGTAATGACAACCCTGTATGCAAGACAGCAAAACAGACACAGATGTAAAGAACAGATTTTTGGACTATGTGGGAGAAGGTGAGGGTGGGATGATTTGAGAGAATAGCATTGAAACGTATATTACTATATGTAAAATAGATAACCAGTGCAAGTTCGATGTATGAAGCAGGGCACTCAAAGCTGGTGCTCTGGGACAACCCAGAGGGGTGGGGTGAGGAGAGTGGCAGGGGGGTTCAGGATGGGGGACACGTGCACCTGTGGCTGATTCATGTCAGTGTATGACAAAACCACCACAATATTGTAAAGTAATTATCCTCCAATTAAATAAAAAAATTTTTAAAAAGAAAAATAGTGAAAAAAAGGAGTCACCTGAAGTAGAACTTAACAGATATTAAAACTTATAAAGTAGCATTTTAAAAGTGATGCTAGGAAAAAATAAAAGTGATGCTAAGAATAAAAAATAGATGCCTGTTGCTGAGATTTCTCTGCTGTTCTACTGATTGAAATATATATATAAGTATTTAGATGGTCATTAGGGTGTCATTTCAAATCAGGACAGAAAAGATAGGTTAGTAAAAGTTGGTTAATTATTTTGAGAAAACCTGAAATGAAATAACAGCTAAAACTCTCATCCCACTCATCAGAATAAACCCCAGATGGATAAAGGGCTGAATATAAAAAATGAAACTGCAAATTTTCTAATTCTCCATACTTTTCTTTATATTTAAAATTTTCATAACAAAATAAGAATTAAACTATAAAGTACTAGGAAGAAAATAAGATGAGAAAAGCTCAATCATAAGATTGAGAAAAGCTGTTTTAAGAATAATATTGATGACAAGGAACCACTAAAGATGAATTTGAACACAAAAGGTTTACATCAAAAACCATCTTAAAATTAAAAAGCAGAAGATAAACTCATAATGTTTTATATATTTATAGTTCTCCTTCCCTACTTCCCACCCTCCTTCCTCCTTCCATGAGTGTTTATTGATCTATTATGTTAGATACCCTCTTAGTGCTAGGGAATCACTATGAACAAAACAAAGTACTTCTTCCCTGGTGGTCCAGTGGTTAAGAATCTGCCTTGCAATGCAAAGGATGTGGGTTCAATCCCTGGTTGGAGAACCAAGATACCACATATCTCAGGGCATCTAAGCCTGAGTGCCACGTTGAGAAAGATCCATGATCTGACACAGACAAAATTAATAAATACTGAAAAAGTTCCTGCTCTAATGGATCCTTTAGTCAGGGAAATGGATAATAAACAAAATAAATAATTATTATATCAGATGGCAAGTGATATGCATACAAATAAGTGAATTTGTTCATTTGCTGGGGCTGCTGTAACAAACTTGGTGGCTTAAAACCACAGAAATTTAATCTCTCATAGTTCTAAAGGCTAGAAGTCCAAAATCAAAGTGTTGGCAGGCCCTCCCAAGGCTCCAGGGGGCGATGCTTCCTTGTCTCTTCCTGCCTTCTGGTGGTTGCCCTCAGTCCTTGGTTTGTAGCCACATCACCCCAATCTCTGCCTCTACTGGCGCATAATACTGTTCCTGTGTGTTTCCATGTGTCTCTCTGTTTCTTATAAGAATACCAATCATTGGACTTAGGATCTGCCCTAATGCAGTGTGACCTGATTTCAACTTGACTACATCTGCAAAGATTCCATTTCTGAAAAAAGTCATAGGTATAGGTGTTAGGACTTGAACATACTTTTGAAGGAACACAATGCAACCCAGTACAGCAAGGTGGGGGAAACAGCGTTGGGGTTGGTTGCTGTGTTAAAATATGACAATCAAGGGGGTTGTCACTGATGCGGTTACGATTGATTAGAGAGGAGGAGGCCATGAGGGAATGAGCTACGTGGGTATGGAAGGAAGAGCACAGTAATTGTTCTTAATCCAAATGAAACACTTGATAATAATAGCTGACACTTATTAAAAATTTCTGTGTCTTGGACACTATAATAATCAATGATTTAGGTGTAGTATCATAATTTTCACAATCCTATAAGGTATTAATATTCTATAAGTCGATTATTATGTCCATATTAGAGATGAAGACACTGAAGCTCAGGAAGCTTATGTAATTTGTCCAAGTTTTCACATCTAGTAAACTAAGAACCAGGTCCCTGCCCTACTGTCTGCAGAGTCTAAGCCAATAGAATAATGAATGTAAAAGAATTCCTAAGTGATAACTTTTTAGTTCATCCTCAGTAGTACTTAGTGCAAATCAGAACAACAGGGAGATTTTTTTGACATCAACTTTACCACCATTAAAAAGATTGAGGATAAGAGTACATCCTGTATTACTCCATTCATATGACATTCTAGAATAAATTAAACTAATCTCTGACAAGGAAAAAAAATCAGAGCAGTGACTGCCTTTTGAAAGGGTAGGGGCATCCCAGGTATGAAGCAGCATGAAACAACCTTATAGGGTGATGCAAATGTTCTATATTTTGACAGGGGTTTGGGTTACATAGGTGTGTGCATTTGTCAAAACTCATCAAAGCTCATACACTTAAGATTCATTCATTTCACTACATGTTCATTTTATCTAAAAAAGAAATTAAATATTAAACTCTAGTTAATGACAAGCATGCTAAAGCATTTACGAATAGAGTTAACTGAAGCTGCAACTTACGCTGAAGCGCTTAAAAATTAAGATGGACTGATGGATGGATGGATGGATGGATGGATGGATAGACATGCAATAAAGTCAATATAGCCAGCTGTTAACAATAGTGGAACTTAGGTGATAAGGATGTGCATGTTCAATGTACAATTCTTTGAGCTTTTCTTTATGTTCAGGAGTTTTTACAGTAAAATATTGGAAGAAGAACATGATTGGATAAGGGAAGAATGTAGACAACTAAAATAATGACTAATATTTACTGAGTGCTTAGTATGTACTGGGCCTTGAATTGCATACAATACATCTCTATTATCTCTATCTTACAGATGAAGACAATCAGGCCCATAAAGGTTAGATAACTTGCCCAAGGTGACACAGCTTGCAAGTAGGTGATACAGGCTGTGAATCCTGCCTAATTATAGTGGCCAGGCTCTATATGAAATTAGTAGGGAGCGAATTCACTTTCACTTTTCACTTTCATGCATTGGAGAAGGAGATGGCAGCCCACTCCAGTGTTCTTGCCTGGATAATCCCAGGGACAGCAGAGCCTGGTGGGCTGCCATCTACAGGGTTGCACAGAGTTGGAAACGACTGAAGCGACTCAGCAGCAGCAGCAGCAGCAGCAGGGAGAAAAAAAAAAATCTTCTGCTTTATTGACTATGCCAAAGCCTTTGAATGTGTGGATCACAACAAACTGGAANTTACACATATTGTACCCGAATGTCAGGGAGCTTAAGAACCATAATCAAAGTCACTGCCAGGAGGCTTAGCAGAGCCAGGTTCCAAGCCAAGTTCTGTTTGATTCCACAGCCCCTGCACTTTTCATTTTATCTGGCTACCTTGCAGGCTTAAGGTGATCTATAGCTACAGATACCCCTTAAACTTTACTAGTGGTTGACTTGTCACTAATTTGTAGGTCCTAAGATCTTCTTATTTATGAGAATATTGATAGCAAATCCTAAAGAAAACAAATATCTGAGGTGATTGAGGGGATCTTATAAGAATTGGAAAATTCCAAAGACTTAAAGATTTTCTTTGTGCTGTGTGCTGTCACTTCTGTTGTGTACAACTCTTTGCAACGCTATGGACCGTAGCCTGCCAGGCTCCTCTGTCCATGGGATTCTCCAGGCAAGAACACTAGAGTGGGCAGCCATTTCCTCCTGCAGAGGACTTTCCCCACCCAGTTATCAGACCTATGTCTCTTAGGTCTTTTTCATTGGCAGGTGGGTTCTTTACCACTAGCACCACCTGGGAAGCCCAAAGATTTTCTATATCTATGTAAAAATTAGGCAATGTAATGTATACGTATATATGGAAGTTTCAGTTGCTCAGTCATGTCTGACTCTTTATGACCCCATGGACTGTAGTCATATATATAAACACATGTATGTGTATATGTGTGTATGCATGTGTGCATGCTCAGTTGTGTCTCCAAGAATACTGGAGTGGGTTGCCATTTCCTAGTCCAGGGGATCTTTTGACCCAGGGATTGAGCCCATGTCTTCTGTATTGCAGGCGACTTCTTTACTCCTGAGCCACCAGGGAAGCTTCCCATTCATTTAATAAAGTTTTTTAGTATTGAAGCAAACTGTATCACATAATCTTGAGTCTTGAAGGAATTAGTCCATAAACAAAGTCCATTTAAGTTTTGAAGATGGTAATTTAGAAAGCTCAGTCATAATTATATTATAAAATATTTTTAAAGCAATCAAATAATTTTCCTTAACCTTTTTAAAGATGTTTGGCAAGAGCAGTGATGACTAGCAGGCCATATTCATTTTGGCATATGGAACAAGAAAATAAAAACAGGATTTCATATTACATATAATTGTTATCTTCATCTTGAAGGAGAAGAGAGTAGAATCAGCATTGGTTGGTGTCTCCTTAGGAGCTTAGGCTTTTATTATGCATGTTCATACCGGATCTTGTTCAGTGCTTACATTTTACAAATGAGGAAACAAAGGAAAAGAAAACAAAAAACCAGATACTCTAAGGTGAATAATAGACTGATTTTTGAAAATTCTTCAAATTTTCATCCTGATCTAGGTCTACATCACTATTCTCTTGTACTTCTCATATGCAAAATATACTACTGTTTCCACTTTTCTTCTCATCCAAAAATTGATCTCAAGTATCACTACCTCCATGAAGCCTTCCAAAACTAGCCCAGATCATGCTGAGCTATCTTTCTCTCTCTTTAAAATTTCTATAGGACTACTTTTTAGAATTATAAAATTAGTTCATCCCATATTGCTTTAAGTTTGTCTCTGTTCCTTTAAAATATGCCTTGCCTCTCTTTGCTATGTACCTTGAATTTTCTGAGTTCCTTGAGAAACAAACTTATATTTCCTTCTTTTTTGTTCCCCAATACAACCAATGACAGCTGACATGCATACTTGTTAAACGCTTTTGAATACAGATTAGTCATGTTCTCAGAATACCCAAGAAGGACTAGACTCTGGCAAAAATTAATATACTTATTTCTATAGCTCGTCTTTGTAATTTCCTAAGGCTGGATGGCATCACTGACACAACGGACCTGAGTTTGAGTGAACTCCAGGAGTTGGCGATNCAATACAACCAATGACAGCTGACATGCATACTTGTTAAATGCTTTTGAATACAGATTAGTCATGTTCTCAGAATACCCAAGAAGGACTAGACTCTGGCAAAAATTAAGATACTTATTTCTATAGCTCGTCTTTGTAATTTCCTAAGGCTGGATGGCATCACTGACACAACGGACCTGTGTTTGAGTGAACTCCAGGAGTTGGCAATGAACAGGGAGGTCTGGCGTGCTGCAGTTCATGGAGTCTCAAAGAGTTGGACACGACTGAGCAACTGAACTGAACTGAAGGTAGAAAGAGGGCCCAGGAAACTGAAGCTTTAACATTTTCCCAAAATGATCCTATGCAAGTGGTTTGAGGACCATACTTCAGTATTCATTACTCGAAGGCAGTTGTTACTGAAGTGGGCAAGACTGGGATAACCCGGAACACATGAAATAATATAGATTTCTAAACCTCACTCCAAATCAATGGAATCAGAATTTAGAAAATGGGCAAGAGAGGGAACTTGAGAACCTGTATTTTTAAAAATTTATTCAGGTGATTTTGAATAACCAATTTTCTATTATTATTTTTTTTCCTACTGCAGAAAGTTTTACTGTTTCCATTTGGTCCATGGCTTNAAATCAATGAAATCAGAATTTAGAAAATGGGCAGGAGAGGGAGCTTGAGAACCTGTATTTTTAAAAATTTATTCAGGTGATTTTAAATAACCAATTTTCTATTATTATTTTTTTCCTACTGCAGGAAATTTTACTGTTTCCATTTGGTCCATGGCTTGGTAGAAAACTGGTTAAAAAGTTACTTAATGGCTGCTGGTGGAGGCTCAGGGAGAAACTCTGACATCAAGGAGGTGCAGAGGGGTGCCTCAAAGGCCACTGGGCCCCGGGGGCTCCTAGTGTGCTTAGGGTGAGTCTTTCTAAGAGACACCCAGCCTTGGGGCTGGGCAGTTTACAGAGGTTATTTAGGTGGTTGCCTATCTTCTTGATGAGTTTCACTCACTCATCAAGGAAGTAGATCTCCAGGAAGTCACAGAGATGAGAGTCTGTGTGGGTAGAACTCAGGGCATGCAGATCCAGAAAGGCCTGGTTCTCTTCCAGGGTGATAGTGGCTTCTGCGGCATCCCACGTTTCACCCCAATCACTTTGGGACACTTCCTGAAAGACAGCACATCTTCAGGAGATGCTGGACAACCTTGAGGTCAAACCAGAAGCCCAGAGAGAGGTAGGTGCAAGAGGTTTGCAAAGGCAAGTGCACTGGTAGTTAATGGGAACTTTCACCTTGGTGGACTAATTCTGATGAATCTGGTAGCTCATGGTTGGCCTACAATAAGGACCTATCCACAAAATATGCTGTTGACTGGTCCCAGAGTTTGGGACTGAAGAGGTGTCCGGAGAGCACTCAGAGACTAGAAGAAATTGTGTTCCTTCCAAACACCAAATACTGATGAAGCAGGAGGCAAATCCACAGGCCCCTCCAGTTATACTCTGAAATATCCAGTCGTATTACCACCGTTCGGGAAGTTCTTTTAACTACTCTCCCATCTCGTTTCATTAGCACCAGATTCTTGGTTCAATATCTGAAATCTTGACACCTTCTGCCAGGCCTCTGGCTATATCCCATCACTCTTCTGTCTCTAAGGGGTGAAAAATGCCTAAAACTAGACTGCCATTTTGAAAAAAACTTCCCCTAGGAGACAAGCACATTTCAAGTACCATTCTGAGCTACTCTTGGCTTCAGCAATAAATCTCTTTTAAAATTATGAAAAACTATGGCTTAGGAAAACCACTGAAAATTCCATAAAATTTATCCTACACACCTAAGCTGTTTCAGCTTTTTGTATCCAGTTTAACCCACATGGAAAATGTTAAATCACCATATTAACAGCACAATCCTGCAGTTAAATAGCATGACAGTTACCATGGAAATGTGCCAAACACAGGTGGGTTGGCAGTGTGTGTAGGGGTTATTGGAGGAAGGAATGTATTGTAGGTTACTTGAGAACTGCAGTGCCCCATTTTTGTACTTAAATTATTCATTCACTCAACCAATTTAAAAAGATGCAGCTGAACTTTTGAAAGTAAGAACCCCTGTCTCTCTACCTGGTATGTGCAAGTTGCTCAGGCATGTCCAACTCTTTGCAACCCCCATGGACTGTAGCCTACCAGGTTGCTCTGTCCATGGAATTCTCCAGGCAAGGATACTGCAGTGGGTTGCCATTCCTTTCTCAGGGGGATCTTCCTAATCCAGGGATCAAACCCAGGTCTCCTGCATTGCAGGTGGATTCTTTATTGTCTGAGCCAACAGGGAAGCCCTACCTGGTATAAATAAAAGCTTGCTCCTTTTAAGGGTGAAATATATTTCTCCCTTAAAGTTATTTCTCCCTTCAGCTAGATAATTATTGGTTTTTCANTCAGTGGGTTGCCATTCCCTTCTCAGGGGGATCTTCCTAATCCAGGGATCAAACCCAGGTCTCCTACATTGCAGGTGGATTCTTTACTGTCTGAGCCAACAGGGAAGCCCTACCTGGTATAAATAAAAGCTTGCTCCTTTTAAGGGAGAAATATATTTCTCCCTTAAAGTTATTTCTCCCTTCAGCTAGATAATTATTGGTTTTTCATACATAGTTTTCTGAATGTAATAACACAAATACTGATAGTAACAGCAACCATCAAAAATGTAAAATCTAAGTACATTTCTTATCCTGCAAGACCTTAGATGGATGGAGCCCTGTCTAACTCTCTGATATCATTTTGTGCCAACACTTCCCTGTTTACCCTGTNTAATAACACTAATACTGATAGTAACAGCAACCATCAAAAATGTAAAATCTAAGTACATTTCTTATCCTGCAAGACCTTAGATGGATGGAGCCCTGTCTAACTCTCTGATATCATTTTGTGCCAACACTTCCCTGTTTACCCTGTTCTAACCACATTGGCCTGTTTGTTCCTCAAATATGCCAAGTCAATTCTCCATGTTGGGAGTTGTTCTAAGCTGAATCATACTATACCCCAAGTTCACGTGTTGAAATCCTATTCCCCTATGCCTAAGAATGTGACTGTATTTGGAGATAGGAACTTTGAAGAGGTAAAGTTAAAATGAGCTCACTGGGGTGGGGCTTTTTAAAACTTGACTTTATAAAAGAAGGAGAATAAGACACAAAACACAGAAAGGGAAGATCATGCTAGCTACAAGACAAGGAGAGAAGTGTCAGAAGAAGCCAACCCTGACAATACCTTGATCTTGGACTTCTGGCCTCCAGAATTGTGAAAAATACATTGCTGTTGTTTTAAGCTACCCAGTCTCTGGCAACTTTATATCAACCCTAATGAACTATTAATAATACTTGAGTGTTTGTATTATGTCTTTTTGTGCATGACAAATTTTTATCCCAGAGCTTCAAAGGGTTAGATGTTTCTTTGACATGGAAGTCACATCTCAAATACCAGAAATACAGTGATTATCCTAAATTTTGCCCTTTCCCTAGTCATCTACTGAGGTGGAGATTGGAAAAGAGAATGAAATGAAATTGTCAATCAGGACAATGTGATCTCTTGTAACACTATTTTGTTCAAATAATCCAGTCCTTAGCCTGTTAAACAATGCCCCTGTCAGGACTCAGGAATTTGTTCATTAGCAAGCCAACAAACTCTTGGAGGGAACAAACAAAACCTTATGCACACCAGGATCCAGGAGAAAGGAGCAGTAACTCTACAAGAGACTGACCTAGACTTATCCATGAGTGTCCAGAAGTATCCAGCAGAGGCATGGGTTGCTGGTGGCCTGCTGCAGGGTTGGGGGCACTGGNTCCTGTGGTCATGTATGGATGTGAGAGTTGGACTGTGAAGAAGGCTGAGCACCGAAGAATTGATACTTTTGAACTGTGGAGTTGGTGAAGACTCTTGAGAGTCCCCTGACTGCAAGGAGATCCAACCAGTCCATTCTGAAAGAGATCAACCCTGGGATTTCTGTGGAAGGAATGATGCTGAAGCTGAAGCTCCAGTACTTTGGCCACCTCATGCAAAGAGTTGACTCACTGGAAAAGACTGTGATACTGGGAGGGATTGGGGGCAGGATGAAAAGGGGACTACAAAGGATAAGATGGCTGGATGGCATCACAGACTCGATGGAGGTGAGTCTGAGTGAATTCCGGGAGTTGGTGATGAACAGGGAGGCCTGGCGTGCTGCGATTCATGGGGTCGCAAAGAACTGANACTACAAAGGATGAGATGGCTGGATGGCATCACAGACTCGATGGAGGTGAGTCTGAGTGAATTCCGGGAGTTGGTGATGAACAGGGAGGCCTGGCGTGCTGCGATTCATGGGGTCGCAAAGAACTGGACACGACTGAGCGACTGAACTGAACTGAACTGAGCACGGACCCGCCCATCAGAACAAGATCCAGTCACCCCTCAGACAGTCTCTCCCATCAGGAAGCTTCCATAATCCTCGTATCTTTATCCATCACGGGGAAGACAGAACGGAAACCACAATCACAGAAAACTAACCAAATTTATCACATGGACCACAGCCTTGTCTAAATCAATGAAACTATGATCCATGCCATGTAGGGCCACCCAGGATGGACAGGTCATGGTAGAGATTTCTAAACGTGGTCCATTGGAGAAGGGAATGACAAATCACGTCAGTATTCTTGCCTTGAGAACGCCATGAACAGCATGAAGTCAAAAATATAGAACACTGAATGATGAATTCCCCACGTTGGCAGGTGCCCAATATGTTACTGGAGATCTGAAAGAATGAGGAGATGGAGCCAAAGCACAAACAACAACCAGTTGTGGATGTAACTCATGATGGAAGTAAAGTCTGATGCTGTAAAAAGCAATAATACATAGGAATCTGGTCCATGAATCAAAGCAAATTGGAAGTGATCAAATAGATGGCAAGAGTGGGCATCTACATTTTAGGAAGATTGGGGGTAGGAGGAGAAGGGGACGACAGAGGATGAGATGGCTGGATGGCATCACAGGCTCAATGAACGTGAGTCTGAGTAAACTCTGGGAGGTGGTAATGGACAGGGAGGCCTGACGTGCTGCGATTCATGAAGTCGCAAAGAGTCGGACACGACTGAGAGACTGACCTGACTGAACTAAAATGGACTGGAATGGGTGAATTTAACTCAGATGACCATTATATATACTACTGTGGGCAAGAATCCCTTAGAAGAAATGGAGTATCCCTCATACTCAACAAAAGTGTCCGAAATGCAGTGCTTGGATACAATCTCAAAAATGACAGAATGACCTCTGTTCATTTCCAAGACAAAGCATTCAAAATCACAGTAATACAAGTCTCTGCCCCAAATGGTAATACTGAAGAAGCAGAAATTGAATGGTTCTATGAAGACCTACAAGGCCTTCTGGAACTGAAAATCAAATAGATGTCCTTTTAATTATAGGGGACTGGAATGCAAAAGTAGGAAGTCAAGAAACATCTGAAATAATAGGCAAATTTGGCCTTAGAGTATAGAATGAGACAGGGCAAAGGCTAATAGAGTTTTGCCAAGAAAACGCACTGGTCATAGCAAACACCCACAAGAGAAGACTCTATACATGGACAATACCCAAATCATATTGATTAAATTCTTTGCAGCCAAAGATGGAGAAGCTGCATACAGTCAGCAAAAACAAGACCGGGAGCTGACTGTGGCTCAAATCATGAATTCCTTATTGCCAAATTCAGACTTAACCTGAAGAAAGTGGTGATAACCACTTGGCAATTCATGTATGACCTAAATCAAATCCCTTATGATTATACAACAGAAGTGACAAATAGTTTCAAGGAATTAGTTCTGATAGAGTGCCTGAAGAACTATGGACAGAGGTTCATGAGATTGTACAGAATGCAGTGATCAAGACCATCTCCAAGAAAAAGAAATGCAAAAAAGGCAAAATAGTTGTCTGAGGAGGCCTTACAGATAGCTGTGAAAAGAAGAGAAGTGAAGGGCATAGGAGAAAAGGAAAGATATACCTATTTGAATACAGAGTTCCAAAGAATAGCAAGGAGAGATAAGAAAACCTTCCTTAGTGATCAATGCAGAGAAATAGAAAATAATAGATGGGTAAAGACTAGAGATCTCTTCAAGAAAAGTGTAGATATGAAGGGAACATTTCATGCAAAGATGGGCCAATAAAGGACAGAAATGGTATGACCATACAAAAGCAGAAGAAAAGGTGACAAGAATACACAGAAGAACTATTCAACAAAGACCTTCATGACCCATATAACCACGATGGTGTGATCACTCACCTAGAGCCAGACATCTTGGAATGCAAAGTCAAGTGGACCTTAGGAAGCAGCACTATGAATAATGCTAGTGGAGGTGATGGAATGTCAACTGAACTATTTCAAGTCATAAAAGATGATGCTGTTAAAGTGCTACACTCAATATGCCAGCAAATTTGGAAAACTCAGCAGTGGCCACAGGACTGGAAAAGGTCAGTTTTCATTCAAATCCCAAAGAAAGGCAATGCCAAAGATTGCTCAAACTACTGCACAACTGTATTCATCTCACACTAGCAAAATAACGCTCAAAATTCTCCAAGCCAGGCTTCAACTGTATGTGTACCATGAACTTCCAGATGTTCAACCTGGATTTAGAAAAGGCAGAGGAGCCAGAGATCAAATTGCCAACATCCGTTGGACCATCAAAAAAGCAAAAGCATTCCAGAAAAACATCTATTTCTACTTTACTGACTATGCCAACACATTGACTGTGTGAATCACCATCTGCAGAAAATTCTTCAAGAGATAGGAATACCAGACCAACTGACCTGTCTCCCCTTAAATCTGTATGCAGGTCAAGAAGCAACAATTAGAAATGGACATGGAACAGCAGACTGGTTCCAAATAGGGACAGGAGTAGTTCAAGGATGTACATTGTCATCCTGCTTATTTATTTTGTATGCAGAATACATCTTGAGAGATGCTGACTTGGATGAAGCACAAGCTGGAATCAAGTCTGCAGGGAGATATATCAAGAACCTCAGATACACAGATGATGCCACACTTATGGTGAAAAATGAAAAAGAACTTAAGAGCCTCCTGATGAAAGTGAAAGAGGAGAGTTGAAAAGTTGGCTTAAAACTCAACATTCAGAAAACTACAATCATAGCATATGGTCCCATCACTTCATGGCAAATAGATGGGAAAACAATGGAAACAGAGAGAGACTTCATTTTGGGGGGCTGCAAAATCACTGCAGATGGTCACTGCAGCCGTGAAATTAAGAGACGTTTGCTCCTTAGAAGAAAAGTTATGACCAACCTAGACAGTATGCTAAAAAGCAGAGACATTACTTTCCCAACAAAGTTTTGTCTAGTCAAAGCTATGGTTTTTCCAGTAGTCATGTATGGATGTGAGAGTTGGACTCTAAACAAAACTGAGTGCCGAAGGATTGATGCTTTTAAACTGTGGTGATGGAGAAGACTCTTAAGAGTCCTTTGGACAGCAAGGAGATCCAGTCACCCCATCCTAAAGGAAATCAGTCCTGAATATTCATTGAAAAGACTGATGCTGAAGCTGAAGCTCCAAAACTTTGGCCACCTGATGTGAAAAACTGACTCATTTGAAAAGACCGTGATGCTGGGAAAGATTGAAGGTGGGAGGAGAGGGGACCACAGAGGATGAGAAGGTTGGATAACATCACCAACTCAATGAACATAAGTTTGAGTAAACTCCGGGAGTTGGTGATAGACAGGAAAGCCTGGCGAGCTGTCCATAGGGTCACAAAGAGTCAGACACGACTGAGTGAATGAACTGAACTGAACTGAATCCAATCATTGCACACCACAGAACTTGTAGTGATTATGGGATGTGACTACCAGGGAAGCCTGCCTTAGTATCCTGGCAGCCTTTCTGTAACTATAAGTTCTCTCTGAAGATGATACAGACATACAAAGAACAGGCAGAGATATACCTAGAGATATAAAGCCAGGTCTTAAATAACCAAGCTTGAATCCTGCTCTGCTATCAGACTTTATTACCAATAAAGCCTTTTTCTGTTTAAGCCAGCTTTACTTGTGTTTTCTGTTCATAGAAAGGATACTGAAAGATGCAATTGCTATCCCATTGTTGTATTTTAGCTTCCCTGTTTTCTATAGAAATTTCCTGTACAAATATTAGAAATTGTTGTGTATAATTATTTCCTTGCCAGTTTTTTGTCCACCAGGATAGAGGCTCTCTGAGAGCAGACACCGTTTCTTGTTCTCTGTATCTTCAACATGTGTAGCAGCCTGGTACATAATTAGGGTACACCAAATATTCGTGTAATAATTAGTATCGTATTAAGTATGCCAGATACTGCTAGGTGCTTTTTGTCTATTACAGATTTCCTTCCTTACCCACTAGAAGGAGAGCTTTGTGAAAACGGAGATTTGTTTTGTTCATTGCTTTATCTTCTGGACATAAAACAGTATCTGATACAGACTAGGCGATAGTGAATACTGAATGAACGTATTTTACTGGGTTCTTTTAACAAACCTATGACACAATTGCCATCCTTATTCCCATTTCACAGATGAGTAGGGAGCTCATTAGATATGCAAGCTAGAAAACAAGCCTAGGCTTTTGGACTCTAAAGCTAACAATACTGTATCACCTCATAACCAAAAAGTTTACAGATTTAAACAAAAATAAAATTGAATATTAAACTTACTAAAGAAGGCTTTCCACCCAGACACAGTTGAATTTGTCACTCACACCAGTTTGATGAACTCTTTGTGGCCCATTTCTAAGTCTACGTCATAGTCACTTGTGTAAATTATTTAAAATAGCAATGCCTGGATCAATTTCAGAGCTACTTAGATTCCCAGGGGTTAGAGGTAGGGAAATACAAAGCTCAAGTTTTCAAAACACTCTAGGTTATTCTGATGCACAACAGAGGCTGAGAATCACTGTTGAATTATGAAGTAGTTTATTCTGTCGTGAGGCAACTGTGCTAAGAACTGTTAGGGAGGGCCTGAGAAAGCAGCTTTCCAAGGTCACCTCTATGTCCTTTTCACCTTTGAACTGTCAATGCCTAGTCCAGTAGGTTAACAGTAGCAACACTACTACCCTTAATACTCCAAATGATAATAAATACTAACATAAGTTGATTTCGCTGAACTAGGCACTGTATTAAATTATACCTATTGTCTTGTTGAACCTCAAACAATCTACAGAGATATGCAGCAAAATTATCTTCTGCCTTTTTTAGATGAGAAAACTGAGGTCAGCCAGTCTGAATGTTTTTGTTTGTTTTTTAGCTCTGGGTCCCATATTAAATGTGTGAAGTAGTTTTTCTTCTTGTTTTAATTCTAATTTCCAGATAATATTACTTCTCAGATCAGTTAATGCTTTGGGAAGGAAAAAAAACTGGCCATAAAGAAAGATAGAAGAAAGGGTGGAAGGATACAAGGAAAAAAAGAGGGGGACAAAGGGAGGAGAGGAAAGGAACAGAAGAGGGAGAACAGGGGGATTCCAGTGCTTTGCAAGTCAGCTCTGAAGTCATCTCAGACCTGCCTTTTCTTCAAAAAATGAGGCTGCTTCTTGTCACCTGCCAGTAATGTCTCAAAACTCTGTTGCTTATGGGGTTGCTGCCTTCCAGAACTTGCTGAAACAGCACTTCTCCCTGTGTCCCCAAGGAGAAGTGCCAACATGCAAGGGTTACGTTCAAGTGTATCATTAGGTCATGGTGCTTGGGAACTAGAAATTTTGGCATGCTGAACAAAGAGATTAAAAAATTCAGTTTTCTATGGTGAGTCTCTATTTGGGGTGGCGCCTATCCATGAATTATTTCTTTCTCTTGCCATCTCTGAGATTTGCAAGAAAATATAATGAAATATTACTTTCCCTTCATTATACCTAATAGAAGAAAATGAACTCAGTCTAGGCTATTTGGCAAGGTTTAGGAGAAACGGAGGAAGAGTCAGCCAACTGCCCCAGGTTCTAGGGAGAAAATATACATCTTTGGCTTTATCTTTTATTGTCTCTTGTCATCACTAGAGTGATAATATTCAGAGGGCCAGTTAGGGCATGGCCTGGGATAAGGTGCCAAGGAGGTCATGGGTTTGCTTTTGATCTGAGACACTCAGAAATGCCTACTGTAAGCCAAAATTGTCCCTGTTTGTCTACTGGTACAACTTGACCATGTTGGAGTTCCCTCATGGGGTCAGGGACCAGTGTCTTGCAGGGTTAAAAAATATGTCTGTTTGCTTAGTGTGTCCCTTCTACATATTTTATTTTAGAATCTGAAGTAGCAAAATACAGGTAGTCAAAAAATGGATGATCTTTGGTCCTTGACAAACACCTTCTCCTCATGACTCAGAGCTAACTCTGCCTCTTCTGAGAGCCTGCAGTGAAGAGAGCGCTATCTAATTTTGGGAATGCCCAGCAACAGTGATCAACAAAGGCCTCATGGCTCAACAACAATTTCTTTTGTAAGGGAGGCAACTTTCCAGGCAGAACTTCGCCTGATTAAGAAGGAAAGCTTTCCCAAGCACCAAGTCTCTCATACTGTGAAAAATGCTGTTTGCATTTTCCTTTAATGAGAAACCAGAGCAGAAAAGTATGATATGTAAGATCACAACCTTCAGAACCAGACATACTCAGGTTTTATTCATGACAAAGTTATTTAANAATGCTGTTTGTATTTTCCTTTAATGAAAAACCAGAGCAGAAAAGTATGATATGTAAGATCACAACCTTCAGAACCAGACATACTCAGGTTTTATTCATGACAAAGTTATTTAACAGAACTATGGATGAAAGTTACCTGACATTGGTAAATCTGATTTCCTTATCTGTAAATTGAAGATAATAATAACCCATAGGCATTTTCTAATGATGAAGTTCAACAATCCTTGGCATATACTAAGTAGCAATGAAATTCATTAGAAAATTTCATGAAATTAGATACTAAACCCAAAGTTTTGATGTTATGTTGTGCCTCCTCCTCCAACTCCTACATCTTTGATCTCAAAGGGCTTAACATGTTGCATGTTGAGTTCTCTAGGATTCGGACTCTGAGATGCAGTTTAGTGCAGAATATGTTCAGATTGGAGAAGGAAATGGCAACCCACTCCAGTGTTCTTGCCTGGAGAATCCCAGGGATGGGGGAGCCTGGTGGGCTGTGGTCTATGGGGTTGCACAGAGTCAGACACAACTGAAGTGACTTAGCAGTAGCAGTAGCATTTTCAGATTCAGGCGGCGGAGCGGGGGGTGGGGTGGGGGTTCTTGGGAGCAGCCTCTGTGAAAGAGAAGGAAAGAGGCAGAACTGAGTGAAGGGAGGAGTCAGGCTGTGATGCAGCCCAAGCAGCTTCAGCTGACCCCACAGGAAGCTCTAGACTATACTGGTGGGCAGAGTTGTCCTGCATTGAGCCAAAGTAACCAAGGCTTTATATTTCTGCCTCAATAGTCATTGCACGTGCCTGCTTTGGGAAGGGCATGATCTTGGGCGAGATGACTCTCTGCATCTGAGGTCATCCTTGAAAGAACTGGCAGCTGGCAAGTATCTGCCTGCAACACTGTCTACAGCTTAGCAACAAGGACCCTGAGGAGGAATGTGGGTGGACCATCCCATGTCCATCAAACCATACCCCTGCCATGCTAATGCAAAATGATAGCTCTTGGTTTCCTATGTGCCAAGCAATACTATTTAAAATTTATGTGTATTTCCTTTTCCCTCCCAGTCTCAGATACCTTTGAAAGACCAACTAGACTTAAAAATCAATAGCACATATTGATATCTTCATGCCAGGTAGAACATCCTTCTCATCCATTCTTCTTTCTTTCCCCAAGAAAGGAATTTATTGCAATAGTTTGCTTTTTTTTTTTTTCTGAAACCTTTCTTCAGAATGATAGAACTATGTTAGGTACTCCAGTGAACTGGTTGAACCTGAACACTATATGTGTACATACACAATCATATCAAACACAGACAGAGAAATGCACACATATGCACCTAAGCTGTTGTAATAAACCTTTATCATACTATTAGTCTAATATAAACCCTTTGAAGTAATAGACTCCTTTATTTAAAGATGATAAACTATTATTATTATTAACAGTGCTTAACTATCTGCCAGATATCTCACACAGTTAATAAGGGCAGAACCAGAATTGTAGCACAGGATCCCAATACTCTATAGCTTTCTTAAGATTATAAAGTCCTTCAGAGAACTCTGATTAGCAATTAAAGTAATTTTTAACTGAGAAAGATCTTTAGGTGTCGGTGATAGATAAGGACATTATCCAGGTAATGGCATTCACCATTTCTAATCAGAACATTACCAATGTTCTCTCTGTAGATTGCAGTTGAGAATCCTGCAGAGAAAAATTTATGTGATCAGCAGGGTCCAAGAAGGCTGTAATGTGGAAGAAGCCCAGAATATATTAAAATACCAAGCAATTATTATTTAAACCTAAACTAAGGAACCTGTGAGTGGAGAGAAGAATGAATATGTCCTAGAGTGAGGCTGATTAACATCCTGGGAAGAGCTCACTGTGGAAAAGGACACAGCTAGTAAATAAGGGCTTTCAGGAGGTTAACCTTAAGGACACAGCCAATCTCCTGGATGCCTGGGGCTGCTGGAGTTCTGGCAGAGCTGCTGGGCCTTGGGATTCTGTTCACATGGAGCAACCACAGCAGTGGTTCTCAACTTTGGCTGCATCTAGGGAGGCTTAAGCCACACTCAAATCAATTAAATCAGAATCACTGGGTGTGGAACCCAGGTACTAATATTTTTTTAAAGCTCTCCATAGGATGATAATGTGTAGCTAAGGTCAAGGACCACTGTTTTGGAAACTAAAATGTTTCTGTTTTTTTCTCTTTCATTCCTTCTAATATTTTACCTTTGTTTCTCCCTCCTTTTCTTTTTCTCATTCTTCTTTTCACTTTTTCTTAAAAACACAATTAAATTCTTATTACATTAGTAACCATGTGCTATAAAGGTATAGAAGGTGTGATTTCTATCCCTGTGTTGTTCTTATGCAGCAGGGTAACAAATAAATGAAAATGTAGAGGTTTAAAACTGTACCCTTTATTAGCTACCAGGTCTGTAGTTGAGAAATCTGGCAGAGCATGCATAAATGGGTTCACTGCCAAGAATATCACAAGGCTAAAATGGTACTGTTTGCCAGATTTAATTCTTATCTGAAGACTGAAAAAAAAACTCCACTTCTGAGCTCATTTATGTTTTTGGCTGAATTCAACTTGTGAAGCTGTGGCACTAAGTTCTATTTTCCTTGCTGACTGTCAGGAGTCTCTCATCTCTTAGAGGCCGGTCACATTCCTCATCGTGTGGTGTCCTCCATCTTCTGGCTGGCAAAGGTGCTTTGAATTTTTCTCATGCTTCAAATCTATGCTTTTCTGTGATCAACTGGAGAAAACGCTTAGCTTTTAAAGGATTCTCATGGTTAGGTCAGCACCACTTGGATGATTTCCCTAACTTAAAATTGATTTGGGACCTTAATTGC
This sequence comes from Raphicerus campestris, assembly GCA_006410735.1. NCBI lineage: Eukaryota > Metazoa > Chordata > Mammalia > Artiodactyla > Bovidae > Raphicerus > Raphicerus campestris. Next base: position 34,341 of record SJYW01042989.1, read on the forward strand.
TGCTGCAAAATACCCTTCATAGTAACTCCTAGATTAGTATTTGATTAAACAGTTGGGAAAAATTAGTGTGCATACTGGACAAGAATTTGAGGGGACATCTTAGAATTCTGCCCACCACAGTCCCCAAGGAGTTAACATGTAAGGAAGCAGTTTTAAAACCCTATGTAAAGCAATATTGGATGATAATAAAAAGAATAGCAAAAATTGAAAGAGTGACTAATTCTGGGGAATATGTCAGAGTAGGCTTCCTAAAGGAGGTATACCTTAGCCCATTCATACATTGTACAATAATTTATCAAGCACTTACTACTCTATACACAAACTGAACAAAGTTTTGAGAAACAGGTAACTATTTTCCAGATGAATGAGAGTGGAGTATGACTAAACTTTTCAGAAAGGAAACACCCTTTTAAAAAAGCACGTGTCCAGCAAGTGACCTAAGGAGATGTATTCGATGGAGGAGATGCTGATTAGTCCTTCTAGAACATAAAATGTGCAGGAGGAATGAGTGGCGATGAGGCCAGAGGCAGAGATCTGACTTATGAAAACACTGTGATACATATTTTATTTTACTCATTGGTGATATGGAACCATTGAGGGCTTCCCCCTAGCTTTGTTGAGGCATACAACATGTTGCACATATTTAAAGAAAGTAACTTAATGAATTTTGACATGTTTAAACACCCATGAAATCATTACCATAATCAAGGAAACAGATATTTTTCATTTCCATAGTTTTCTCATGTCCTTTTATAATCTCTCTCTCCCCTAACCCCAACTCTGCCCCAGGCAACCTCTGATTTGGTTTCAATTTCCTAGAGTTTTATATAAATGAGTTCACACTGTATGTACTGACNGTTTTCTCATGTCCTTTTATAATCTCTCTCTCCCCTAACCCCAACTCTGCCCCAGGCAACCTCTGATTTGGTTTCAATTTCCTAGAGTTTTATATAAATGAGTTCACACTGTATGTACTGACTTGTGCTTGGCTTCTTTCACTCAACATAATGATTTTAAGGTGAGGTTCATCCATGTTGTTGCAATTGCCAGTAGGTCATTTCTTTTTGTTGCTTAGTACTATTCCATGCTTGCTCCTTGGAAGAAAAGCTAGACAGCATATCAGAAAGCAGACATTACTTTCCCAACAGAAGTCCATCTAGTCAAAGCTATGGTTTTTCCAGTAGTCATGTATGACGTGAGAGTCGGACTANTGACCACTTCCAATTTGCCTTGATTCATGGACCTGACATTCCAGGTTCCTATGCAATATTACTCTTTACAGCATTGGACTTTGCTTCTATCACCAGTATATCCACAGCTGGGTATTATTTTTGCTTTGGCTCCATGCCTTCATTCTTTCTGGAGTTATTTCTCTACTGATCTCTAGTAGCATATTGGGCGCCTACTAAACTGGGGAGTTCCTCTTTCTTGAGTTAGACAAGGCTGTGGTCCTAGTGTAATTAGACTGACTAGTTTTCTGTGAGTATGGTTTCAGTGTGTCTGCCCTCTGATGCCCTCCTGCAACTCCTACTTTCTTACTTGGGTTTCTCTTACCTTGGACATGGTGTATTTCTTCATGGCTGCTCCAACAAAGCACAGCCACTGCCCCTTATCTTGGATGATGGGCATCTCCTTACCCCACCCTTCCTCTGGCCCTCCTGGGGCCAGCCATGGAGCCTTGGATTGCTCCTCCCGCTACCTGCCCTGGCCTTGGGCACAGGGTGGTTCCTCCTACCTGCAGTCTCTGGCCTGGGGCGCAGGGTGTCTCTTCAGGGCCACCGCCTCTGGCCCCAGGCATGAGGTGGCTTCTCCCGGCTGCCCCTGGCCTCGAATGTGAGGTAGCTCCTCTCGGCTGCTGCTGACTTCAGATGCATGGTGTCTCCTCCAGGCCACCTCTGACCTCGGAGGTGGGGTAGTTCCTCTTGGCCGCCACCCCTGGCCTTGGACGGGTGGTAGCTCCTCTCAGCTGCCACCCATGACCTTGGATGCGGGGTTTCTCCTCCCGGCCGCCCCTGACCTCAGACACTGGGTAGCTCCTCCAGGCCGGCGCCCTTGACCTCAGACTTGGGTAGCTCCTCTCGGCCGTTCCTGTGCCATTGCAGCCTGGTACTCTCCGCCACTGCCCCTGACCTCGGACATGGGGGTAACTCCTCTCGGCCACGCTTAGGGCGCCGGGTCACAGCAGCCTGCACTTTATTAGTAATTCGAAAGGCATGGGTGATAACACAACACAAGCAATTAATTTTACTTTGGAAAGATTAGAGACAACCAATGCTGCTCCCTACGTCCATTAGGACCTGTTCTGACTTTGATTAAACATGGGATATTTCAAGCAATACATGCAGGGCATTGCTTGTTATAGAAGGAGCCATTTTGGTATAGAGTATTTCCTTTAAAAATCAATATATATAGCTTATACGACACTTTCCAATGGGCCAGGTCCCATATGTTTATGAATTCTTAAGGTATATAAATGGGCTTCCCTGGTGGCTCAGAGGTTAAAGCGTCTGCTTGCAATGTGGGAGACCTGGGTTTGATCCCTGGGTTGGGAAGATACCCTGGAGAAGAAAATGGCAACCCACTCCAGTATTCTTGCCTGGAGAATCCCATGGATGGAGGAGCCTGGTGGGCTACAGTCCACAGGGTCGCAAAGAGTCAGACACGACTGAGGGACTTCACTTCACTTCAAGGTATATACAATAAGCCACCTAGGCAGACCAGATGCACAGATGCATTTTGTTAAAAGCACTCCAAATATAAGGACTTAATCTGTTACAATCATTCTGCTGGTAAATTTACAAGGAGTTTTGACCAGAACAACTTTTTCTTTCCCGAGTATCCATGGTAAAGAAAAATAATAATCATAATAATCCACAGATATCATAAGCTTACTTTTAACCCTTTGTTTATCATCTTACTTCAAATCATTATTTCACTACTTGGCTACTGAGTGTTACTCTCAGAGACTTTGGTCAATTTCCACCATATGGGTTTTAACACTGAAGATATTCACTGTTCAGAAAATTAGTTTTCCTTGTTTCTTCAGTTCAGTTCAGTCACTCAGTCATGTCCGACTCTTTGTGACCCAATGAATCGCACCACGCCAGGCCTCCCTGTCCATTACCACCTCCCGGAGTTCACTCAGACTCATGTCCATCGAGTCAGTGACGCCATCCAGCCATCTCATCCTCTGTCATCCCCTTCTCCTCCTGCTCCCAATCCCTTCCAGAATCAGATTCTTTTCCAATGAGTCAACTCTTTGCATGAGGTGGTTTAGCATCATTCCTTCCAAGGAAATCCCAGGGCTGATCTCCTTCAGAATGGACTGGTTGTATCTCCTTGCAGCCCAAGGGACTCTCAAGAGTCTTCTCTAACACCACAGTTCAAAAGCATCAATTCTTCAGCACTCAGCTTTCTTCACAGTCCAACTCTCACATCCATACATGACAAAAAACCATAGCCTTGACTAGACGGACCTTAGCTGGCAAAGTAATGTCTCTGCTTTTGAATATGCTATCTAGGTTGGTCATTATTTTTCTTCCAAGGAGTAAATGTCTTTTAATTTCATGGCTGCAGTCACCATCTATAGTGATTTTGGAGCCCCCCAAAATAAAGTCTGACACTGTTTCCACTTTTCCCCATCTATTTCCCATGAAGTGATGGTACTGGATGCCATGATCTTCATTTTCTGAATGTTGAGAACCTTTAATTCCTTCTCATGGCCCATAGATTATAGTCTGAGGCAGATCCTGTGAGCTAAATTATAGATACTGAAAACCCCACCTGGTGGAAGAAGTTAACTGTATAATGACCAGACTGTAGACATGGCATAAACTGTCACAGTTCTGTGAATAGAACTCAAAGAAATGGGAAAAAACTGAAACAATCTGAAAACAAACTAAAAACAATCAAGATGACTCTAGTCAGACCACACATAACCAATTGCAAGATGATTTGCTGCTGAGGAAGATAAAGATGATAATGAAGACAGCAATTTTGATGACGAGGAAACTAGAAAAAGTTCCAGTAAATAAATCTGTATGAGAGACTCCAGCTAAAAAGGCACAAAAATCAAACCAGAATGGAAAAGACTCAAAACCATTAACTCCAAGATCAAAATGTCAGGAATCCTTTATAAAAATAGGAAAAAAGTTAAAACACAGAAAAGACCTAGTTCTGTATAATATGTTAAAACAAAAATGCAAGTAAAATTGGAAAAGATGGTTCCCGTTCAAAAGTGGAAGCCAAGTTCATCAATGCTGTGAAGAATTGTTTCCAGATGACTGACTAGGAGGCTATTCAAGATCTCTGGCAGTAGAAGAAGTCTCTTTAAGAAAATAACTTAAACAGCTTTTTAAAAGTTTCCATCTTATTCTTTTTTCTGTAATAGTTGATATATGGCTGTTTTTTATAATGCAGAGTTAGAGTTTTCCTTATTGTGTCTGATAAATGTTGTCTGGGTTCCATTGTCAGGAAAAAATTAAAAAAAAAAAACAGCAACAACTATGTTTGATATCTTAAAACATCAACTTAAAGATTTGATGACATGCATCACGAAAGGGGGAATTTCAGCAGATATAAATCTATAAAAGAATCAAATGGAAATGCTAAAAATAAAAAACCTAGTATAAAAGATAAAAAGTTTATTTGCCAGCTCATCAATAGATTCAACACAGCTGAAGTAAAAACCAATGAATCTGAATATATATGAAAAGAATATGCTGAAATTGAATCACAAAGAAAAAAGCAGTAAGGGAAGAAAGATTTCTAGCAGCTGCAGGACAACATCAAATAGCTTAATACACATGTAATTGAGGTTTTAAAGAACTAGAGAGAACATAGCAGAAGAAATATTTGAAGAGAAGATGGCCAAGAATTCTCTAGAAATAATACAGTGATAAAACTTCAGATTCAAGATGCTTGTTGCTGCTGCGGCTGAGTTGCTTCAGTCGTGTCCTACCCTGTGTGACACTATAGACAGCAACCCACCGGGATCCCCGGTCCCTGGGATTCTCCAGGCAAGAACACTGGGGTGGGTTGCCATTTCCTTCTCCAATGCATGAAAGTGAAAAGTGAAAGTGAAGTCACTCAATCATGTTCAACTCTTAGCGACCCCAGGACTACTGCCTACCAGGTTCCTCCATCCATGGGATTTTCCAAGCAAGAGTACTGGAGTAAGTTGCCATTGCCTTCTCTGTCAAGATGTTTAGAGAAACACAACACATCTGATAGAGCATATTTAACTTCTGGTAATTGAAGCAGAAAAGAAAACAAAGAGACAGACCAAAAGATATAGACTTTGAAAGAAAAATATGGATACTAGGAGACTATTAATAATGATTTCACCAGAAATTATGCAAGAGAGGACAGAACAGTGACATTTTTAAAGTAAAAATTTTAGTTCTTAATTTAATGCCAAGTGAAATCATCTTTCAAAAATGCATGAGGAGTTTTCATTCAAAAAAAAAAGAAACAGACTTCATCACTAAGACCTATGATATAAAATGTTAAAGGAAATTTCTCAGGCAAGAGAAGATAACAGATATAAATTTGTTTCCACACATAGAAATGAAAAGCTTTAAAAAAAGGTTAATGTTAAGATAAATGCAAAGTATATCATTTTCTTATTTTTAATTTAAAATTAATTGACCATTACAAGCAAAAATTTTAATATTATATTATTGGATTATAACATATTTAAAATTAAACTGTATGTCAGCGGTAACAGAAATCGGATGAGAGAAAAAAAATGAATGGTTTTCTTTTCAGGTGCTTACATTATACATGAAGCAGTGGAATACTGTTTGAAGGTAGACTGAGATAAATTAAAAGATGTGTGTTGTAAACTTTAGGGCAATCTTTAAAAATTAAAAAGAAAAAAACATTGCTAATCCAGTAGTCATGTATGGATGCGAGAGTTGAACCGTAAAGAAAGCTGAGCACTGAAGAATTGCTGCTTTTGAACTGTGGTGTTGAAGAAGACTCAAGAGTCTCTTGCACTGCAAGGAGTTCAAACCAGTCTATCCTAAAGGAAATCAGTCCTGAATATTCATTGGAAGGACTAAATGAAATATTCATTGGAAGGACTGAAGCTGAAGCTCCATTTCTTTGGCCACCTGATGCGAAGAACTGACTCATTTGAAAAGGCCCTAATGCTAGAAAAGATAGAATGCAGGAGGAGAAGGGGATGACGGAGGATGAGATCACTGGATGGCATCATCGACTCAATGAACATGAGTTTGTTTAAGTGAGCTCGGGGAGTTGATGATGGGCAAGAAAGCCTGGCATGCTGCAGTCCATGGGGTCATAAAGAGTCAGACACAACTGAGCAACTGAACTGAACAAATTCGGTCTTAGAAAATAAATTCAAAAGCAGGCTGTAGAAGTAAAAAATAATAATAAAAATAAAGAACAAATAGAATAAAGAGAAAACATCCAATAAGATACTAGATTTAACTCTAACACTATAAATGCTTACAGTAAATATATAAGAATCAATCATTTGAATTAAAAGATAGAGTTATCAGATGGAATAAAATGCATGACCACACTATATGCTATCTAAAAAAATGCTCATTACAAATTAAAGATGTTGACATAAGTAAAAGCAATAGGATATAAAATGAGATATGTAGACACTCACTAAAAGAGTGGTTATGTTAATATCAGACAAAGTAGATTTCAATACAAAGGATAGTACTATCAGGGGTAAAAGAGGGACACAATGATAAAAGAATTAATTAACCAAAAAAGACATAACAATCCTAAATATGTATGTACCTAACAGTTAGCTTCAAAATATGGAAATGGAACTGATAGAGCTGAAGGCATAATAGACAAATTCATAATTTTAGTTGAGAGACTTCAATGTTCCTCTCTCAGTAATCCATAGAGCAAATAGAAAATCAGTGAAGATATAGAAGGCCTTTACAATACCACAAAGCAACATTACTTAATTGACATTAAAATAAATATACTTCACCCAGAATAGATGAGTATACATTTGCCCTGTTTCTATGCCTCCTATAAACAGACCCCGAGATGGGGTTAGATAGTAAAAATACTTATTGATGAGATCAACTCTAAGGGAAAAAAAAAAAGGAACCAAACTTTCTGTTATAAGATAAATAAGTCCTGGGGATGTTATATACTTTATGGTGTCTATAATTGACATCTTACCTGGGTTCCCAGGTGGTGCAGTGGTAAAAAATCCATCTGTCAATGCAAGAAATGCAAGAGACTCAGGTTCGATTCCTGGGTCTGGAATATGCTGTGGAGTAGGAAATGGCAACCCATTCCAGTATTCTTGCCTGGAAAATTCCACGGATAGAGGAGCCTGGCAGGCTACAGTTCATGGGGTCGCAAAGAATTGGACACAATTGAACAACTGAGCATGCACACACACAGTATTGTATATTTGTACGTTGAAAAAAAAAAAAAGATGTTTTGGTGAGAGTGACTGTAGGGATTCTCTAGGAAGCCCACGAGTAGTACGACTTAGCAGCATGAGTGCAGTGATGAATTCAATGGGCAGCAGCTGGGGCCATCCAACAACACTGCTTCCCCAAGCAGGAGATCTGAGTGCCACATTTTCATAGATCCCAAGTACATGTCTTATGCTGCCCAGCATATACTTCACATAGCTTTGGAGAACAGTACCTCCATGGTTCCTATGACACTCTCTTTCTGAGGAGAAACTTAGAAAAGGAAGTTAGTGGGATAAAGTACAAGCATTAAAGGTAGAGAAATTCAAATAAAGTTCATAGTTTAGTCATTAGTATTGTNATTTTGGGATAATCTTGACACCAAATGATTCACCTTGGGCCATAAAATGATTAACTTGAATCTTGAAGAAGGGCAGAGCGCCATACAAATAGTTTCATTTACATAGATTAGAGTAACAATATCAGAGTATAACACACTGGTTTATCAAGAAGTTTCTGAGCCAAAAGGCGGAACCAACTTGAAGACAAAGTTTGGAGTAAACTTAGCATAGCTTAAGATAAACATTTCCATAAGAAAAAGGCATTGGTTAACTTCAAGTGAAACCAGGAGTCATTATGGCAACACAGAATTTTAAGAGAAACTTTTAAATTTATATAGAGAAGGAAAAAAATCCCTAGTTTGTTTCCTCCTGCTGCTTAAGAGAGATAAAAATGTCTGACACTTGCAGACTGTTTCTTCCATTTGCAGACCTCTGGCCTTCCTGCCTGTTACCCTCTCAACATCTTGTAATAAAATAGACATATTTTCAACTGTGATTTTACCAAAGACATGAATTGTGTGTATGTGTTTATGTGTGTACACAGAAATGGATATTTCTGGTCTCAGCTCCTTACCAGAGAATAACGGAGGTAAGATGTGTATAAGAGACAGATATNACGTTACTCTGCCAAAAAAAATCTGTATGGTCAAGGCTGTGGTCTTCTCAGTGGTCAGATATGGTTGTGAGAACTGGACCATGAAGACAGCAGAACACTAAAGAATCGATGCCTCTGAACTGGTGCTGGAGAAGACTCCTGAAAGTCCCTTGGACAACAGGAGATCAAACCAATCAAGCTTAAGGGAGATCAACCTTGAATATTCCCTGGAAGAACTGATGCTGAAGCTGAAACTTCAGTATTTTGGTCATCTGATGTGAACAGACAACTCATTGGAAAAGTCCCTGATGCTGGGAAAGATTGAGGGCAGAGGAAGAGGGGATCAGAGGATGAGATGACTGGACAACATCACTGATACAATGAACACGAACTTGGGCAAACTTTGGGAGATGGTGAGGGACAGGGAGGCCGGATGTGCTACAGTCCATGGGGTCACAGACAATCAAACATGATTGGGTGGCCGAAAAACAACAACAGCATGTTTCTTGGCATATAATAGGTACATAAAAACAAATAAAAAATGAATCAAAAAGAACTCTGAAGCCTATAATACTTGTCTTAGTTTGAATCAGTCAAGGTTTGCCTAAGAAAACAGAAATCGCACTGTTTCAAGTAAGGGATTTAATAGAGAGAGTCAGAGTCATACAACTTTTGGAAGTTCTGGAGGAATGAAGGCATTATAACCATTGCTGTTTGGGGAGGAGGCGATTTAGAAGAGAAAGAATTGCAAAGAAGATGTTAATAATCTCAACACTCTGCAAAGTCTAAGTATGGTATTTTAAGGACAGCTGGAATCTGCTAGCAAAATTCCACACTGGCCATCTCTCTAATTTTTGTATGTGTCTGATGGCTTCTTCTTTTCTTCAGTCTTTGAAATATCAAATACATTTCCCAAATTTATCCAAGAAACGTGTTGCTAGGCTCTTTTACTCACTGTAGTAAAAGGAAGACCTTTGGAAAGTGGTGTGACATCATCATGAAATGACATCTGGCAGATATATAATTTTCTTCAAGCTCTTTTAAAGATGGAAGGCACTGCTGTTTCTGTCTTCCCTCCAACATGCAAAATTTATGGGCCATTTTTCTTTTGTTCACTCTCTGCTTCACAAATACACATGTTTTCATGTACTTTTCTTCAATATAAATATTTTATACAATATACTGAAAGAGTGATTCAATTCAGCTGTACTTTATATCTTCTAGTGTGATTTCAAATCAGTGTTATTGTCACAGAGTGTATTATTAAATAGAATGAATATGACAACTTTATTGGAATTTTGTTCATTTATATAAAAATTTTGGCTGTTTACAGCTTTGACTATTGTGAATAAACCTGCTATGGAAAAACATATACAAAGGTTTTATTGCACATGTACTCATTCCTTTTGGATAAATATTTAGGAACAGAATTTCCAGAATAGAATAATTATATGGGACTTTCCCAAAATATTGGATTATTTTATATTTATACCATAAATATGTGAGATACTTGAATACTATAGATCTTCACAGCTAGTTTCTTTTATATTTTAATCATTCTAATGTGTGAGTAGTGATACTGAACTTCTTTTATGCTCTTATTGAATATTCACATTTGTTTCTGTTTGATGGATATTTCAATAATGAAACTATATTTAAAATTAGTTTGATTTTCTCCTTACTGATGTAGAAATGTTTATATAGTCTGGATGCAAGTATTTTGATATTTAATGCACATATACACACACATGTGCACAAACACACACACAGTGACTGATTATTGTTTCCCAGTCTATAATTTGCCTACTCATTTCCCTAATATTGCCTGTTTATGAGCAGATATTTTAATTTTTTAAGTAAGTATAATTTATAAGTGTTTTATGGTTTCTTCTTTCTGTGCCCTATCTAAATTTATATCATGAAATATTCATGAAAATATTCTCATGTTTTCACCTAAAAAGTTTATAGTTTTAGCTTCTATATTTAGGCTCATGCAGTAATACTTTTAGTTTATATTTTGCCAGTAGTCTTATTGCTGTTTGTTGAAATGACTTTGCTTTCCACATTGGATTGCTTAAAATTTTGTTTTAAAAAATCAAATGACCATATAAAGGTGGGTGTAGTTTTATATGATTCCTTTAATAAGTTTGACCTTTTGAAGGAGGTCACTATTATCTTTATTACCTCCACCATAGTTTGGCCTCAGGTCGAACAACAGGGAGGGAACATAGCCCCATCCATCAACAGAAAATTGCATTTAANTGTGATTCACAATTATTAAGTGAAACAAATGCATGGAATGTGGGTAGAGGATGAAGATCCTACTAATGAGCCGGGCAGTACACTAGATGCTTTGGAAATACTATCTTTAACCCTCCAAAAAATTTCTGTTATGCTCTACTATTTTTAATGCCCTAGAGAAATGATATAATATATTCCACTTTTCACAGCCAGCAAACAGCATAACCAGTATTTAAAATTAGGGTTTATCTGGTTTTAAGTCTCTTTGTTTTTCACCAACATAATTCAGCTTCAATGGCATGATCAGGAAGGAACATAATCAAGTATTATTTAGCAAACACATCTTCATGTTTGACTGGATTAGAATAGTGAGGAAAGAAGGGAAGAAGTCCAGAATGCTTCCTAGTTTTATGGCTTGAGTGCCTGGATGAAAAGAAAAGAGAAATTGGGAATGAAAAGCAGATTTGGTGTAAAGATTTTATTTCTGGTTCTCAAAACTGTTTTAGATTTGAATCACTTGAGATGCTCTTAAAATCAGTTTTACCTGCCTGATTTTCACATTAAATGTAAATATGAGGGCACAAATCTACTGATCTGAATGTACAATGACATCTAATATATTTCTTCGGCCTTTTATACAGTTCATGAGGTTCTCATGACAGGTATACCGGGGTAGTGTGCCGTTCCCTCCTGCAGTGGATCATGTTTGGTCAGAACTCTTTGCCATGACCTGTCCTTCTTGGGTGGCCCTGCATGGCATGGCTCATAGCTTCACTGAGTTACATAAGCCCCTTTGCCACAAGGCAGTGATACATGAAGGAGGATGACAAACTGAAAGGTTGTTGTTGAATCACGACGTCGGGATTCTTGGCCCCCGGAGGAGAATTCAATCCAGAGCCAGAGATGAGGCTTGATCACTCAGAGCTTTTGTGTAATAAAGTTTTATTAAAGTATAAAGGAGATAGAGAAAGCTTCTGACATAGGCATCAGAAGGGGGCAGAAAGAGTACCCCCCTGCTAGTCTTCAGCTGGATGTTATATAGTCACCAGCAGTCTGTTAATGAAAGAAAGCAATGTCTCAAAACTTAGAATGGCACCAGGCCCCTCACCCATAAGATGCATTTTGGGATAATCTTGACACCAAATGATTCACCTTGGGCCATAAAATGATTAACTTGAATCTTGAAGAAGGGCAGAGCGCCATACAAATAGTTTCATTTACATAGATTAGAGTAACAATATCAGAGTATAACACACTGGTTTATCAAGAAGTTTCTGAGCCAAAAGGCGGAACCAACTTGAAGACAAAGTTTGGGGTAAACTTAGCATAGCTTAAGATAAACATTTCCATAAGAAAAAGGCATTGGTTAACTTCAAGTGAAACCAGGAGTCATTATGGCAACACAGAATTTTAAGAGAAACTTTTAAATTTGTATAGAGAAGGAAAAAAATCCCTAGTTTGTTTCCTCCTGCTGCTTAAGAGAGATAAAAATGTCTGACACTTGCAGATTATTTCCTCCATTTGAGACCCCTGGCCTTCCTGCCTGTTACCCTCTCAAAACCAAGACAATGTGTTGAAAAACAGAGACGTTACTCTGCCAAAAAAAATCTGTATGGTCAAGGCTGTGGTCTTCTCAGTGGTCAGATATGGTTGTGAGAACTGGACCATGAAGACAGCAGAACACTAAAGAATCGATGCCTCTGAACTGGTGCTGGAGAAGACTCCTGAAAGTCCCTTGGACAACAGGAGATCAAACCAATCAAGCTTAAGGGAGATCAACCTTGAATATTCCCTGGAAGAACTGATGCTGAAGCTGAAACTTCAGTATTTTGGTCATCTGATGTGAACAGACAACTCATTGGAAAAGTCCCTGATGCTGGGAAAGATTGAGGGCAGAGGAAGAGGGGATCAGAGGATGAGATGACTGGACAACATCACTGATACAATGAACACGAACTTGGGCAAACTTTGGGAGATGGTGAGGGACAGGGAGGCCGGATGTGCTACAGTCCATGGGGTCACAGACAATCAAACATGATTGGGTGGCCGAAAAACAACAACAGCATGTTTCTTGGCATATAATAGGTACATAAAAACAAATAAAAAATGAATCAAAAAGAACTCTGAAGCCTATAATACTTGTCTTAGTTTGAATCAGTCAAGGTTTGCCTAAGAAAACAGAAATCGCACTGTTTCAAGTAAGGGATTTAATAGAGAGAGTCAGAGTCATACAACTTTTGGAAGTTCTGGAGGAATGAAGGCATTATAACCATTGCTGTTTGGGGAGGAGGCGATTTAGAAGAGAAAGAATTGCAAAGAAGATGTTAATAATCTCAACACTCTGCAAAGTCTAAGTATGGTATTTTAAGGACAGCTGGAATCTGCTAGCAAAATTCCACACTGGCCATCTCTCTAATTTTTGTATGTGTCTGATGGCTTCTTCTTTTCTTCAGTCTTTGAAATATCAAATACATTTCCCAAATTTATCCAAGAAACGTGTTGCTAGGCTCTTTTACTCACTGTAGTAAAAGGAAGACCTTTGGAAAGTGGTGTGACATCATCATGAAATGACATCTGGCAGATATATAATTTTCTTCAAGCTCTTTTAAAGATGGAAGGCACTGCTGTTTCTGTCTTCCCTCCAACATGCAAAATTTATGGGCCATTTTTCTTTTGTTCACTCTCTGCTTCACAAATACACATGTTTTCATGTACTTTTCTTCAATATAAATATTTTATACAATATACTGAAAGAGTGATTCAATTCAGCTGTACTTTATATCTTCTAGTGTGATTTCAAATCAGTGTTATTGTCACAGAGTGTATTATTAAATAGAATGAATATGACAACTTTATTGGAATTTTGTTCATTTATATAAAAATTTTGGCTGTTTACAGCTTTGACTATTGTGAATAAACCTGCTATGGAAAAACATATACAAAGGTTTTATTGCACATGTATTCATTCCTTTTGGATAAATATTTAGGAACAGAATTTCCAGAATAGAATAATTATATGGGACTTTCCCAAAATTATTGGATTATTTTATATTTATACCATAAATATGTGAGATACTTGAATACTACAGATCTTCACAGCTAGTTTCTTTTATATTTTAATCATTCTAATGTGTGAGTAGTGATACTGAACTTCTTTTATGCTCTTATTGAATATTCACATTTGTTTCTGTTTGATGGATATTTCAATAATGAAACTATATTTAAAATTAGTTTGATTTTCTCCTTACTGATGTAGAAATGTTTATATAGTCTGGATGCAAGTATTTTGATATTTAATGCACATATACACACACATGTGCACAAACACACACACAGTGACTGATTATTGTTTCCCAGTCTATAATTTGCCTACTCATTTCCCTAATATTGCCTGTTTATGAGCAGATATTTTAATTTTTTAAGTAAGTATAATTTATAAGTGTTTTATGGTTTCTTCTTTCTGTGCCCTATCTAAATTTATCTCATGAAATATTCATGAAAATATTCTCATGTTTTCACCTAAAAAGTTTATAGTTTTAGCTTCTATATTTAGGCTCATGCAGTAATACTTTTAGTTTATATTTTGCCAGTAGTCTTATTGCTGTTTGTTGAAATGACTTTGCTTTCCACATTGGATTGCTTAAAAATTTGTTTTAAAAAATCAAATGACCATATAAAGGTGGGTGTAGTTTTATATGATTCCTTTAATAAGTTTGACCTTTTGAAGGAGGTCACTATTATCTTTATTACCTCCACCATAGTTTGGCCTCAGGTCGAACAACAGGGAGGGAACATAGCCCCATCCATCAACAGAAAATTGCATTTAAAATTTACTGCCCATCAGAACAAGACTTCCCCTCAGTCAATCTCTTCCATCAGGAAGCTTCCATAATCCTTATCCTTATCCATCACAGGGCAGACAGAATGAAAAACACAATCACAGAAAAGTAACCAAACTGATCTCATGGACCACAGCCTTGTCTAACTAAATGAAACTATGAGCCCTGTCACGTAGGGCCACCCAAGATGGACCAGTCATGGTGGAGAGTTCTGACAAAACATGGTCCACTGGAGAAGGGAAAGGCAAACCATTTCAATATTTTTTCCTTGAGAACTCCATGAACAGTGCGAAAAGGCAAAAAGACAGGACACTGAAAGATGAACTCCCCAGGTCGGTAGGTGCCCAATATGCTACAGGAGATCAGTGGAGAAATAACTCCAGAAAGAATGAAGAGACTGAGCCAAAGCAAAAACAACACCCAATTGTGGATGTGACTGGTGATGGAACTAAAGTCTAATGCTATAAAGAGCAATATTGCATAAGAATCTGAAATGTTATGTCCATGAATCAAGGTAAATTCAGTTCAGTTCACTTCAGTCTCTCAGTCGGGTCTGACTCTTTGCAACCCCATGGACTTCAGCACGCGGGCCTCCCTGTCCATCACCAAACCCCGGAGTTTACTGAAACTCATGTCCATTGAGTCTGTGATGCATCAAACAATTTTATCCTCTGTTGCCCCCTTCTTCTTCTGCCTTCAGTCTTTCTACGTATCACGGTCTTATCAAATGAGTCAGTTCTTTGCATCAGGTGGTCAAAGCATTTGACTTTCAGCTTCAACATCAGTCCTTTCAATGAACACTCAGGAATGATTTCCTTTAAAATGGATTGGTTGGATCTCCTGGCAGTNAAGAAAACAGAAATCACACTGTTTCAAGTAAGGGATTTAATAGAGAGAGTCAGAGTCATACAACTTTTGGAAGTTCTGGAGGAATGAAGGCATTATAACCATTGCTGTTTGGGGAGGAGGCGATTTAGAAGAGAAAGAATTGCAAAGAAGATGTTAATAATCTCAACACTCTGCAAAGTCTAAGTATGGTATTTTAAGGACAGCTGGAATCTGCTAGCAAAATTCCACACTGGCCATCTCTCTAATTTTTGTATGTGTCTGATGGCTTCTTCTTTTCTTCAGTCTTTGAAATATCAAATACATTTCCCAAATTTATCCAAGAAACGTGTTGCTAGGCTCTTTTACTCACTGTAGTAAAAGGAAGACCTTTGGAAAGTGGTGTGACATCATCATGAAATGACATCTGGCAGATATATAATTTTCTTCAAGCTCTTTTAAAGATGGAAGGCACTGCTGTTTCTGTCTTCCCTCCAACATGCAAAATTTATGGGCCATTTTTCTTTTGTTCACTCTCTGCTTCACAAATACACATGTTTTCATGTACTTTTCTTCAATATAAATATTTTATACAATATACTGAAAGAGTGATTCAATTCAGCTGTACTTTATATCTTCTAGTGTGATTTCAAATCAGTGTTATTGTCACAGAGTGTATTATTAAATAGAATGAATATGACAACTTTATTGTAATTTTGTTCATTTATATAAAAATTTTGGCTGTTTACAGCTTTGACTATTGTGAATAAACCTGCTATGGAAAAACATATACAAAGGTTTTATTGCACATGTACTCATTCCTTTTGGATAAATATTTAGGAACAGAATTTCCAGAATAGAATAATTATATGGGACTTTCCCAAAATATTGGATTATTTTATATTTATACCATAAATATGTGAGATACTTGAATACTATAGATCTTCACAGCTAGTTTCTTTTATATTTTAATCATTCTAATGTGTGAGTAGTGATACTGAACTTCTTTTATGCTCTTATTGAATATTCACATTTGTTTCTGTTTGATGGGTATTTCAATAATGAAACTATATTTAAAATTAGTTTGATTTTCTCTTTACTGATGTAGAAATGTTTATATAGTCTGGATGCAAGTATTTTGATATATAATGCACATATACACACACATGTGCACAAACACACACACAGTGACTGATTATTGTTTCCCAGTCTATAATTTGCCTACTCATTTCCCTAATATTGCCTGTTTATGAGCAGATATTTTAATTTTTTAAGTAAGTATAATTTATAAGTGTTTTATGGTTTCTTCTTTCTGTGCCCTATCTAAATTTATATCATGAAATATTCATGAAAATATTCTCATGTTTTCACCTAAAAAGTTTATAGTTTTAGCTTCTATATTTAGGCTCATGCAGTAATACTTTTAGTTTATATTTTGCCAGTAGTCTTATTGCTGTTTGTTGAAATGACTTTGCTTTCCACATTGGATTGCTTAAAAATTTGTTTTAAAAAATCAAATGACCATATAAAGGTGGGTGTAGTTTTATATGATTCCTTTAATAAGTTTGACCTTTTGAAGGAGGTCACTATTATCTTTATTACCTCCACCATAGTTTGGCCTCAGGTCGAACAACAGGGAGGGAACATAGCCCCATCCATCAACAGAAAATTGCATTTAAAATTTACTGCCCATCAGAACAAGACTTCCCCTCAGTCAATCTCTTCCATCAGGAAGCTTCCATAATCCTTATCCTTATCCATCACAGGGCAGACAGAATGAAAAACACAATCAGAGAAAAGTAACCAAACTGATCTCATGGACCACAGCCTTGTCTAACTAAATGAAACTATGAGCCCTGTCACGTAGGGCCACCCAAGATGGACCAGTCATGGTGGAGAGTTCTGACAAAACATGGTCCACTGGAGAAGGGAAAGGCAAACCATTTCAATATTTTTTCCTTGAGAACTCCATGAACAGTGCGAAAAGGCAAAAAGACAGGACACTGAAAGATGAACTCCCCAGGTCAGTAGGTGCCCAATATGCTACAGGAGATCAGTGGAGAAATAACTCCAGAAAGAATGAAGAGACTGAGCCAAAGCAAAAACAACACCCAATTGTGGATGTGACTGGTGATGGAACTAAAGTCTAATGCTATAAAGAGCAATATTGCATAAGAATCTGAAATGTTATGTCCATGAATCAAGGTAAATTCAGTTCAGTTCACTTCAGTCTCTCAGTCGGGTCTGACTCTTTGCAACCCCATGGACTTCAGCACGCGGGCCTCCCTGTCCATCACCAAACCCCGGAGTTTACTGAAACTCATGTCCATTGAGTCTGTGATGCATCAAACAATTTTATCCTCTGTTGCCCCCTTCTTCTTCTGCCTTCAGTCTTTCTACGTATCACGGTCTTATCAAATGAATCAGTTCTTTGCATCAGGTGGTCAAAGCATTTGACTTTCAGCTTCAACATCAGTCCTTTCAATGAACACTCAGGAATGATTTCCTTTAAAATGGATTGGTTGGATCTCCTGGCAGTCCAAGGGACTCTCAAGAGTCTTTTCCAACACCACAGTTCAAAATCATCAATTCTTCAATGCTCAGATTTATTTATAGTCCATCTCTTACACCCATACATGACTGCTGGAAAAACCAAAGGCTTGACTAAATAGAGCTTTGTTGGCAAAGTAGTTTCTCTGCTTTTTAATGTGCTGTCTAGGTTGGTTATAACTTTCCTTCCAAGGAGCAAGTGTCTTTTAATTTCATGGCTGCAGTCACCATCTGTAGTGATTTGGGAGCCCCCCAAAATAAAGTCTACCATTTTTTCCCAATATATTTGCCATGAAGTGATGGGACCAGATGCCATGATCTTTGTTTTCTGAATATTGAGCTTTAAGCCAACTTTTTCACTCTCCTTTTTCACTTTCATCAAGAGGCTTTCTAGTTCTTCTTCATTTTCTGCCATAAGGGTGGTGTCATCTGCATATCTGAGGTTATTGATATTTCTCCTGGCAATCTTGATTCTAGCTTGTGCTTCTTCCAGACCAGCGTTTCTCATGATGTACTCTATATATAAGTTAAATAAGCAGGGTGACAATATACAGGCTTGACGTACTCCTTTTTGTATTTGGAACCAGTCTGTTGTTCCATGTCATGTTCTAACATGTTCTAAATGTTCCATGTCCAGTTCTAACTTTTGCTTCCTGACTTGCATACATATTTCTTAAGAGAAAGGCCAGGTGGTCTGGTGTTCCCATCTCTTCAAGAATTTTCCACAGTTTGTAGTGATCCAAAGATTTTGGCATAGTCAATAAAGCAAAAATAGATGTTTTTCTGGAACTGTCTTGCTTTTTCCATGATCTAGCAGTGGATGTTGGCGATTTGATCTCTGGTTCCTCTGCCTTATGTAATCAGCTTAAACATCTGGAAATTCACAGTTCATGTACTGCTAACCCCTGGCTAGGAGAATTTTGAGCACTACTTTATTACTGTGTGAGATGAGTACACCTGTGTGGTAGTATGAGCATTCTTTGGCATTGTCTATGTTTGGGATTGGAGTGAAAACTGATATTTTCCAGTTCTGTGGCCACTGTGGAGTTTTCCAAATTTGCTGGAAATCTGAGTGCAGCCTTTCACATCATCATTTTTTAAGATTTGAAATAGCTCAACTGGATGACTTCACGTTCCAGAATGTCTGGCTCTAGGTGAGTGATCACACCATCATGATTATCTGGGTCATGAAGACCTTTTTTGTACAGTTCTTCTGGGTATTCTTGCCACCTCTTCTTAATATCATCTACTTCTGTTAGATCCATAATATTTCTGTCCTTTACTGTGCCCATCTTTTCATGAAATGTTCTCTTGGTAGCTCTAAATTTCTTGAAGAGATCTCTAGTCTTTCTCATTCTACTGTTTTCCTCTATTTGCACTTATCATTGAAGAAGGCTTTCTTATCTCTCCTTGCTATTCTTTGGAACTCTGCATTCAAATGGGTATATCTTTCCTTTTCTGCTATGCCTTTCACTTCTCTTCCTTTCACAGCTATTTGTAAGGCCTCCTCAGATAGCCATTTTGCTTTTTGCATTTCTTTTTCTTGGGGATGGTGTTAATCCCTCTCCTCCTGTATAATATCACAAACTTCCATCCATAGTTCATCAAGCACTTTGTCTATCAGATCTAGTCCCTTAAATCTATTTATCACTTCCACTGTATAATCGTAAGGGATTNCGTTTCTCATGATGTACTCTATATATAAGTTAAATAAGCAGGGTGACAATATACAGGCTTGACGTACTCCTTTTTGTATTTGGAACCAGTCTGTTGTTCCATGTCATGTTCTAACATGTTCTAAATGTTCCATGTCCAGTTCTAACTTTTGCTTCCTGACTTGCATACATATTTCTTAAGAGAAAGGCCAGGTGGTCTGGTGTTCCCATCTCTTCAAGAATTTTCCACAGTTTGTAGTGATCCAAAGATTTTGGCATAGTCAATAAAGCAAAAATAGATGTTTTTCTGGAACTGTCTTGCTTTTTCCATGATCTAGCAGTGGATGTTGGCGATTTGATCTCTGGTTCCTCTGCCTTATGTAATCAGCTTAAACATCTGGAAATTCACAGTTCATGTACTGCTAACCCCTGGCTAGGAGAATTTTGAGCACTACTTTATTACTGTGTGAGATGAGTACACCTGTGTGGTAGTATGAGCATTCTTTGGCATTGTCTATGTTTGGGATTGGAGTGAAAACTGATATTTTCCAGTTCTGTGGCCACTGTGGAGTTTTCCAAATTTGCTGGAAATCTGAGTGCAGCCTTTCACATCATCATTTTTTAAGATTTGAAATAGCTCAACTGGATGACTTCACGTTCCAGAATGTCTGGCTCTAGGTGAGTGATCACACCATCATGATTATCTGGGTCATGAAGACCTTTTTTGTACAGTTCTTCTGGGTATTCTTGCCACCTCTTCTTAATATCATCTACTTCTGTTAGATCCATAATATTTCTGTCCTTTACTGTGCCCATCTTTTCATGAAATGTTCTCTTGGTAGCTCTAAATTTCTTGAAGAGATCTCTAGTCTTTCTCATTCTACTGTTTTCCTCTATTTGCACTTATCATTGAAGAAGGCTTTCTTATCTCTCCTTGCTATTCTTTGGAACTCTGCATTCAAATGGGTATATCTTTCCTTTTCTGCTATGCCTTTCACTTCTCTTCCTTTCACAGCTATTTGTAAGGCCTCCTCAGATAGCCATTTTGCTTTTTGCATTTCTTTTTCTTGGGGATGGTGTTAATCCCTCTCCTCCTGTATAATATCACAAACTTCCATCCATAGTTCATCAAGCACTTTGTCTATCAGATCTAGTCCCTTAAATCTATTTATCACTTCCACTGTATAATCGTAAGGGATTTGATTTAGCTCATACCTGAATGGTCTAATGGTTTTCCCTATTTTCTTCAACTGAGTCTGAATTTGACAATAAGGAGTTCATAGTCTGTGCCACAGTCAGCCCCCAGTTTTGTTTTTACTGACTGTATAGAGCTTCTCCATCTTTGGTGCAAAGAATGTAATCAATCTGATTTTTGTGTTGACCATCTGGTTATGTCCATGTGTAGAGTCTTCTCTTGTGTTATTACAAGTGGGTGTTTGCTATGTCCAGTGCATTCTCTTGGCAAAAGTCTGGTAGCCTTTGACCTGCTTCATTTTGTACTCCAAGGCCAAATTTGCCTGTTATTCCAGGTGTTTCTTGACTTCCTACTTTTGCACTCCAGTACCCTATGAGGAAAAAGACATCTTTTTTCGGTGTTAGTTCTAGAAGGTCTTGTAGGTCTTCATAGAACCGTTCAACTTCAGCTTCTCCAGCACTACTCGTCAGGGCATAGACTTGGAATACCATGATATTGAATGGTTTGCCTTGAAAACGAAGTTGGTAGTGGTCAAACAGGATATGGCAAGAGTAAACATTGACATTTTAGGAATCAGCAAACTAAAATGGACTGGAATGGGTGAATTTAACTCAAATGACCATTATATCTTCTACTGTGGACAAGAATCCCTTCAAAGAAATAAAATAGCACTCATAATCAATCAGAGTCCAAAATACAGTACTTGGATGCAATCTCAAAAATGATAGAATGATCTCTGATCCTTTCCAAGGAAAACCACTGAATATCACAGTAATCCAAGACCATGGAATAAACAAAGTAATCCAGACCAGTAATGCTGAAGAAACAGAAGTTGAACGATTCTCTAAAGACCTACAAGATGTTCTAGAACTAACATTCAAAAATGATGCCATTTTCATTATAGTGGACAGGAATGAAAAATTAGGAAGTCAAGAGATACCTGGAGTAACAGGCAAATTTTCCCTTGGCATACAAAACAAAGCAGGTCAAAGACTAATGAGTTTTGCCAAGAGAATGCACTGGTCATAGCAAACATCCTCTTCCAACAACACAAGAGAAGAATCTATCATGAACATCACCAGATGATCAATACCCAAATCAGATTGATTATATCTTTGCAGCCAAAGATGGAGAATCTCTATACAGTCAGTAAAAACAAGACTGGGAGCTGACTGTGGCTCAAATCATGAATTCCTCATTGCAAAATTCAGACTGAAATTGAAGAAAGTAGGAAAAACCACTAGACCATTCAGTATGACCTAAATCAAATTCCTTAAGATTATACAGTGAAGTGATAAATAGTTCAAGGGATTACATCTGATAAAGTGCCTGAAGAATTATGAATAGAAGTTCATTACATTATATAGGAGGCAGTTATCAAGACCATCCCCAAGAAAAAGAAATGTAAAAAAGCAAAATGTTGTCTGAGGAGGCCTTACAAATAACTGAGAAAAGAAGAGAAGCTAAAGGCAAAGGAGAAAAGGAAAGATAATTCAGAGTTCCAAAGAAAAGCAAGGAGAGATAAGAAAGCCTTGCTTGGTGATCAATGCAAAGAAATAGAAGGAAACAATAAAATGGAAAGGACTAGAGGTCTCTTCAATAAAATTAGAGACACCAAGGAAACATTTCATGCAAAGATGGACACTATAAAGGAAAGAAGTGGTACAGACCTAATAGAAGCAAAAGACAATTAGGAAGAGGTGACAAGAATACCCAGAAGAACTATACAAAAAAGATCATCATGACCCAGAAAACTATGATGGTATGATCACTCACCTAGAGCCAAACATCCTGGAATGCGAAGTTAAGTGGGCCTTAGGAGGTATCACTATGAACAATGCTAGTGGAGGTGATGGAATTCCAGTAGAGCTATTTCAAATCTTAAAAGATGATGATGTGAAAGTGCTGCACTCAATATATCAGCAAATTTGGAAAATTCAGCATTGGTCATATAACTGAAACTTGGTCAGTTTTCATTCAAATCCCAAAAGAAAAGCAATGCCAAAGAATGCTTAAACTACCACACAATTGCACTCATTTCACATGCTAGCAAAGTAATGCTCAAAATTCTCCAATCTAGGCTTCAAAGGTATGTGAAATGTGAACTCCCAGATGTTGAAGCTGGATTTAAAAAAGGCAGAGGAGCCACAGATCAAGTTCCCAACATCCATTGAATTACTGAAAAAGAATCAGAGTTCCAGAAAAAAATCTACTTCTGCTTTATTGACTATGCTAAAGCCTTTGACTGTGTGGATCACTGTTTTCCAAAAACTGGAAAATTCTTCAAGAGATGAAACTACCGGACCACCTGACCTGCCTCCTCAGAAATCTATATACAGGTCAAGAAGCAACAGTTAGAACTGGACATGTAACAACAGACTGGTTCCAAATCAGAAAGGAAGTACATCAAGGCTACATATTGTCACCCTGCTTATTTAACCTCTATGCAGAGTACATCATGCAAAATGCCAGGCTAAATGAAACACAAGCTGTAATCAAGTTTGCCAGGAGAAATAACAATAACTTCACATATGTAGGTGACACCATGCTTATGGCAGAAAGCAAAGAAGAACTAAACAGTCTATTGATGAAAATGAAAGAAGCGAGTGAAAAAGTTGGCTTAAAACTCAACATTCAGAAAACTAAGATCGTGGCATCTGGTCCCATCACTTCATGGCAAATAGATTGGGAAACAATGAAACAATGGCGGATTTTATTTTCTTGGACTCCAAAATAACTGCAGTTGGTGACTGTAGCCGTGAAATTAAAAGATGCTCGCTTCTTGGAAGAAAAGCTATGAGCAACCTAGACAGTATATTAAAAAGCAGAGACATTACTTTGACAACAAAGGTTCATCTAGTCAAAGCTGTAGTTTCTCCAGTAGTCATGTATAGATATGAGAATTGGACTACTTCTTTGTAGTCCAAAGAATTGATGCTTTTGAACTGTTGTGTTGGAAAAGACTCTTGAGAGTTTCTTGGACTGCAAGGTGATCCACCAAACCATCTTAAAGGAAATCATTCCTGAGTGTTCATTGAAAGGACTGATGTTGAAGCTGAAAGTCAAATACTTTGACCACCTGATGCAAAGAACTGACTCATTTGATAAGACCCTGTTGCTTAGAAAGATTGAAGGTAGGAGGAGAGGGGATGA
The DNA here is from genome assembly GCA_006410735.1 of Raphicerus campestris. Lineage (NCBI taxonomy): Eukaryota > Metazoa > Chordata > Mammalia > Artiodactyla > Bovidae > Raphicerus > Raphicerus campestris. The sequence goes on from SJYW01042989.1 coordinate 58,159, forward strand.
CAGAGGAAGAGAGGGTTGGACTGCATCACCGACTCAATGGACATGAGTTTGCATAAACTCTGGGAGCTGGTGATGGACAGGGAGCCCTGGTGTGCTGCAGTCCATGGGGTCACAAAGAGTCAGACACAACTGATCAACTGAACTTAACTGAACTAGTGATAATATTAAACTGTCTCATTTTTAGTGGCTTTACAAAAAGTCTCCCCAAAATTACTTAGACCTACTATTCTTTTTTTCTTCTATTTTAAAAATTGTGTTTACTATTCTAGGCCATTAGAATTTCCATTTAAATTTTTATACCTACCTTATTAATTTCTACAAAAGAAGTCTGTTGGGTATTGTTGGACATTGTATTGAATCAGTGGATCAATATGGGCAGAATTCATATTTTACTGTAATGAAAATCATCAAATCTATTCAGTCATGAACTTAGTATCATTCTACATTTTCAGTGTATATCATGTGTCTCACAATATTTAGTACATATCAGTATAGAAGTTTTGCATTTATTAGAAAAATAAACCAAACTTTTTCTATTATAATTTTATCTTTAAATATTTTATTTTACATTTATTACTAGTATAATTAAAATAGTTTGCTTTCTGTGTTAACACTAGATTATAGAAACTTGCTAAATTAATTCACTTACTAGTTTTATTATTTTTTTCTTTGTAGATTCATTGGGATTTTTTGGACATCACGAGGTTTCTCTATTTAAAAAAGCATCNTGGGAAACAATGAAACAATGGCGGATTTTATTTTCTTGGACTCCAAAATAACTGCAGTTGGTGACTGTAGCCGTGAAATTAAAAGATGCTCGCTTCTTGGAAGAAAAGCTATGAGCAACCTAGACAGTATATTAAAAAGCAGAGACATTACTTTGACAACAAAGGTTCATCTAGTCAAAGCTGTAGTTTCTCCAGTAGTCATGTATAGATATGAGAATTGGACTACTTCTTTGTAGTCCAAAGAATTGATGCTTTTGAACTGTTGTGTTGGAAAAGACTCTTGAGAGTTTCTTGGACTGCAAGGTGATCCACCAAACCATCTTAAAGGAAATCATTCCTGAGTGTTCATTGAAAGGACTGATGTTGAAGCTGAAAGTCAAATACTTTGACCACCTGATGCAAAGAACTGACTCATTTGATAAGACCCTGTTGCTTAGAAAGATTGAAGGTAGGAGGAGAGGGGATGACAGAGGAAGAGAGGGTTGGACTGCATCACCGACTCAATGGACATGAGTTTGCATAAACTCTGGGAGCTGGTGATGGACAGGGAGCCCTGGTGTGCTGCAGTCCATGGGGTCACAAAGAGTCAGACACAACTGATCAACTGAACTTAACTGAACTAGTGATAATATNCACCGACTCAATGGACATGAGTTTGCATAAACTCTGGGAGCTGGTGATGGACAGGGAGCCCTGGTGTGCTGCAGTCCATGGGGTCACAAAGAGTCAGACACAACTGATCAACTGAACTTAACTGAACTAGTGATAATATTAAACTGTCTCATTTTTAGTGGCTTTACAAAAAGTCTCCCCAAAATTACTTAGACCTACTATTCTTTTTTTCTTCTATTTTAAAAATTGTGTTTACTATTCTAGGCCATTAGAATTTCCATTTAAATTTTTATACCTACCTTATTAATTTCTACAAAAGAAGTCTGTTGGGTATTGTTGGACATTGTATTGAATCAGTGGATCAATATGGGCAGAATTCATATTTTACTGTAATGAAAATCATCAAATCTATTCAGTCATGAACTTAGTATCATTCTACATTTTCAGTGTATATCATGTGTCTCACAATATTTAGTACATATCAGTATAGAAGTTTTGCATTTATTAGAAAAATAAACCAAACTTTTTCTATTATAATTTTATCTTTAAATATTTTATTTTACATTTATTACTAGTATAATTAAAATAGTTTGCTTTCTGTGTTAACACTAGATTATAGAAACTTGCTAAATTAATTCACTTACTAGTTTTATNGTGAAGTCGCTTAGTCGTGTCTGACTCTTTGCGAAACTTATCAGGCTCATCTGTCCATGGGATTTCCAGGCAATAGTACTGGACTGGATCGCCGTTTCCTTCTCCAGCAGATCTTCCCAACCCAGGGATCGAACCCAGGTCTCCCGCGTTGTAGACAGATGCTTTACCGTTTGAGCCACCAGGGATGATTTTTCCATAGTAACTGAATAAAGTATTTGCTTTCACATTAGGAACCTCATTCACTTTTCATTTATGAACAAAAAAATCTTTCACTCTTTTGGAAAGGTGCTGCTTTGGTTGTTTGAAATTAAGTTCACAATTTGTGTAATGAGCAAAACTCATTATAGCCACGTTGTCATCATGGGCTGCTGAGAGATTCTTGAATTTGATAAAATTGCAGCTCTACCTACCAAGGCTCGGCCTTAGAGATTTAAAGTTAGAAACTCAAAAGGGTTTACACCAGGGAGGTCCCAGCTGCTTTCAGAGTTTTAGGCCCAGGTCTTATGGCCAGATGATCTGTTTTGAGATTCAAAGTAAATGAAGTCATTATTTTTTTCATAATTCTCCCTGAAAAGTAAGACTTTATGGGATAGGGTGATGTGGAGATAAGAAGGAGAACTGTGTTTTCTTTTTTCTTTTTTTTTTAATTTTAAAAATCTGAAACCTAAAGAAAAATTTTTACAAGAATATTATAAAGAACATGTACACACAGATATCCTTTATCTAGTTTCACTCACTGTTAATATTTTTCCACAGTTGTTTTTTCCTTTATTTCTCTCTCTGACCCCCAACTCCCTCCCCTCCCACCACACACACACATCTATGTGTACCTATAACCCACACACACCTCTATGTACACCTATAATATATATCATTATTTGAGGAATCATTTGAAAAAATTATAAAAATCATGACCTTTCAAAAAAAGTCATAAAATCTTTAGGATAGACAATGTATCTCCTTATAGAACTGCAATGAAATCACCAAATTCAGGAAACTTAGCATCTGATACGAATATCCGATATATAGTTCAGAATCAAATTTTTGTAATTATACCAGTATTACCCTTTAAATAAATATTTTATCAGTGCACAATGCATTCCAAGATCAAACACTATACTGTTATCATATCTCTAATGCCCTTTAATGTGGCAATATGCTCAGCACTTATGACATCTTTGAAGAATAGAATGCTCCTCAAATTTGGCTTGTCTGATATTTCCTCATATGTTTCTTTATCCTCATTTTATGATTTCATTCTTACTCTGACTTTGCCTATACCAAGCTAAGCAGTACCATGTAGTTTAAGTACCACTCTTATTGGTCAGTACACTAAAATCCCTACAGCTGTCATGGGCTAAGATCTGCACCTGTGTCCTTCTCTATATGAAAACAACACTTATCTGAACAAACTCACTAATGTTACAGTGACCAAGTTAAAATCCTATATGTCTACTGAAGCCTGAAGCTTAAAGCTGCTTAATCAGGCTGTTTGAGTTTAAACCCATTTGCCTAGCTATAAACAATCATCTTCCTAACACAGAATAGGCTGTCATGAACTGTTAAAAAATACCTAGATGGATTATGCTTACTCATGTGCCACAAAAAAACAAAAATTACCTATCTAGCTAGGTTAAGAGCATCGATTTTTCTGTGTTACCTGTGTCTTCAACTTTAATCATTTCCTTATTTCCCAAGAATCCCAGTCCATTTACACACAGTGACTGTCCTCAGTGGGATCTCAATATATGGTTGCTACAGTGAATTGGATTGCACTAGGTTACACTGATGTTTGAATGTTTAAACCTAAAGCAATATATTCTGTTGCAGAGTAAAAGAATAATTGTCTCCTAGTGTGGTAAAAAGTTACCTCCTTTTTTCAATTAGATTTATCCACCCACATAAACAAAGTCAAACTTTATATTTCAACAAGGCTTAACTGTAAATTCAGTTAAACAAAAATTTGAACACCTAAACAGAAACCCTCCTTAAGTGATAGGCTGAGCCTCAAGGGCACTCATCAGACCCTGGATTTTGACATCCACAGAAAAGATGGAGGCCCAGGGAGTATAGATGTGTTATTGTTGCTGTTGACAGAAAAAGACCCTGCAGTATCAGAAAAGAGAAATGGAAATAATGAACAAATCAACCCAGAGAACAGGTGCTGACATGTGGCTTCCTATCAGATAGAACACTTCCTTCACTGTGTGATAAGAAAATTCAGGCCAGAATGCCCAGCCATATTACACAAAAACAAAATCTCAAAAAAGGAACAGCAGGAGCATACAATGGTAGATGAAGGGACTCTAGGAGGTGGCCTGGTCAAGCTATTTGAAGACTACTGTGGTTGAAGGCTGTGTGGTGCTTTACTTCCGGTCTCTGTGGGCCTCTGGGGATTTCACCTCAGCTGGCTTTTGCACTGAATGAAGGTTGGAATGCAGAGTTCTTTTTGGTGGACCAAAAAGGATCTTTCAGTTTCAGTGTGGATTTGAAGAGCCCTGGATTTTTAACCATGGAAAAGGGGAAAACCTAGGGCCAGGAAATCTATTTTAGTATATCATAATACTTTATTTTACAACTTACATATTCTTTCCCGAAAGGATATTAGCCAGAGATTCTTAAAGTTTGATACAGGGTTTCTGAAAGTGCCTGAGACCCGTTAAGTAAGGATTTAAGTGCAATTAAAACTGTTTATCATAATAAAGCTAAAATGTTATTCACCTTTTTCACTCTTATTCTCTTTATGAATGTGCAGTAGGATCTTTCAGAAGCTACTTGAAGTTTGATAACATCCTCTTTTTGATAGCTAATAAGATGTATACTTATGTATTTTGGATTTTCTAGGGTAGTAGACTTCAGTTCAGTTCAGTTCATTTCAGTCTCACAGTTGTGTCTGTCTCTTTGTGACCCCATGAATCGCAGCACGCCAGGCCTCCCTGTCCATCACCAACTTCCAGAGTTCACTCAGACTTACATCCATTGAGTCCATGATGCCATCCAGCCATCTCATCCTCTGTCATCCCCTTCTCCTCCTGCCCCCAATCCCTCCCAGCATCAGAGTCTTTTCCAATGAGTCAACTTTTTGCGTGAGGTGGCCAAAGTATTGGAGTTTCAGCTTTAGCATCATTCCCTCCAAAGAAATCTCAGGGCTGATCTCCTTCAGAATGGACTGGCTGGATCTCGTTGCAGTCCAACAGACTCTCAAGAGTCTTCTCCAACACTACAATTCAAAAGCATCAGTTCTTTGGCGCTCAGCTTTCTTCACAGTCCAACTCTCACATCCATACATGACTACTGGAAAAACCATAGCCTTGATTAGACAGACCTTTGTTGACAAAGTAATGTCTCTGTTTTTTAATATGCTGTCTAGATTGGTCATAACTTTTCTTCCAAGGAGTGTCTTGTAATTTCATGGCTGCAATCACCATTTGCAGTGATTTTAGGGTCTTCCAAAAAGCAGAGGGTAAAATAGAATTAACCATGCAAGAGATTTATTAGGAGAAATACTGTAAAGATAAAGAGGAGGGAAAGGAGCAGGCAGGGATGTTCTTTGGACCTTGATGCTGATCTGAGCCATGAGAAAGGAGAGAGGGAAGAAAGGAGGCTGGACTAATAAGAGTCTCAGGCTGCGATTAAGTTCTGAGAAAGTCTCAGCTTAGGCAAGAGGAAGCACAGCATAAAGATTACTTACCAGAAGAACGTCATATTTACAGAAATGGTGCCCCTTCAAATTCAGTTATTTACTTTGAGCAACTGAGGGTGAGTGTGGGCTTGGAGGGAAGAGTATAGTGCATCCAAAGATGTGGTAGCTGGAAGCTGTCTGTCAACTGGAACTTCCCTGCATGGAATAATATAGGTGGCTCAGCAATAAAAAAAATCCACCTGCCAATGCAGGAGATGTGGATTGGGCAGATCTGCTGGAGAACAGAGTGGCAACCCATTCCAGTATTCTGGACTGGAAAATCTCATGGACAGAGGAGCTTGGTGGGCTACAGTCCATGGGGCAGCAAAGAGTCGGACATGACTGAGCAACTAAACAACAAATCTGTCAACTATGCTTTTCACTGGAGATTCTCTTAAAGTCATATCTGAGCAACCCCATCCAGTTCAGTTCAGTTCAGTCATTCAGCTGTGTCTGACTGTTTGTGAACCCATGAACCTCAGCACACCAGGCCTCCCTGTCCATCACCAACTTCTGGAGTCCACTGAAACCCATGTCCATTGAATCGGTGACGCCATCCAACAATCTCATCCTCTGTCATCCCCTTCTCCTCCTACCCTCAATCTTTCTCAGCATCAGGGTCTTTTCAAATGAGTCAGCTCTTTGCATCAGGAGGCCAAAGTATTGGAGTTTCAGGGTCAACATCAGTCCTTCTGATGAACACGCAGGACTGATCTCCTTTAGGATCTCCTTGCAATCCAAGGGACTCTTGAGAGTCTTCTTCAACATCACAGTTCAAAGGCATCAATTCTTTGGCTCTCAGATTTCTTAATTGTCCAACTCTCACATCCATACATGACCACAGGAAAAGCCATAGCCTTGACTAGACAGACCTTTGTTGACAAAGTGATATCTCTGGTTTTTAATATGCTGTCTATGTTGGTCATTAAGTTTTCTTCCAAGGAGTAAGTGTCTTTTAATTTCATGGCTGCTATCACCATCTGCAGTGATTTTGGAGCCCAAAATAATAAAGTCTGACCCTGTTTTCACTGTTTCCCCCTCTATTTCCCATGAAGTGATGGGACCAGATGCCATGATCTTCGTTTTCTGAATATTGAGCTTTAGGCCAACTTTTTCACTCTCACTTTCATCAAGAGGCCCTTTAGTTCTTCTTCACTTTCTACCATAAGGGTGGTGNTTTTTTAATATGCTGTCTAGATTGGTCATAACTTTTCTTCCAAGGAGTGTCTTGTAATTTCATGGCTGCAATCACCATTTGCAGTGATTTTAGGGTCTTCCAAAAAGCAGAGGGTAAAATAGAATTAACCATGCAAGAGATTTATTAGGAGCAATACTGTAAAGATAAAGAGGAGGGAAAGGAGCAGGCAGGGATGTTCTTTGGACCTTGATGCTGATCTGAGCCATGAGAAAGGAGAGAGGGAAGAAAGAAGGCTGGACTAATAAGAGTCTCAGGCTGCGATTAAGTTCTGAGAAAGTCTCAGCTTAGGCAAGAGGAAGCACAGCATAAAGATTACTTACCAGAAGAACGTCATATTTACAGAAATGGTGCCCCTTCAAATTCAGTTATTTACTTTGAGCAACTGAGGGTGAGTGTGGGCTTGGAGGGAAGAGTATAGTGCATCCAAAGATGTGGTAGCTGGAAGCTGTCTGTCAACTGGAACTTCCCTGCATGGAATAATATAGGTGGCTCAGCAATAAAAAAAATCCACCTGCCAATGCAGGAGATGTGGATTGGGCAGATCTGCTGGAGAACAGAGTGGCAACCCATTCCAGTATTCTGGACTGGAAAATCCCATGGACAGAGGAGCTTGGTGGGCTACAGTCCATGGGGCAGCAAAGAGTTGGACATGACTGAGCAACTAAACAACAAATCTGTCAACTATGCTTTTCACTGGAGATTCTCTTAAAGTCATATCTGAGCAACCCCATCCAGTTCAGTTCAGTTCAGTCATTCAGCTGTGTCTGACTGTTTGTGAACCCATGAACCTCAGCACACCAGGCCTCCCTGTCCATCACCAACTTCTGGAGTCCACTGAAACCCATGTCCATTGAATCGGTGACGCCATCCAACCATCTCATCCTCTGTCATCCCCTTCTCCTCCTACCCTCAATCTTTCTCAGCATCAGGGTCTTTTCAAATGAGTCAGCTCTTTGCATCAGGAGGCCAAAGTATTGGAGTTTCAGCTTCAACATCAGTCCTTCTGATGAACACGCAGGACTGATCTCCTTTAGGATCTCCTTGCAATCCAAGGGACTCTTGAGAGTCTTCTTCAACATCACAGTTCAAAAGCATCAATTCTTTGGCTCTCAGATTTCTTAATTGTCCAACTCTCACATCCATACATGACCACAGGAAAAGCCATAGCCTTGACTAGACAGACCTTTGTTGACAAAGTGATATCTCNCTTCTTCAACATCACAGTTCAAAGGCATCAATTCTTTGGCTCTCAGATTTCTTAATTGTCCAACTCTCACATCCATACATGACCACAGGAAAAGCCATAGCCTTGACTAGACAGACCTTTGTTGACAAAGTGATATCTCTGGTTTTTAATATGCTGTCTATGTTGGTCATTAAGTTTTCTTCCAAGGAGTAAGTGTCTTTTAATTTCATGGCTGCTATCACCATCTGCAGTGATTTTGGAGCCCAAAATAATAAAGTCTGACCCTGTTTTCACTGTTTCCCCCTCTATTTCCCATGAAGTGATGGGACCAGATGCCATGATCTTCGTTTTCTGAATATTGAGCTTTAGGCCAACTTTTTCACTCTCACTTTCATCAAGAGGCCCTTTAGTTCTTCTTCACTTTCTACCATAAGGGTGGTGTCATCTGCATAGCTGAGGTTATTGATATTTCTACCGGGAACTATACCCAGGGCCACCACAAAGCTATACAGCATGCATTTACTGCATTTATCTCATAAATATTTCTCAAGAATTATTGCCCCACATTATTTCACTTTTCTTGTTATTTTGTGGATATGTACTTGTATTAATGTAAAACTGTTTCAAAATATTACTGTAATAAAACAGATAATAAAATACTTTTAATTGGAAGACTAAACTAAAAAGTAAGACTCTAAGAATAAATGTTGGAATATATTAGAAATAGAGTGGATATTGTTTCATTTTATTGGATAGTTTATTAACCTTCCTAACTTTTTATTGTATTTGTTTTTATTTATGTCTAATATTTTCAGAGAGAGCTTATTTATTTTATTCAAATGGTTTCAAAGGCTGAGAAACACCCATATTTGTTTCCTTCTCGTTCCTTTTATTGCTTTATGCCTGAAGTTACACAATCAGATTAGTGATATAGTCTTGCACACTTCAAGTTTCATCTTACCTCTCCCTGGAACACCCTCTGATCCTTCCTTCTCTGCTCTTATCACCTGTCTTTCAAGAAATAGTCAGGCGTCATCTTTTCTAGAAAGAACCACCACATCCACTTTCCCCGTATATCTTTTATCTGCATCTGTAACTCATCATCTGTATATCCATTGTATCTCTTATCCCATATTATTCATGATCATCTAGGATCCTTGGATAGAAGCTTGTGTTTATCATTATTTCTTCTAATTATCACTTTGCATGGAATGAAATAGGTACTCAGTATATGTTTAAGTGAAAAACTTAAATTCCACTAAATATATATATATATATAACCATAGGTAGGGTTAGCACTTCCACTTAAACATTTTTATTTGAAGATGATTGAAAGATAAGTAAGCTTTGCCTGGGGTGGGGAATAGTCTGGAAGTGAGTGATAGGGACAATGCTACTGAAGAAAGTTTTTTAAAAGATCATCTAAGATAATAGAAAGTGTTCAGTTAAAAACCTGATACTAAATTACTTACTCAAAAGCAAGTCACAATTTTTCACAAAGCTGGCCCAAGGATAGGCTTATTTTAATTTCAATATGTTACTTAAACCCAAGTGGATTGGTTTAGTAGACTAAGATTTTTAGCTCTCAGAAAAGGTAAATGACATTCACACATCTGCTTGAAAGAAAAAGAAATATTTTCTTGATCTCCTACAGATGTGTCCTTAGGAATGGCATATTAGTTAAAATCCAGGCGCAAATAAATCAATACCAAATGTGAAGCGGCATTTAAAGATTTATCTCATTGCCAGTTTTCTTTTAGACCTGGCTTGATTTCTTTCAACAACAGACCCTCTGGGACTCTACTGATTTGCATGGTTGTCTAGGTGGTTTCTTCTCTGGAACATTTACTCACCTTTCAAGAATATTTCTAATTCCTCTTGTTTCTATGGTCTCTGTCTCCAGGACTCTGTTCAGGTCGAATGAGAGCTAAGCATGAAGAATAATGTATAATGTATAATGTATAATCTGCCTCATGCAATATTGCAATTAGCAGCCATTGAACATAATCATTGATATGGGGAGGGTGGTGGGAGTGGGGTTCAGGATTGGGAACTCATGTACACCTGTGGGGATTCATGTCAATGTATGGCAAAACCAATACAGTACTGTAAAGTAAATAATAATAACAATAAAATAAATAAAGTTAATGATTGGAATTATAACGTGCTAGAGATTTTATAAATACATTTATTCTGAGTGATATTTGTGAATATATCTTTTTTCTCTTATAATGCGGTTTTAAGATACTTAACTGAGAAAACATTAGCATAATAGGGAAAGACAGACTACCTTTATTTATATTTTGTGGACATTATCCCTCTGCTTAAAACCTTTGCACTACAAATAGAACGTTGTTCTGGTCTGGATGTAATGATCATGATCTGGATGTAATCTATCTTTATGAATTCTGCTTTTCATATCCTTCCTGTTTCCTGTCTCCAGTAGACTTCTTTGATACCCAGACATATCTGGGTATTTCCTTCCTTAGAAACTTTATGGATGATGATGGTCCCTATCTTTCCTAGTCTTCATGTACCTGCTTCCTTTCCATTCAATCTCAGTTAAATGTCATCTTTTTAGAAAGACCTACTTTGACCACCATAGATAATGCATACCCCTCCCCCACTATTGGTTCCATTATTCTATTTATTTGCTCTAAAACATTCTGAAGTCACCTCAATCTGTTGATACTGAAGGGGAGAATATGTCACCGCAAAAGATGTCACTTTAGCATATTGATTATTTTGAATTAAATTTACTTGAGAAACAGTTGGTGCAAGAAGAATTCTGATTCTCTTTTGACAGGAGATAAGCAAATCATAGGAAATAAATCTTCCGTGTGATAGGCACCTTTCCTGTACCAGAAGGTTAAGAGGTACACTTATTGCCAGAGATAGGAAATTTAGGAGCAGGATGGCCATATAAACAAACTTTGTTACTTCACTACTTTACTATCGTAAACCCAAACCTCTTTATTTAATTTCGGTTCGTCACACATTAATTGTTTCTTTGTCTAAAGATCTTAAAGCTTCCTGCTTTGGTCACTTCTTAGAGTCTCATGTTTTTATGGGATTCCTGTGTCTGTGATATTAAAATGGTTTTCTTGTGTTAATCTGTTTTATTAGGCTGACCAAAGAAACTAGATGGGAAGAAAGGAAAAATTTTCTGTTCCTACAGCTTCCTGAGGGCATGGGTTTCATTGTTCGGTTTCTGGAAAAGGGGAAAACTTGGTGGCAAATATCAACAGGCTTATGTACGGTGTTCACCTTCAAGTGCAACTGTTTGAAAGTACAATGACCAGTCCTGAATCAAATATTGAGTCTAAGAGAGTGAAACACAAATTAATCCAGCTTGGACTACATGGTTTCTGCATATAAAGAATAGACTTAACCCCAGTACTAAAGACCAAGAATGTGTACAAGGGTGATTTTCCAGAGAAAATTAGGTTTTGTTTTGTTTTTTAAAGAGAAAGAAATAAAGACTTAGAAGTTGAAATTGCCCACTCTCAAAAACAGAAGTTGATATGATTACTTTAAAGTGGTAGAAGGCATGCTTCAGAGCAGATGAATCCTAATTTACTCAACTAATTCCCTGTAGATGGATATTTTAGTTTGCAAAATGTTGTTGTGATGAACATCATTGTACATACCTCTAATTATATCAGGATAATCCCTAAAGGTGAAATTGCTGGGCTCTAGTGTACACATTAAATATTTGATATAGAAAAGTTCTATTACATGAAAATAAGTTTCATTGTGGANGATATTTTAGTTTGCAAAATGTTGTTGTGATGAACATCATTGTACATACCTCTAATTATATCAGGATAATCCCTAAAGGTGAAATTGCTGGGCTCTAGTGTACACATTAAATATTTGATATAGAAAAGTTCTATTACATGAAAATAAGTTTCATTGTGGAAGCTCATTCCTTTGGTAATAGCAGTGCTGTCCAATACAAATATAATGCCAGCCACATAGGTAGTACAATTTTTCTAATAGCCATATTAAAAAAGAAATATGTAAACTTAATTTTTAAATATATTTTAACCCAGTATTTCAATAATACTATCATTTTAACATGTAATCTTTATAAAAATATTCATAAAAGATTTAAAATTTTTTCTCATATTAAAGTCTTTGTGGTACATATACACAATGGAGTATTACTCAGCCATTAAAAAGAATAAATTTGAATCAGTTCTAATGAGATGGATGAAACTGGAGCCAATTATACAGAGTAAAGTAAGCCCAAAAGAAAAACAGCAATACAGTATACTGACACATATATATGGACTTTAGAAAGATAGTAATGATGACCCTGTTGTGAGACAACAAAAGAGACACAGATGTATAGAACAGACTTTTGGCCTCTGAGGGAGAGGGAGAGGGTGGGACCATTTGGGAGAATGGCATTGAAACATGTATACTATCATGTAAGAAAAGAAGCGACAGCCTATGTTTGATACAGGATACAGGATGCTTGGGGCTGGTGTATGGGGATGATCCAGAGAGATGATGTGGGGTGGGAGGTGGGAGGGGAATTCAGGATTGGTAGCTCATGTACACCTGTGGCAGATTCATGTCAATGTATGGCAAAACCAATACAGTACTGTAAAGTAGAATAAAATAAAAAGAAAAAAAACAAGCTTGAACATCAAAAAAAATTAAATTAAATATTATGGAATCAATAAAAACAAACAAAAAAAAAATAAAGTCTTTGCAGTCTTGTGTCCATTTTACACTTACAAAACATTTCAATAAAAACTAATACTCAATGGCCACGTGAAATTAGTGTTCTAGTAAGCACATAACAAGTTTTTACACACCTATGTGCTCTGAGACTAATTTCTGGGTGATTATTTAAAGATAGGTCTAATTGAACTTATTACAGATCATCCATGAATAAGACTATCCATCTCTAGAAAAATTTCACTCTAAGTGATGCTTTGAAAATACACAGTGGAGAGAACTTGTGTATGTCTTCGTCATTCAGTCATGTCTGACTCTTTGTGACTCTGTGAACTATAGCTCGCCAGGCTCCTCTGTCCATAGACTTCTCCAAGCAAGAATACTGAAGTGGGCTGCCATTCCCTTGTTCAGGGGGTCTTCCCAACCCAGGGATTGAATCCTGTCCCCTGCATTGCAGGCAGATTCTTTACCATCTGAGCCATGAAGGCAGAGGGCCCAATTTGGTGATGTCTCAAACCAGTCATGAAGACAAGGGTAGGAGGAGGTCTGATAGACGAGATGAGGCCTGGAAAGATGAAAAGTTTGCTAGTGGGTGTGGTGAGAAAGGGAAAGAATTTTGGAAAACGGCTAAAGCTACCCAAAAGAGATGAATATGCTGTCTGGTAAACTACAGTTATCTAGCATGAGAGTGGTCAATTCTGCAACATCACAGAGAATTCATCAGACTTTGGGGGTCTAGATGAAATATGCTTTTTACGCAATTCAAACCTTTTTACTCTGATTTCATAATATACTCAGTGCTTACTTAGAGCTGTGTTCTGTATTTGTTTGTTCCTCACAGCATGTGAATTAGGTACAATTGCTACACCCCATTTTGCAAATAAAAAACTGAGGCACAAAGTAATTATTTTCACAGCTAGCAACTGCTAGAGCTGGAATTTAAACCTCTGACTTCTAACCCCAATGTCATATCCATTACCTCTGTTTTATTTTGTTCTCGTTGTACCATACATGCTGATACCACAGAGTTTGACCAGTGATTTAATTTCTTATGCACACTGACACAGCAAGTTGGTGTCCTAAATTTTTATACATTAATAGTCTAGTCATCAAAATTATATTCCCTTTTAAAAATAGTATTTAGGAAATTAACTTACCTATTGGCATGTTGTGAAAAGTCTAACAGATCAGTCCTGAGGCCCTGATCAATTCTGAAGAGGCAAAATAATAATAATAATAATAATAACTAAATAAAATTGTCTAAATCCTGGAGATTCTATTCGGCTCCAATCCAAATAGTCAGAATTTCTCCCTTTTTATGGCCTCTTCATCTCATCTTTAGTTCTGAAAGTTCTTTAGGAAAAACAAACAAAAAACTGCCCTGGGAAAATAAGAATGTGTCCATCATTTTAATGTGATTGGTAGAGAGGTAGCAGGAGACCTGAGATCCATTCCTGGGTTGGGAAGATCCCCTGGAGAAGGAAATGGCAACCTACTCCAGTATTCTTGCCTGGAGAATCCCATGGACAGAGGAGCCTGGTGGGCTACAGTGCACGGGGTCGCAAAGAGTAAGACACGATTGAGTGAATTCAACCAGCCAGTCAGCCAAAACGAAAATCACTGAATTGTTCTTGATTGCTTTGGAAATACCATTGAGCCTCCAAATAATGCCTGGGAGAGTACAGGATAAACACGCTGTTGGTGTGTTTTTTATTTNCAAGACACGATTGAGTGAATTCAACCAGCCAGTCAGCCAAAACGAAAATCACTGAATTGTTCTTGATTGCTTTGGAAATGCCATTGAGCCTCTAAATAATGCCTGGGAGAGTACAGGATAAACACGCTGTTGGTGTGTTTTTTATTCGACTCCAACTTTCACATCTAGTTTTTGAGATATAATATTCTGACAAAAATCAAAAAAGTCAATAGCCTGAAAATATGAAGATTTTCATTTCTTTGTTTTTAGTGAATTTGAGGCTTTGATTAGAAATCTCTCTGCTTAAAACAGATTTGACCTTGAGAAATGCATAAATTTCTCATTGGTCAAATGAACTAATAACCTAAATTTGAAAACATGCTTTGGTGCTTATTCATCGTCCACTTACAAAATTTGAAGTCTTGTCTTTGTAACAAAAGTGTTAATTAATTAAGCAAGGAGGCTATCAGACTAAGGTGGTTCTATTATCTTAACAGCCTAGTAAGTAAACCAAAGCCTCTGCCTGCAAACGCCTCAAGGTTAAGAAACTAAAACCTAAGGACAACCAATCCCAAACAGCCAACTAGATTTTACCAAATAAAGAAATATTACCCAACTACTTTCCTCACTTAGCTTCTGTGTCTTCTTTTGTTGCTAGCTCCTGGTTGGTGGAGTGCTCCTAACCACTCCAGTGTTCAAATAAACCCTTAAAATATTAATCTACCTTGAAGAAGTGAAGTCGCTCAGTTGTGTCCGACTCTTTGGGACCCCATGGACTGTAGCCTATCAGTCTCCTCCATCCATGGGATTTTCCAGGCAAGAGTGCTGGAGTAGATTGCCATTTCCTTCTCCAGGGGATCTTCCCGACCCAGGAGTCGAACATGGGTCTCCCGCATTGCAGGCAGACGCTTTACCATCTGAGCAACCAGGGAAGCATAGAGAAAGCCCATGAAACTATCTCCTGAAACAGTTGAGTAGGAGGCATTTACAAGATTTCAGCAAATGTGTTTATGTGTCTGTCAGCTTGTGGAACTAGACTGGGACAGTGGAAAAAAACTAAACAAGTGTTTTTCCTGCTAAGAAACTAGAAAAGGAGCATTGTGCTGCACAGTATGTGTAAGCCCAGACAGTGATCACCAAATTCAAAGACAGTTTATGTAAGTCAATAAAGACTGAGCTGAGAGAGTCCTGCAGATTTAGAAGTTTCAGTTGCAGACAAAATGGTTCTTTCTTTCAAGGGAATATTTTGTTGAAATGCTTGAACTGTATTCACCAGAAGTAAAAGATGATCTAGTACACTTTTGTGGGATATCAGAAATGTTTCTCAGGGAAGGGAGATTTGTTCTGCTTCAGCTTGCATTGGAGTCCTAAGAACACGGCAGAGATGGGGGAGGGGTGGGGGTACATCTGCCTGAAGCCAGGGTCTGTGTTCCTGTTTGTCACGGTATCCTTAAGGTGTGGAGCTGGCAGAGCATTATGTAAGTGAGGCTGCGTAAATGAGAGACTTTGTCTCTTTGATCAGAAATTTTTCTCATTAATCAGCGGTGGTTTGGCCACACAACTGGCATTCAGTGATCTTCTTTGTAGGCTGACATAAAAGAATTTTAGGGAGGGTCAAGGCAGATGACCTTAATGTCATGCTTCATCTGGCTTGACTATGATTTTAAGATCTTTCAAAGGTTGCAATTTGATAGACATGATGGATCAAAAATGCCCAATTCCTTAGTCCCGGGAGCACCACCTCTCTGATAGAATGTGAAGAGAAACATTTACAAGGACTGCTCTATTCCTTCAGACACTGGCTACAACACAGGATTTGTCTGAAATGAANTCATTAGGGGGCAGAGTTAGTCACAGTGTGATATTGAAGTCTACAGAGGCCACATCCAGAAGGATCTCCAGAAAAAATGGAATGAGGAATGAGGCTTACAAGTAATCCCTAATCTGCTCACCCCAATCCTAGGTTAGAAATACTCTTTAACCGGGTGATTCCCACGGTTAAAGAAAAAAGCTTTCCATACAAAGTTTAAGAAAAGCCCAAAAAACAAGAAAGCTGACTTCCCAAATGTGAACTAACTTGAGTCTACGGATTTATTAATGATTTGGTTTCTCTGTTTGATTTAGTAGTAATGATAAATGATTTTTAAAAATCATCAGAATACCTAACAGTCAAATTTCAATCAATCCTAGTGGGTGATATGAGCAACTGGTTGATATCAATTCAAACTGTTTATTGGTTGGTAGAAAATTATACTGCAATACAGGGGTTAGCCATTTTGGGGGTTACAGGGCCAAATAGTAAATATTATTTTAGATTTGAAGGCCATATGATTTGTGTTGCAACCCCATCGACTCTTCTATCACAGACCAAAAGCAGCCAAGGTAATNAAAAAAAAAAAAAAAAAAAAAAGACAAAGAATGCTCTGAAAAGGTGGCAGTGTGTGTCTTTGGAAGGCATGCCTAGACATGTGGTGGGAGTTAAAGAAATGCAGAATTACAAAAAGAATCCCTCCCACGGATGTCTAAAAATGATGTTTCTAGCAGCTTTAGGTATCACAGTTGTGCAGGCAGAAAAGTATTTGATTAACTCACTGGCATTATCTCTGAGGTGTGGGTGTCTTGGAAATCTGCATGCACAATATTCCCTTAAGATAAGCTACAGGGAATTGTTGTATATAGGCTGCATTGCTGCTCTTCAGGTCACTCTGTACATGACTGAAGTCATGCACTTTAAAATTGGCCTTCCCAAGGTTAAGATAGCTGTGCTGTGGTCATTTTTGTGCTTGGCCTTTGGGAACAAGATAATGAGATTTGAAGTTTGCTTGAAATAGGATTTCTGAATGTACTAGAATGGGCAACTTAGCCAACCCCATCCCCTTCATTCTCTCTATAGTGCTTTCCCTGAAGGTTTTCAGATAGTCCTTTCTTATCTGCATTTTTCCTTTTGTTTTAGATATTTGGTGAATTGGACTTGGTTCATTAGGGGGCAGAGTTAGTCACAGTGTGATATTGAAGTCTACAGAGGCCACATCCAGAAGGATCTCCAGAAAAAATGCAATGAGGAATGAGGCTTACAAGTAATCCCTAATCTGCTCACCCCAATCCTAGGTTAGAAATACTCTTTAACTGGGTGATTCCCACGGTTAAAGAAAAAAGCTTTTCATACAAAGTTTAAGAAAAGCCCAAGAAACAAGAAAGCTGACTTCCCAAATGTGACCTAACTTGAGTCCACTGATTTATTAATGATTTGGTTTCTCTGTTTGATTTAGTAGTAATGATAAATGATTTTTAAAAATCATCAGAATACCTAACAGTCAAATTTCAATCAATCCTAGTGGGTGATATGAGCAATTGGTTGATATCAATTCAAACTGTTTATTGGTTGGTAGAAAATTATACTGCAATACAGGGGTTAGCCATTTTGGGGGGGTACAGGGCCAAATAGGAAATATTATTTTAGATTTGAAGGCCATATGATTTGTGTTGCAACCCCATCGACTCTTCTATCACAGACCAAAAGCAGCCAAGGTAATACAGAAATAAATGGGCATGGTTGTATTCCAGTAAAACTTTATTTATATAATAGGTAGCAAAATTTGGCTCACTGCAGGGTTATAGTTTGCTGCTACCTGCAATTAGCAATTTCTTTGGTAGACAGAGGCGGAGTGGTGACATAGATGCCATACATTTTCCATTGCTGTTATAGAGGTTTACAGCATCCAAACCTTTTCATTTTTAAAGTCTCATTGGTTCCTCCTAAAGAAACACATGTGGCAGCTCCGCAACAGAAATGGTTAGATCAGTGGTGCATTCTGTTTCACAGCACAAGCTTTAGAGAGAGACTGGTATTGGAATCTAGCTCTGTACTTAAAAGCTGTATGAATTTGAACAGACTATTACCCTCTTAGTACCTTGGTGCCTAATCTGTTAATAAAGGATGATAATAGTAGCGATTTCAAGTGTAAAGTGAAAGTAAAGTCACTCAGTCCTATCCAACTCTTTGCGACCCCATGTATTGTAGCCTACCAGGCTCCTCCCTCCATGGGATTCTCCAAGCAAGAATACTGGAGTGGGTTGCCATTTCCTAAGGCCCTTCATTCAATGTTTGTGATAAACACAATTGTTATAATGATCTTCTCTATAAACTGGGGCTAAACACGTGATATTTGTGAGTATTAAATGAGGTAGCATATGTAAAGTTTATATAACACAATGCTCAGTACATAGTAATGCTTAATAAATATTAATTAGTATTCATATTTTCATTTTACTGATAAAGGAAGTTTAAAATAATAAAATAGTTCTGCCAAAACTTTACAGTAAATAATAGCAGAAGTCCTACTAAAGCCTAGTCCTTTTTAACTCCAGAGATCATGCTACACCCATTCAAAATGAGCAGATGTATGTTAATCTTCATACAAAAATACATAATGATACTCAAGTGGAAACATCTTTCATTAGAAGTGATAGACTATAGACAAGCCCTAACTTTTCATTAGTTGCATTTATTGGTTTATTTTTGGTCATACATATTGTCATATTTTGTCATATACTTCTCTATAAAATTTATTGAAAGTGAAAATGTTAGTTGCTCAGTCATGTCTGACTCATTGTGACCCCAGACTGCAGCCTGTCATGCTCCTCTGTCATGGAATTCTCCAGGGAAGAATACAGGAGTGGGTAGCCTTTCCTTTTTCCAGGGGATCTTCCCAACCCAGGGATCGAACCTGGGTTTCCTGCATTGCAGGCAAATTCTTTATTGGCTGAGCCACCAGGGAAGCCAAGAATTTCTTGATTTGAGGTATATTTTGCTTATTTGCTAGTCAGGAGGCAGCTTGGCCCTGGGAATACAGCACAGGTTTGAGAAATGTTAGAAAGAAGAGATTTTATATTGCCTTTTCTATGGGATATTTTTCATCCTTTATAAAACAGACCCCATTATCTAAATGTCCATGTTTCATTGCATGTTGATACCACAGTCTTAACCTTATGGAAAAAAATTGTGGCATATAAACCAAACTGAGTGAGGGTTAGCGACCTCTGACTTGGGTGCTTTTGTGACTCAAAAAGATGATCTGGGCCAGTTAGATTAATTTCCACCCCATTATTCTTTGTGCAGGGTGAATGTCAGAGCAGTGAAGAGCTTCAGAGAAGGGATGGCACTTGGAAAGTCATGAAGAGTGAATAAAAATTCAGCAAGAGCAAAAGGGGATAAAAATTATATGCAGAAAGTACAGGCTAAGCAAAGAAGGGTTGACTGCAAAGAGGAGAGAGATCCTAAAGAGAGCTGCCAGAAGGCTTTTGAGACTGTTGCTTGGTAACCACCTAGCACAGTTTCGTGGCTGTAGCTGAATCATTCAAATAACTCTTGGCTGCCCAATCCCTTTTCCACCCCCATAAGTGTGAACACTTGGAGTGGAATCTAATTCTAAATCAGTAGCTGACACAGACATCAGTGAAGGGCGGTAAGCTATCTCGGGGACACATCTTCTTAAGTTGTAGCTAAACTCTTGTCTCCTCTCCTAGGGACACTTACAGACTTCCTTACCCATGTTCAATTTGGCCCCTGGACTAAGTGAGCTATGGCTGACTTGAAAGAAACTCACCTTTGTAAACACTGTTCCGTGAATTATATCTAACTCTAGAAGAAGAAATCAAACTTAAAATGGAAGGGGGGTGAAGAGGAAAAGGCCCCAGGGCAAGGTACAGATGAGCATCTTCATGTACTAAAACATATAAACATTTTCAAAAGATGGCACTTTCAACATGGGCAGGCAATGAAGGAAGAAATTTGTTAACATCCCATGTGTTTTCTTGATGATGCTTCTCCTCCCTCAGTGACTAAATTGATAAAATATCAAGAGCTATTCTGAAGCTAACAATCACACAAGAATTTATAGTAGGTGTTGTACACTGCAACAGTGACTCCATCTATTTGATTCTAGCCCAAACAGTCTCCTACTCGGCTGTGGAGAAGAGTGGAAATTCTTCTGTTCACGACTCATGAGAGAGATGGCCAGGGGAGGCAGGGAGACCAGTGTGGACGGCTCGGGCTTGAGTGGGCCTGTGTGCCCTTGCAAACCTGGGGACTCGTAGGAGATACCTCCCCCAATCTGCCTCCATTTGCTTTTTGCTTCTCTCTTTTCTCTATCCACCCCCACAAACACATGCATACATCAGAGGAAAGAGGCTATTTCTGGCTTGCTAGCAAAGACAGAAATCATACCCAGACACGAAAAAACTGGGAGATGATACCACTGAGAGAAAGGACCACATTTTTAAATAGCTGAGTTGAAGACCCTTCAGAAAAAAAGAGACCTTTTGTGACATTTGGTTCTTCCCTTTTCATTGACTTGTTTTGCTTCAATGGTTAAAATTCTTCTGACATTCTGTCATTAGCAGCTTCCATGACAGTTTCTGAAAGAGTGACGGAATGATCCCATTAAACAGAAAATTTCTTCTCCACAAGCCAATTGAATGTTAACTTCTTGGAAGAATGCTGCTACCTGGCTAATCCCTGGGGGTCTGGTCATGTTCTATTCTTTTTTGATTCATATACTGGGGAGGAAATGAGTCACACATGATTAAGGGGTTGATACCACCTACTCATGCAAATTATGTGCATGGATGAGAGGTGGAAATGGGGGTGGGGGAGAGAATGAAGCAGAATGCCATTGGGTAGGGAACATTCCTTCCTGTGACTGATTGTCAACTGCAGATGGCAACTCCCAACATCTCCATCCACGAGCTGTTGGGTCTGTGGCCAACTCTGCTGAGAAGTGATGTGTGTGTGTGTACCAAAGCAGATCTGTTTTATCACAAAATGTCAAGTTATTATATTTATATGGTCCTTATTGCCTCTGTGGAAGATAGTATTTGAATGTCAAATCAGACTGATAAGCACAAATTATGGTAGCAACAATAATGGTTATTTATTATTTGTTTTGTGTTTGGCCCAGTGCTGGGTGCATCTCAGTTAGTCCTCCTGATATTCCATGAGTAGATATTTATAACCTCTACTATAACAATCTCAGGAAGGTTAAATGAATAAACTCAACCTCAGTTCTGCTTATCTCTAAAATCTGTTCTATTATAAAATAGCATCCTTGATCTGATTTTGAAACTGCACTGTGAAACCCACATCTTTTAAAAATATTTCTATAAAATGTAAAGCAGTGAGATAGAATATTTTATTCATAACGCACTGCAAAGCCAGAAATTGAAAATGCTTCCATATCTGTACTACTCAGTTTAGCACATAATTTTGTATTCTCACAAATTGTTCTGTTTTATGACGACCAATTCTTGAGGGCAATTTTTTTTATACGTTAAAAATATAAAATATATAGAAAAGAGTTGGCATTTTGAACATGACTCAGAATTTCTGTGATAGCTTTACTTCAACTGCATTTTTTTCCTTTTCACCTTTTGACTTCCTTCATCCATTTCTCCTCCTTTCCACCCCTTACCTCTGGCAATCACTGATCTGTTCTCTGTATCTAAGATCTTAGTGTTTGTTTAATTTAGATTCTGCATGTGATCATATAGTATTTGCCTTTCGCTGTTTGATTTATTTCACTTAGCATAATGCCCTAGAGGACCATCTAGGTTGTTGCAAATGGCCAGATTTCATTCTTTTTATGGCTGAATAATAATCCATTATGTATCTATGTACATCTGTCTCTCTTTCTATATATACATATCCATTCTAAAATCTATTCATCCATGGATGGACTCAGATTGTTTCCTTATCTTGGCTGTTGTAAATAATGTTGCCAAGAATGTGTGTATGGGGGTGTATATATCTTTTTGAGTTTGTGCTTTTATTTAATATTTTTGACAAATATCCCAAAGTAAATTGCTGGATCATATGGTAATTCTGGTTAGTTTTTTGGGTTTTTTGGGCCACATGGAATGTAGGATCTGAATNTGGCTTTTTTTTTTTTTTTCATGCCAAGTAGAGTTAGGACCTGGGCTCAGACATAGAGATCACTCATCTATGGCTCGCATATATGATATTTGATAGTTGGCAGAGATGAGTCAGTTATCTAATGTGCAGGACAACACTGTGCACTGTAGTATAAACAGTATCCCTGGTCATCCCTGTACCCTAAATTTTAATGGGTTCCCTAATTATTGTGACAACCAAAAAATGCTCTCGAATTTCTAAAACAGCCCTTCGAAAGTGGGACTTCCCCTTTGAGAACTGCTCTGTTAAACGTTTGGTGAATGCATCTGCTTCTTCAGTAGATAGACTCCCAGTAGTGGACTGGTTATGGATGGATGGATAGGAAGGTGAAATTATCTAGAAAGCAGATAAGAAGAAGAAGTTCACAAACATATAAAAATCACTTTCTCAGTATAACAATGATTGATGGCTGTTTGGAAACATTTGTTTATAAATGTGGGTGTTTACTGGTGTATTTAAAACTATCCTTCAGAAAATATAATGAATTTGGCCTTTCAGTTAGGCATTTTGATAATGGCTTAGAGAAAGATATAGGAGCCATGTCTATCAGATTTGGAGATAACACAAAGTTGAAGGAAATAGTTAATATAATGGGAGATACCCATGATAAAATGATGAGTTAAAACAGATACAGTGATGTTTATACTGTCCCCAGAATATGACTGCATCAATATGAAATTAAGGCGTAGGCACTCTTATACACATCAGCTTGTT
This sequence comes from Raphicerus campestris, assembly GCA_006410735.1. Taxonomy (NCBI): domain Eukaryota; kingdom Metazoa; phylum Chordata; class Mammalia; order Artiodactyla; family Bovidae; genus Raphicerus; species Raphicerus campestris. The sequence goes on from SJYW01042989.1 coordinate 81,290, forward strand.
ACTATCTTAGGTACAGAGACACTGGTTTCATCTTTTTCCATGTCATCTTTAACTTTAATAGTTGCCTAATGTTTAACACAGACAAGGTTATTTATCCTGTTATACTAGACTTGTTTATGGCTAATGTATTTAATTCTGAGTGATACCCTTTAAGAGGAGCATTGACCAACCTAAAAACTTAAAATAATGCAGGATCTGAACGCTCCTTAATTTGAAGAATGATAGACAGAATTGGAGATATTCAGAGCATAGAAGAAAATATTTAGGGGATTTAAAGTTTACACGAGTGAATTAAGACTCAGGTTAAGTAATTTGTACAAGGTAATTAGTACTATTTCATTTAATTAGTCAAACTTGCATTGCTAAGTGATGGACTTTGGATCATTCACAGCATTCATAATAAGCATGTGGACTAGCAATATAAAACAACCCCAAATTTTAGTAGCTTATCAATTCAAAGACTTTAAAGTTTATTTGCACACATCTAAATTGTCCAATTAAGTGATTTTCTTTCCTACATGTGATGATTCTAGAACTCAGGCTTTCTCAATCTTGTGGTTGCTCTTTCCTTTATAAAAGTTCTCAGCATCTTCCTCATTTAACCAGCCAATAGGAAAAAAGAGAGCATGTGTAGTAGCACAGCTGCTTTGTAAAAACTGCCTGGGAAGTGACACACACATATTCCATTAGCCAGAAGAACTCACATGACTGAATTTGAAAGCAAGGAAGATGGAAGAGAAAAGGACTCAGAAAGAAACTGATAAACTAGTTGTCTCCCAGATATTCCCATCTATGGAAAAAGAGAATGAATTTACTGGGAGGTCGCTAACATTTTCAGCTACCATCAGCAAAATAAGCATTTCTCCTTATTTTACAATTGAGGACATCAAAGTTTATACATATTTAAGAATCTTTCCCAAGGTCTTTTAGGTAACTACTGAATTTTTTGTCTAATTTTAAAGTCTAGATTTGTCTTTGGGCTAAGTTGCTTCAGTCGTGTCCAACTCTGTGCGACCCCATAGATGGCAGGCACCAGGCTCCCCGGTCACTGGGATTTTCCAGGCAAGAACACTGGAGTAGGTTGCCATATTCTAAACCGTGGAAAAGACCCTGATGCTGGGAAAGATAGAGGCAGAAGGAGAAGGGTGTAACAGAGGATGAGATGGTTGGATGGCATCATTGACTCAATGGACTTGAGTTTGAGCAAACTTAAGTGAAGTGGAGATAATGAAGGGCTGGGAAACATGGTGTGCTGCAGTCCCTGGGGTCGCAAAGAGTCAGACATGACTAAACGACTGAACAACAACAAGCCATCTCTAGTGAGAGGCAATCCTTCCTGTTACTACATTTTGCTTTCTTCTTCAAATGAGTTCAACCTTCTAGTTTTTACTGGCTTTTTGATCAGTTAAAGGAGACCTTAACAAGTTCTAGCTTGTTAAATCAAGAGTTATATCTCCCATCTAGACAAATTCTTCTGATAGTCAACAGAGGCATGCCACCAATCATCTTTCTCTTGGGAGTGGTTAAAACAGACACATCCACAACATACCCAAACCCTTGCTTCCACATGCACACACTCACACTCATACTCTTATACTCACACACACACACTCCCACTCATACATACATACACAAACCTCAAACATACACAAGCTCCTTCTCTGACCTTTTATAACTCACACTTTTTTTTTCCTTTGGGGCATTAAACTACTCCTGGCTCCCCTTTGCTGGTATTTAAATAAAGTCTGCATAAAATACTGAAGTCACTGTCTTCCTGGCTTTGCTCTGTCTCCATAGCAACCTGCTTAGCAACAGATTTCTTTAAAAAGGAATCTCAAAAAAGTTGCACAGGTCCATATTTCTTGCAATTATACTAAAATTTGGAAAAAATAAAACAAGAACTCTCAGGACAACTTACACTGACTTTCTTCTGAGTAATTCTCTGGCCAGTTGACCTGCTTTTACCCTGTACTGTCTATTCTTCACATTGCAGTTAGAGCCATCTCCAAACACAATTCATTTTGCATAATTTTCCTTCCAAAATCTTTCTTTCCAATCAGTTCTACTCTCATCTGAGACAGCCCAAATTTTGATCCAGGCCCACAGAGCCTTACGAAGTGCCCCAGTCTCTTTGCTCCCACAGTCCTGTGCTCATATTCACCATCTTAATTAATCTTCATGAGTTTTAAATAGAATTTGACACCATCTGAAACTACAATATTTATTTGTTTATGCACTTATTATGCATGCAATTTCCACAAGGGGAGGGGCTTTGTCTTCTTCACAACTTTTTTCCAATTACTTAGCACAGGGTTGGCAATGAGTAATCACTCAGTGTGGAATAAATTCAATAACTAATGACCAGTGTTTGTTTATTGCCTCCCACATATCAGGGGAGGATATCCCTTTCTTGAGGAATATGTGTGTTTGTATTTCAGAGTGTAGATAAAATGCATAAAGTATCTAGAGAATAGGGTCCAGTGTCTATGTTCACTCTGAAAGTAAATGCTTATATATTAGGGACATTCCACTCCAGATTTAGATTAAGAGTAGAACTGGAATTCGGTCAAGCAGCCTAAACAGGCTATAATTAGTCTGCAGAAGTGGGAAAGGACTGTCTATGTAGTTTTGCCCACTGCATTTATCTAGACTTTAATATCATGCATAAAACATGCTTGGTTTAACTATGGGGAAAAGTCAGTATGCTGGAATTTGAGGGCTATTCATCTTTCAGATGTGTGGTTTCCTAAAATTGAGCACAGGTGATTAAAGGGTTTGCTTAAGAGGTGGAGGAAGGATTCTTTAGGATTTTTTTCACATCTGCCCCACTCTTCCTTTCCCAGAAATGGTTCTTGATAAACAGCATTGATTAAGTGGGTACTCTATGGATCATATAGTTTGTTCCAGAGGAAATACATGCAGTATATAAGTTAATCAAAAGAATTTCCCCCGCATTGACTTTCCCCCTTAGCTCTTTAATTAGCTATTCAAGAGCAGCACTCCTATACATGTCTAAAAATAGACAGAAGCTTGGTCAGGAGAAAAGTAAGGCAACCTGTTTTCTTTGCATTTCAGTAGTGGTTCAGATTTGTGCTTTAATTCCATAAGAGTGATAAAAAGTGTTTGTATTTTTTTAAGAGTGTGCATCTGTAATAGAAAAGACATGCCTAGAGGTTTTAGTCATGGAAAAGCATAGTATTGCATTTCTTTTGTATAGAACTTTGTAGTTTATAAAGCTCTTTAATGTAAATAATCTGATTTTTCTTCCTTGGATACAAGTAGGCAATGTTAATATTAAAAAACAGTGGTGGTAGCATCTTGATCCCGTTGGCACTTAAACTAGCAGCCCCTCCCACCTGGTGTCTCTGGGAGGTATTTGACCTTGTCTCACATGTTGTGTGTGTATCAGCCATTGCTATCACAAGATACCCTTTATTTTCTTTCTCATCTGTCCTGAATTCTTTTGTTAATGCTCTCTGTTCTCCAAATTACTTTTTAAAAATGCCCACTAGTGCCTCTGTGAGAGTGTTAATATCCTTGCTGATCCTTAAGGTGCCAGAGGAATGCTGAGATCTCCATGGAAGTGGAGAGAATTCTTTCTTTAGCCTGTTTTATGTTATATTTCCCCCCCTAATTCTTCCACCTCTGGGATATTTATTCCAAATACATAGATTATTTGAGCAAGTCCCCCATCACTCACAAATTATGCTCAGATTAACCCTATCATTGGATCTGATTCAGGCCTAAGTGAGAGTCTGCCATATATTATTTCATAATGTTTCCATGACAACTCTATGAGGTATTTAGAGGAAGGCACTTAGGTGAGGCCTATTATTGGTTCCATTTTATATATTAGAAACTAAAATACAAGAAATGTTATTCACCTAAAATTTTCTTAAAAATAATTATAAAGATAAAATAGGAATCAGATACCTCTCTGCTTATCTTATCTTACATCTTTTTTGTTCTTTATCCAAGATCACAGTCTCTTTTTTTAAGATTCTCATGTGAAGACTTTCT
>SJYW01042989.1:101751-112332 GCA_006410735.1 Raphicerus campestris
TGTTCTTTGGAAGGAATGATGCTAAAGCTGAAATTCCAGTACTTTGGCCACCTCATGAGAAGAGTTGACTCACTGGAAAAGACTCTGATGCTGGGGGGGATTGGGGCAGGAGGAGAAGGGGGTGACCGAGGATGAGATGGCTGGATGGCATCACCGACTTGATGGACTTGAGTTTGAGTGAACTCCAGAAGTTGGTGATGGATAGGGAGGCCTGGTGTGCTGTGATTCACGGAATCACAAATAGTCGGACACAACTGAGCAACTGAAGTGAACTGAACTGAAAGGTTTTCCAGCATCCAGGTTTTCTGTGTATTTGTTTTCCCTAGGATACTGGGACTCATTACTTTGTGTGTATGAGCTGGTAGGAAGTTACTTAGTTGAACATCACCTTTCTCCTGAAGTGACCTTTTTCTTAGCTTTGATCTATGGACCATAAACACTTAACGCTGCTAAACTCTTGAACCGTTAGGACAGGATGCTCTATCTGGCAACCCGTGCAGATGGCGTTGCCTCATTTATTTCAGCCTTGGAAACTGAGCACTCTAATACAAATATCCTTATGCATGATGTAATATTTATTCTTAAATTATGTATATATATTTTCTTTACATAAAAAGTGAGTTCAGACAGCTTTAATAATCTAGTTAAGCCTCACATCAGAAAAAAAAAGCAATTTTTATTTCCAGATGGGTAAAATGAGACAGGTTATATGTTTTTCTCCTGATAACAGCAAAAACTAACAGAGGTGGGAATACAACTGATTTCCAGTTCCCTGTTCTCATCTATAAAACACAGTCAACACCCTGCTCTCTTGCTCTTATTACAATATTTACATGCCCCAATTCTCCCTTTAAATCTAAATTATATTTGTATTTAATCTAAATTGTATTTAGCATTTCCAGTAGAAAGCTTTAATTTTTAAATTTCTAAGAGCTCTGAGGAAAGTTATTGGCATTCTGTTTTGAGAGCACAAGAGAAAATGTAGTGCAAAGGTTAAATAACAAACCGCAGGACACAGACAGACTGCTATTGCCAGATTAGACAGAAATTCATAGAAATTCCTTCCCTCTACTTTGGAGTGTGAAAATTTTCTTAATGAAGTGTTTAAAATAAACCTAACTTGGAAGAAAAGTTATGACCAACCTAGATAGTATATTCAAAAGCAGAGACATTACTTTGCTGACTAAGGTCCGTCTAGTCAAGGCTATGGTTTTTCCAGTGGTCATGTATGGATGTGAGAGTTGGACTGTGAAGAAGGCTGAGTGCCGAAGAATTGATGCTTTTGAACTGTGGTGTTGGAGAAGACTCTTGGGAGTCCCTTGGACTGCAAGGAGATCCAACCAGTCCATTCTGAAGGAGATCAGCCCTGGGATTTCTGTGGAAGGAATGATGTTAAAGCTGAAACTCCAGTACTTTGGCCACCTCATGCGAAGAGTTGACTCATTGGAAAAGACTCTGATGCTGGGAGGGATTGGGGGCAGGAGGAGAAGGGGATGACAGAGGATGAGATGGCTGGATGGCATCACAGACTCGATGGAAGTGAGTCTGAGTGAACTCCGGGAGATGGTGATGGACAGGGAGGCCTGATGTGCTGCGTGCGATTCATGAGGTCACAAAGAGTAGGACATGATTGAGTGACTGAACTGAACTGAAAATCAAAATATGAAAAATATAGGGAAAAACTGAGTATCCACTTGACCACTAAGCTTTCTCTTTAATTTAATAGTTAATTATCTTTATCTAATTTCTATGTTTTCCAAACCCTGTGTGTCTCCTAGTAAGTCTAATATGCATGTAGTGACTATAATGTATTGAGTAACTCTTGGAAAAACAGTAAAGATTTGAGCTTATAGAATCTTGCTGTATTTATATGTGCTAATTATCTATATCAATATACTCTTAATTTCTGAATACACATAAGATCACTGCTTATGGTGAAAGATACTGATAGAGTTGAAAGGGAAATATGATCTTGATAAACATTCTCAGTAATTCAGAATATTAGCATGTGACTGGGAGATTGAAAATGCCACCACTGCATTCAGAAATTTCTGTTCTAATTTAGAGTATGAGTGAAGATATGATAAAATTAAGATTTTAATACCTAAATGTTAATAAAACTATGTAAGTGAAACTCTCAGTTATAGTAGAAAATGAAGGTATAAAACATAGAAGGAAAGATGGGAAAAATCTTTTACATGAGTACATATCCTATACAAAATAGAGTAATTTGAGAAATTTCAGCAGGGAAATGACATAATTTGCATATTCTTAGAACTGCCTGGCATGTGATTAGAAGGTGGAAAACAGGAGTCAGAAACCAATTTGGAGGTTCTCCAGTCTAAACTAAGGAAGAGGCCATATTTGTGAGATAATAAGAAGGAGGAAGATGGAGAAGGAAATGGGTTGCCAGTACTTTTGCCTGGAAAATCCCATGGATGGAGTAGCCTGGTAGGCTACAGTCCATTTGGTCACAAAGAGTCGGACAGGATTGAGTGACTTCACTTTCACTTTCATTTTCAAGGAGGAAGAGAGAATGAGACTTCAAGGAGTCTAACCCTAGAATAATAGATGGATGATGACTGCATTTACCAGGACAGAGAACGTAAGAATTGAAAAAGAAAGACCTAGAGACAACATTGAGATTTAGAAATTTTTCTTTTATATTTTTATGGGACATTCATTTTAAGATGACCAGCATTCAGTAGGAATATCATGCCTGAATCTCAAGTGGTAAGTCTGAGGAGAGATACTCATAGTCCTGAGGTTTTGTTATATAAAATAACCTAGACAGACTGTTCCAAGTGGGAAGAGACCCGTTGGCTGGACCTTGGAAATTCCACATGTAATCAACTAGTCACATCTTTGTGATTAGTGCTTTAAAGAACTAAATTTAGCACTAAAAATAAGTGTATTCCAAGAACTTTGAAGCAGAAAAGGAAATTATTTGACCCTTGAACAATGCAGGGGTTAGGATATTGACCTCTGCTTAGTCAAAAATCCACGTGTAATTTATAGCTGGTCCTTTACATCCGCTGTTTCTCATCCCTGGATTCAACCAGCCTCAGATTCTATAATACTGCACTTTGAAAAATACGTGTATAAGTGGACCTACAAAGTCAGACCCATGTTGTTCAACTGTATTTTTTTCTATACTTTGTTCTGATGAATTAGGGATGTTTTTCTTAATCTTGGAGAATTTCTTTTAAAAGAGAACGCAGCTTATATAGCTTCAAAGGCTTAATTCCAAAAAATGAAATAAAGAAGAACTGTCTAGTAAATTAGGACTTCCCTTGTGGCTCAGTGGTAAAGAGCCCATCTGCCAGTGTAAGAGATGTAAGAGACTTGGGTCAGGAAGATCCCCTGGAGAAGGGTATGGCAACCCACTCCAGTATTCTTGCCTGGAGAATCCCATGGACAGAGGAGCCTATTGGGCTACAGTCCATGAGTCAAATATGACTGAAATGACTTAGGATTGTCTAATAAATTGACTGCTGCCAAATAATGTAGTTTGGTTAGGCAGAAAGAGCTGTCTAGATACTAAGGTTGTGTTTGACATATAGGCAACATGCAGTAAACATTTGTTAAATAAGTAAGACTGATCATTTCTGTTGAGAGTTGTAAATAATGATGAAATATTGAATGAGGAGTTCCCTGAAACTGTTTCTGTCCAGTCTTATGCATCTAATATTTTACATTGCATCCTTTGGTTCATTTTTTGAAAATTTTAAGGATTTAGACGAAGATAAGACTTCCTTGTAGATATAGGTCCATAAAATTAGCTTATCACTCAATCCTGAGAAAAGTGTGTACATATAAGTGCTTTGGTGTCTACTTTGTCGAACATAATGAAATCTTATAAGACATTTGCTTAAAACTATCACTTTGCCAATACCATTACACTGAACACAACTGATTTTCTAAATATTATTGAAGACTTTATTGTTTAGAGCAATTTTAGGTTTACAGTAAAATTGAGAGAAAATACAGAGATTTCCCAATTACCCCTGCCCCCCACATGCATAACCTCCTTCATTATCAACCCTACTCACCAGAATGGTCCATTTTTCACTAAGGATGAACCTACATTGACACATTATGGAGCCCATACTTACCTTAAGGTTCACTAAGGTATTTATTGTATATTCTGTAGGTTTGGGCAAATGTATAATTATATACAGTCATCATTATATCATACTGCCCTAAAAATTCTGTGTGCCCTGATTATTCATCTTTCACCCCTCCCTGACCCCTGGCAACCACTGATCATTTTCCTGCCTCCATAGTTTTGGTTTTTTTCAGAGTTGGTTTCATAGAGTTGGACAGAGAAGGCAATGGCGACCCACTCCAGTACTCTTGCCTGGAAAACCCCATGGATGGAGGAGCCTGGTAGGCTGCAGGTCATGGGGTCTCGAAGAGTCAGACACGCAGCAGCAGCATAGAGCTGAAATCTATAGTCTGTAGGCTTCTCAGACTGGCTTCTCTCACTGAGAAAGAGGCTAAAGTTTCTCCATGTCTTTTCATGGCTTAATAGCTCACTTCATTTCCACTTTTCACTTTCCTCTTTCATGCATTGGAGAAGGAAATGGCAATCCACTCAGTGTTCTTGCCTGGAGAATACCAGGGACGGGGGAGCCTGGTGGGCTGCTGTCTATGGGTCGCACAGAGTCGGACACAACTGAAGCGACTTAGCAGCAGTGGCAATGTTTTATTATTGTGATATAGCATATATTATTTATTTACTTACCCATTGGAGAATAATCTTGGCTGCTTCTACATTCTAGAAGTCATAAATAATTGCTATAAATATCTGTGTGTTTTTGTGTAGATATAAGCTTTCCACTCCTCTGAGTAAGTACCAAGGAATGTGAATACTGGGTACTGTGGTAGGAATATCTAGTTTTTTAAGAAGTTGTCATAGTATCTTCCAAAGTGGTTATACATTTTGCATTCCCACCAGAAATGTAGGGTTTTTTCAATATGTTAGAATTTTGCATTTTCTTTCATTTAAGTTTCTCTTTTCCTATTGTTGTAGCCATGTAGAAACACAGTGCTAGACATGGTTAGAAGGGTCATTGATTAGTACATCTCCCTGGATTTGGACAAAATACTAATTAGATAATTTTGGATTAATGGGGTTAACATTATAGCAATTTTGTGACTTCTTAGTTTTATAACCTATACATTGTATACACATTTAAAAGTGTGAAGTACATAACAGAATGTATTTTCTCTATCCTCTATGGTTTAATTTTTTAAAGGTATTAGATTACTTATATATAAAGCTTAAAACATATGTGCACAGTATCTCCTAATATTAACCTGTGTCATTCCAAAATTCGTTTCCTTTATCTTCCTTTGTTCTTACTGGTGATTCAATGTGTATTTTCTTATTTTATTTTTTATGAAAATCCACTTATATTTTAGATTTTATACCTTTTTCTTTATTAAGTTTTCAATACAGCTAACATGCTTCTGAATTTTAATGATATTTATCATTCTGAAAGAACACATTTCCTTGTATTCCACCTTTGCATTCTCTGAAAGCCAGCATTAATATGTCAAACATATTATTACTATTATTTTTGCTTTACAGAACTTTCTTTGTCTTTGAAGCAAGGAACAACATTATTGTGCTTCCTGGAGGCAATTAGAACAGAGTATGTGAAAGATGGCAACATGAATAACAGCTGAATGTTTGACAGTGAACATGTGCTATAGTCATTTTAGGTGCAAGGCTAAACTGGAAACTCTGGTCTGGTCAGATAAAGATCAACTTTCCTAAACAGATGAGTCAATGTAAAGAAGCAATAGTTTCTCCCATAGTATTATACCATATTTAACATATGTAAGTTATGTTTTCTTTGAGTTCTGTTTGATACTTTCTAGTGGACTGCAGCCTACCAGGCTCCTCTGTCCATGGGATTTTCCAGGCAAGAGTACTGGAGTGGGGTGCCATTGCCTTCTCTATATCCTAACATACTAATGGAAAAATAGAAATAGCATATATCTCATTTGAATATGCATAGCACAAATAAAGGTTCTTCCATTCCTATCATTCACTTTGATGGTGGCAATGCATATCTTTTTGTTCTGTCCAAATCAATTCAGATACTGATCAATTAGTTATTACTAAGTACTTATTTTTTTCTAGGAATTTGTAGATTTGTGTTGAAAATCTGAAGCTGTTAATTAGAATTATAAAGCAACTGGGCCAGACAAAGATACTAAAGAGATATAAGTCTAGATTTGATTTAGTGTATATCTAACACATATATACTAATCATTTCCTATATACTACCTATGTGAAGAATGAAAATTATTATGTTAGTATATTCCAAATATTAGCTGTGGCTTAGAGATGGTTTTAAGGAGCATGTTGAGATATATTAAATGACAATGAGTCAGACAGTAGGCAAGCTCTTTTCACTTCTCTTCTAAACCTTCTGCTTATCATCAAAGAAAATGTTCAATTTGATGCCCCCATATCTTTAGCTTTTCTCTAGACAAATCTTTCTCTTTTGTGAAAGGGAGGGGCATCAGTCTAATAATTCAAGACTCCAGATGACGAACAATACCAATACAATTTAATAATATGATTTTCATTTGGAGGCTTCCTCTTTTATCAGAGTAAGCGATTAAAAAATATATGTCATTTTTAAGTGAAAAAGCAAAAATTCAAGTTATAGGAACATAATGTGAGCTTCCTAGGTGGCGTAGTGGTAAAGAATCTGCCTGTCAATGAAGGAGACATGTATTTGATCCCTGGGTTGGGAAGCTCCTGTGGAGTAGGACATGGCAATCCTCTGCTGTATTCTTGCCTGGAAAATTCCATGGACAGATGAGCCTGGGGGGCTATAGTCCATGGGGTCACAAAGATTTGGACATGACTGAGCAACTGAGCACACACACACACACACACACACATACCACCACCACCACCACCAGCAATACATGTGATATACCAGTGCAGCAAAACTGGTAGGTGGTTACACAAAGGCCTGGAGATAGTAATCACTGCAAAGTTATATCCTATATTCTTGAGGCTCACCATTTGATTTATTTTTTCTGGGGCAAACTTCCATTCCTGAATGTTCCATGTATTATGCCTCTATTTCAAGTGCTCTATTTCACACTATTGGTTATATGAGAATAAAGATTATTGCCATCCTTTAAGTCTATTTTAAGATTTATATGAAAAGAAAAAATTAAGAAAAACATTGAAAGCCAGTCACTGCCTCTAATACAATTTTCATGAAACATGGGAGCTTAATGTGCCTCATGAACTTGTTCTATGATGCATTGCACTGTGGCTGTACATTTTAAAACTGTGAGTTTTATGTCTTGTTTGTTTATAAAATTACTAAGTCCATACTTTGGACACTTTCAGATGGTTCAGTTCTGTTTAGTTCAGTCATTCAGTTGTGTCTGACTCTTTATGACCCCATGGACTGCAGCACACCAGGCTTCCCTGTGCATCACCAACTCCTGGAGCCTGCTGAAACTCATGTCCGTTGAGTTGGTGATGCCATTCAACCATCTCATCCTCTGTAGATATGGGAATTTTGAATGGTATAGATTATATGGGCAGGTATGTACTGTTTCAGGGTATGAAGATGCTTCTGAATCAGGAACTGGCAAAAAAAAAAATAAGTAATTAACAATTCAGGTAATGATTGTGGTTTTCTGTTCCACATAATCAGAAAAAAAAGTTACCTTTTGTTTACTATTCTAATGTCTTTATTATGAAGAAAATGAATGGCAGAAATGAGAATCAAAGTTTTAGAAACCATGATTCCTGGAGGTTTTTTTTTTTTATTCATAGCAGCACCCTGAATACCCCCAGACAAATAGGCAAATGCTGCAGTTAGACTACAAGGAACAGAAGAGAAATCCCCTGACTACCAGTCAGGAAACCAAGCTGTGTGACATTTGGCAAATTGTCTAATTTGCCAGAGTCTCAATTTCCTCAATTTCCAAATAGAAAGGTTTAATATTTTCCTTGTTTGTCTTACAGATTTGCTGTGAGGCTTAAAGAAAATGCTGTATATGAAAGAGATGTGAAATCTGAACTGCCATGCAAATGTAGGGCATTTTATAATTATATATTACCACTCTTCCTTTTATGATGTTGATCATTATTCTCTACCCTGCTCCTTATCCGATAGTCTCTCATAGGTGTTCCTATGTATCTATAATTCCTATTTCCCCATGGATGCAGAAGCTCGACAAACTGCCATACAGACATTGGCATTGGCAGAGAGCTCGCTCCTGTGCATCTCTGTGCTGGGACTATCTCCTAGGGACTCTCTGTTAGATTTACTGCCCTGAGCAGGGCTCTGTTAAGATCATTTGTTCTCTTGTTCTTCTCATGAAATAAGTGAGGCTAAAGTTTGAGACAGGGAAGAATCAAGATCCCAGAGGTATTTTGTGAGCACTTCTTCCTTGCCCTAAGGGAGGACTCTGGTCCTTCCTTATGACTCTGGTGACATAAAACTAGGGGTAAGAGTAATTTGGAGAAAAGTTCATTCACATTTCCTGGTCCAATTTAAATATCATATTCCATCTGAAGCCTTTTCTGATGCACCCCCCCCCCACACACACACACCCTAGACACACAAATAGATTTTAGATCTTGGGTTCTTTGTGCACTTTGATAAAGCCTCTATTATGACATATACTAGGCTTCCCAAGTGTCTCAGTGGTAAAGAATCTGCCTGCCAAGCAGGAGATAAGGTTTGACCTCTGGGTTGAAAAGAGCCCCTGGAGAAGGAAATAGCAACCCACTCCAGTATTCTTGTTTGGAAATCTCATGGACAGAGAAACCTAACAGTCCATGGGGTTACAAAGAGCTGGACACGACTTACTGACTAAATAAGAACAACAAATGACACATACTATATTGTACCAGTTTCATGTTTTTAAGTTTGTCTTTTGCAATTGATTTTCTAGGGAGAAGAAATCTGTCTTATTTATTTTTATCACCTCAGTACCTACTCAGTGTCTGTTGTTTAATATAAGTAGTCACATTTTGTGGAGAATAAGGGAGTGAGAAAGAAAGAAAAAATATGAAAGAAAGGGAATGAGGGAGAAATAAGAATAAGTGAATTTTCCTTATTCTCTAAAATGGAAGATTTGGTGTTTATCATCCCTAAATATAGAGATGTAATTTAAGCCTAGATTTGAGAAACCTATATGCAGGTTACGAAGCAACAGTTAGAACTGGACATGGAACAATAGACTGGTTCCAAATAGGAAAAGGAGCATGTCAAGGCTGTATATTATCACCCTGCTTATTTAACTTCTATGCAGAGTAGATCATGAGAAATACTGGGCTGGAAGAAGAACAAGCTGGAATCAAGATTGCTGGGAGAAATAGCAATAACCTCAGATATGAGGATGACACCACCCTTATGGCAGAAAGTGAAGAGGAACTAAAAAGCCTCTGGATGAAAGTGAAAGAGGAGAGTGGGAAAGCTAGCTTAAAGCTCAACATTCACAAAACGAAGATCATGGCATCTGGTCCCATCACTTCATGGGAAATAGATGGGGAAACAGTGTCAGACTTTATTTTTTTAGGCTCCAAAATCACTGCAGATGGTGACTGCAGCCATGAAATTAAAAGATGCTTAGTCCTTGGAAGGAAAGTTATGACCAACCTAGATAGCATATTGAAAAGCAGAAACATTACTTTTCCAACAAAGGTCCGTCTAGTCAAGGCTATGGTTTTTCCTGTGGTCACGTATGGATATGAGAGTAGGACTGTGAAGAAAGCTGAGCACCAAAGAATTGATGCTTTTGAACTGTGATGCTGGAGAAGACTCAGACTGCAAAGAGATCCAGCCAGTCCATCCTAAAGGAGATCAGTCCTGGATGTTCACTGGAAGGACTGATGCTAAAGCTGAAAACTCCAATACTTTGGCCACCTCATGTGAAGAGTTGACTCACTGGAAAAGACTCTGATGCTGGGAGGGATTGGGAGCAGGAGGAGAAGGGGATAACAGAGGATGAGATGGCTGAATGGCATCATTGACTCAATGGACAAGAGTTTGAGTGAACTCTGGCAGTTGGTGATGGACAGGGAGGCCTGGAGTGCTGCAATTCATGGAATCACAAAGAATCAGACACGACTGCATGACTGAACTGAACTGAACTGAACTTAGCCCAAGAAAATCTAGCAGGGATGTATTCTTTCCCTAGTTGGTGAGATAACTCTGATAACCATTGGTCAAAAGATTTATTTCTTCCTTACAATCCATTTTGACTACAGGTTTTTTTTTTTTTTTTTTTATTGTTTGCTTTAAACCTCCACTAGATTTTTAAAAGTAAGTGCTGTGTATATGACATGCTAAACATATATATATATGATGCTGCTGCTGCTAAGTTGCATCAGTCATGTCTGTCTCTGTGTGACCCCCATAGATGGCAGCCCACCAGGCTCCCCCATCCCTGGGATTCTCCAGGCAAGAACACTGGAGTGGGTTGCCATTTTGTTCTCCAGTGCATGAAAGGGAAAAGTGAAAGTGAGGTCTCTCAGTTGTGTCCGACTCTTCACGACCCCATGGACTACATCCTACCAGA
>SJYW01042989.1:114260-126434 GCA_006410735.1 Raphicerus campestris
AGCACCAAAGAATTGATGCTTTTGAACTGTGGTGTTGGAGAAGACTCTTGAGAGTCCCTTGGACTGCAAGGAGATCCAACCAGTTCATTCTGAAGGAGATCAGTCCTGGGATTTCTTTGGAAGGAATGATGCTAAAGCTGAAACTCCAGTACTTTGGCCACCTTATGCGAAGAGTTGACTCATTGGAAAAGACTCTGATGCTGGGAGGGATTGGGGGCAGGAGGAGAAGGGGACGACCTAGGATAAGATGGCTGGATGGCATCACGGACTTGATGGACGTGAGTTTGAGTGAACTCTGGGAGATGGTGATGGACAGGGAGGCCTGGTGTGCTGCGATTCATGGGGTCGCAAAGAGTCAGACACGACTGAGCGACTGAACTGAACTGAACTGAGCATTGTAAACACTTGATATATCGTTGAGATTGGGAACCATGTGTATTTCACCCCTTTATCTTAGGGCTTAGTAAAGCAAGTGGTGTGTAGAAGACATAAAAAATATTTGAAGAAAATACATAAATGACTGAACTGTACATGAATCACAAAGATCTAATTTAAAGCAAAGTACAGCAACAGCCTAAGTATTTAACTTAATTGGAAATCACAAATATTTACTGTATGCCTTCCATGGTTTACACACTGAATTCAGCACCATAAATTATATAAAATCAGTAAGTTTTTGGTCTTCAAAGAACATTTTTATCAATAATATTCATCACATTTTATCATGATGTCTCTAAGTAATCAGCATTATTTCTTCCTTAAATGATATATAATTTGACATCATGCATCAGATACTAAGAATGCCATGATTACCCTAAATAACTAGTTTTCTTGCCTTTTTTACTCAATTTGCAGAAACTCATAGGGCAAAAGACCTTCATGTTATGTATAAGACTTTGTACGAGGACAGTTTAATACAATGACCTCCAAACCTTTGGGCACCAGGGACCAATTTCTTAGAAGACAATTTTCCCATGGACTGAGGATGGGGTATATGGTTTTAGTATAATTCAAATGCGTTAATTTACATGTGCACTTTATTTCTAATCTAATACTGCCACTGATCTGATGAGGTACTGGTACAAGACTCGAAAGTTGGGGATGTTCTTTCGTTCATACTAGCAGAGTTTCATCTGTTTAGGCTTATCTTTTGCAATTGATCCTATGGAGCTAGAACTAATTTCATTTTAGTTTGAAAGCTGTGAAGCTTTTAGCCTTGACTATTGAAGAACCAGATATCAAGGTGGTTAATTAGCATAATAAGCAAAATTGAAGGTAACATTCAAGCTTTCATTCAGTTACTGTCACAGAGCAAGCAAGAGACAAAAAATATCACTCACTCCTCAATATTCCATTTCTTTCCATGGAATAGCACCAGGCAAGTCAGGTAGATTAGCACAAATAGGGAAATCTTCTTACTGTGGAGGGGCCTGGATAGAAGATCACTGCTTTTTTTTTTTTTTAATAGATCTGTATGTGTGGTGCTCAGGGGCTGGGGGTAAGGGATGGGAGTGGAAAAATACTAAATGGGAAAAAGTACCTCAGCCAAGGCCCTCAATAAGGTGGCCTCTGAACTGAGCTGTGGTGGCTGGGTTAGGAATACAAATGTGTATATGAGCATGTCTGGCTGGCTCAGGGATGTATCCTTGACTACAGCTCCTTCCAGAACTGCAAAGCATGGGCTATCCACCAAATCTGATATGGTGAAGGCCTCCCATGAAGCTTGCAAGGAGAAACTTTGTAATTGCCTCTGTTTGGGCCAGAGAGATCACACCTAGGATTTGGGCCTGACACCAGCTCCTCACTGCCCCTCCGTTTTCCCTCAGCTCTTCAGCACGGGGGAAGCATCCATTCCAGTTCTCTCCTGTTACTGTCACTCTGCCTGGATTCTGCAGCATCTGGATCACAAATATCATTCCTTTCAATGCACTTGCTGTCTTTCAGACACTTGATCTCATGGTCAATTACCTCTGCCTCTGTTAACCTTCATTTCCACTTCTAATCAGCCATGTGCCATGAATAGTAAAGTGCTGTCCCTGAGTTCCCTTGTTACTGTCCAAAATTAAACTCTCTTCACCTGTCTTCTCTTGTGTTGCTTCCTCTCAAGCACAAAAATTGTTTTTCATACATATTTATATTTTAGAATATTGTTTTCCTAAATTATTAAATGAGTCCCCTGATGGCCAAATGGTATTTTTTTTTTTTTTTTTTTGGCCAGTCCAACTACCTGAATTCTGTTACATCTATTGTCGACATCTTCTTTTGCACCAACCCAACACCTCTCTTGGCATGTCTGTACCAAGCCTTACATATCCTCACATTTTTCTTTCTCTGCTCTTTCCCTGCTTCTATGCTACAGTGTTTGCTGGAGCCAGAAAACTTGGCTTACTAGAGGTTTGTTCTGTCCAACCACAACTTGGCCATGGATATTTACTTGGCAACTATCTGTTCATCCCTCATTGGATTTCTGGCTCCTGCTCTTCAGTGGCAGATCCAACCTTTAGCCTTCTATCACTTATCTTTCCCTCACTTCTCCTTACAGATGACAACTTTCTCTATTTCTTCAGTGAGGTGTGAGCTCACCGTCTACATTCTTAGTACCTCTTGTATATCCTTTATAATTCCCCTAAAAGAGAAAGATTGCAACAATGTAGTATAGCCATAATGGTAAAGAACAGGGATGTTTTAGAAAAGAAAATATAAGACATTATATTCACATTTAAATTAAAATTTACTATGATAAAGTAACAGGACCTGGATTTATACTTGAATAGTAAAAATCCTGAAAAGACCGACCAAAAAAGAAAGACAAATACATGGAAATTATGTTTAATACATTGGAATTAAGTTACAAAAAGTTACCCATGAAAGACAAAAAGCAAATGAGATCAGCTTTATGATTTCCTAAGCTTAGTGCATTGAGAGAGTTGCCAGCTAAAGGAGAGGGAATTCAGGTAAAAACCAACTGACTCTCCAACTTGAGAAGATGAGCAGTTAGCTCAAGAAAACCAACAGGTTCAGCAGAGTACCAGAAAACTGCATGAAGAAAAGACCCTTGAGATTTACAAAAGCTCCTTCTCTAGTATTCGATTGTGTATGCATGTGAAAAAACAACATGTGGCTGGAGCAAAAAAGGAACACTGCCTCTATTCTCATGCAGGGCTGAGAATATTACCTCCTCCCACCAGCCCCAATGGAAAACTCATTTGCAAGGTATTGGGTAGAGAAGTCAAGATCTTTTCTAATATTGGGGAATAATTAACAAAATACAATAGGAAGATACAAAAGAATCAAACTATAAGTAATGAAGCTATATCTCACAATAAAATTCAATGATATATATAAAGACAGAAAATATCTAGCATGTAAAAAGGTAAAATTCACAATGTATGCACATAATCAAATATTATCAGGTATAAAAGAAAGCAAAAAAAGCATGGCCCAAAATGAGAATAATCAAAAATTGAAATGAACACAAAATAGACACATATATTAGAAATATTAGGCAAAAACACTAAAATAATTATTTTTTCAAATTTTAACCTTTTATTTTGCATCAGGGTAGAGCTCATTAGCAATGTTGTGGTAGTTTCAGGTAAACAGCAAAAGGATTCAACCATATATATATATATATATATATATATATGTATGCAATAATTAATTCCATATGTACAAAAACTTAAGTAGAAACATGAAAGATATAAAAAAAGACCAAAGTCAAAAGGATGCCATAATAAATAAACAGAGCATCAGTAGGCTGATGGGACAACTTCAAGCAGGACAATATACAAGTGCAGAAATCCTAAAGTGAAGAGAAGGGAGGTAAGTCTACAGAGCCACGTTCAATGAGGCTTCAAAACAATAATGAGCAAATTGTAAGATCAGCCAGAGGAAGAAAAGACACACTTTTTAAGAACAAGTTTAAGAATGACAGCATATTTATTCTTGAAAATAGTGCAAGTGAGAGGAAAATATAACCACATCTTGAAAGGATGGAAAATTTTTTTAAATGGCAATCTAGAATTCTATATCCAGCAATAGTATATTTTAATCATAAAGATGAAATAAATTCATTTTCAGACATACAAAAACTGAAGGTATTCATTAACAGCTGACTCACACCACAAGAAATACTAACAGAAGTCCTTTGGGCAAAACAAAAATGATACAAAATTAAAATCGAGATCTACACAAAAGAATGAAGGTAAAGTCGGTGAATTTATGTTTTCTTATTAAGTCTCTCTAATGGATATTAACTGTTGAAACAAAAGTAATAATAATGCATTGTGGGTTTTATTACATATATAAAGTAAAATATGTGGCAAAAATAGCATTCAGGTCAGAAGGAGAGAAATAAGAGTATACTTATCCTTGAATTTTTATAATATGCATGAGGTAGTATAATACCACTTGGAAGTACACTATAGAAAATTAAGAATGTATACTATAAGCTGTAGTGCAATCACTAAAATATGTTTGAAGTTATAACTAATAAGAGGAATAAAAGGAAATCTTAGNATACTTATCCTTGAATTTTTATAATATGCATGAGGTAGTATAATACCACTTGGAAGTACACTATAGAAAATTAAGAATGTATACTATAAGCTGTAGTGCAATCACTAAAATATGTTTGAAGTTATAACTAATAAGAGGAATAAAAGGAAATCTTAGAAAGTCCCGGTGACTCTAGAAGAATACAGATGAAAGAAACAAGGAAAAATGGAACAAGTAGAAAACAAACAGCAAGATGATGAACTTAGCTATCTCAGTAATCACACTGAATGTGTCGATCTAAAGATTCCAGTTTAGAGACAGTTCAGTTCAGTTCAATCGCTCAGTCATGTCCGACTTTTTGCCACCCCATGAATCACAGCATGCCNGGAGGAGGAATAGGCTACCCACTCCTGTATTCTGGCCTGGAGAATCCCATGGACAGAAAAGCCTGGCAGACTACAGCCCATGAGGTCACAAAGAGTTGGACATGACTGAGAGATTTTCACTTTCATAAAATACCTAATTTACGCTCTGTTGCTTTTATTGCAGGGCTTAACAAATTGTGGTAGGCTGTTAAAAATATTCACTCTCTCCTCTCTGTGATTTATACGTACCAGGCCCTTTACTCTTGGCTGTCTGCCACGTGGCTTTCTTTGGCTAGTGAGATTTGGATGCATCAGCTATATGCCAGTTCCACACCTGTGTCTTATGATTAGGGCTGCCACGTGTGTGTTCAGCTGCTTCAGTTGTCTTCAACTCTTGTGACCCTATGGACTGTAGCCCATCAGGCTCCCTGTCCATGGGATTCTCCAGGCAAGAATACTGCAGTGGGTTGCCATACTTTGCCCCAAGGAATATTCCCAACACAGGAATCGAGCCCATGTCTCTTGCATTACAGGTGGATTCTTTACCAGTTTACAGACTGCCCAGTTAAATTTGAAATTCAAGAAAGTAATAATTGATCTTAGTATAAGGATGTCCCAAATATTGCATAGGATGTACTTATGCTAAAAAATACTTGTTGCTTATCTGAAATTAAAATATAACTAAGCACCCTGTATTTTACTTGGCAGCTCTACTTAAGAGCCATCAAATGCTTTTTCTTGTCCTCTTGCCACTGCCATGAAAATAATATATGTACCCTGGCAAGCCCGCTTTGTTCCAGGAGGTGGTGAAGAGGTTCGCAGATCAAATCTATTGTTAGCCCATGGATTAGAGCTGCTTGACTGAAATTTATCTAGATCAACTGATTCTTCACTCACCCATTCAAACCGCAGGTGCATCAGCAAAATAAATACTTGTTTGTCACTGAGATTTTTTTGGTTAGTTTTTACATAATGATAGCTGACATATATATATACAGGTTTTCAGAGAGTGAAAGGAATAAAGAGTACATTGGCATCATTTTTTTAAAATTATTTATTTATTTATTTACTTTACAATATTGTATTGGTTTTGCCATACTTCAACATGAATCCTCCATGGGTGTACACGTGTTCCCAATCCTGAAACCCCTCCTACCTCCCTCCCCATACCATCCCTCTGGGTCATCCCAGTGCACCAGCCCCAAGCATCCTGTATCCTGCATCGAACCTAGACTGGTGATTCATTTCTTATATGATATTATACATGTTTCAATGCCATTCTTCCAAATCATCCCACCCTCTCCCTCTCCTACAGAGTCCAAAAGACTCTTCTATACATCTGGTTCTCTTTTGAAACAACACAGAATCAGTAACTTTTGTGACTTTTTCCTAACTTGATAAAAGATTTTATGGTGATTTACTTTATAGTAGATATTTACTTTTAATTTACACCTACATACATTTTGTTTACTCAGTAACACATAACAGTGGATCATCTCTGTGAGAATTACAAATCATTATTGACTGATTACTGGATCTGAATCTTTTCCAGATCACATTTGTCTCGTTACCTGTTTACTACCACACAGAGATCAACTGTTAACACTTACAAGTCTCTTTCATTTATCATTTTGTTCAGTGGATATTTATTACTGCTTGACAAATTATTTCAAAATTTAATGGCTTAATACAACATTTGTCATCTAGCAGTTTTCGTGAGTTGGGAATCTGGAAATGGAATAATAGAGTCCTTTGCTTCGGAGTTTTTATGATGAACATATTGGCTAGAGTATATTCATCAAAAGACTCAACTAGGGAAAGATTCTGTTTCTAAGGTTATTGACTTAGCTGTTGATAAGATTCAGTTCTGTGTGGGCTTTTGGACTGAGAGCTTCCAATCTCAGTGGCTATCAGTCAGAGACTTCCCTCAGTTCCTTGACACATGGGCCTATGCAAAATAGCAGCTTATTTCATCAAAGTATGTAAGCCAAGAGAAACATGGAAAAAGACAAGCAAGATGGAAGTCAAACTATTCTATAACCTAATCACATACGTGACATCATAGCACTTTTGCCATATTCTATTCATTAGAAGCAAGTTACTAGGTCTAAACCTCACTCAGGGGAGGGTGTCACAAAAGAGTATGACTACTGGGAGGCGGGCACCACTGGGATCTGTAGTAAGCTGAAAAATGTCTCCTCCTCCCATGCCCTGATATCCACATCTTAATGTCTACAAGAACTTGTGAGCATTACCTTGTTTGGCAAAATAAGAGTCTTTGCAGTTGTGGTTAAAGATCCTGAAATGGGCAATTTTCCTGGATTATCTGTGTGAGCTCTAAACACATATATGCTTACATAGGCAGCCAGATGGGAATTTATACATAGAAAGGAAAAGAAAATATAAAGATGGATTGAAAAATGCTGACCCTGAATATTGGGGTAACACAGCCAACAAACCAAGGAATGTCAATAGCCAACCAAAGCTGGAAGAGGCAAGGCATGCATTCTTAGTAGAGTCTTGGGGTATATAGCACCTCTGGCTTGATTTTGGCCCAGTGATGCTGATTCTGGTCTCCAGGCTTCCAAAACTGTGAAATAATAATTTCTGTTGTTTTAACCCACCAAGTTTGTGGTCATTTGTTACAGCAGCCACAGGAGACTAATATGGGGCCATGTCCAAAGATGCTTACTATAGAGCCATATTTATCAGTGCTCAGGAGTCTTTCAGTCTTTCATAATCAGCCAATAGAAAGTCAAACTTAAACTGGTATAAACAAGAAGTATTTTTATTACCTCACATAAATGAAAACTCCCAAGTCAAATTAGTTTCAATTACTATCCACCCTTGACTAAAATAATGTCATGTATCTTCCTTCACTCTTACTTTTATATTTAGGAAGTGTAAGAATTATTGCCAAAAAGCAGTGGCAAGATGATTGACAATAACTTTCACCTTGCATCCTATTCTCTCATAAACCAGAGTGGTAGAAGTAATGTTTTCTTCCCAATATGCCCTCATAAACCCCAAGAGTAATTCTCAATGAGCATGATTGCATCATATGCCATCAATGAAATAAATCTGTGTTTNTTACTTTACAATATTGTATTGGTTTTGCCATACTCCAACATGAATCCTCCATGGGTGTACACGTGTTCCCAATCCTGAAACCCCTCCTACCTCCCTCCCCATACCATCCCTCTGGGTCATCCCAGTGCACCAGCCCTAAGCATCCTGTATCCTGCATCGAACCTAGACTGGTGATTCGTTTCTTATATGATATTATACATGTTTCAATGCCATTCTCCCAAATCATCCCACCCTCTCCCTCTCCTACAGAGTCCAAAAGACTCTTCTATACATCTGTGTCTCTTTTGAAACAACACAGAATCAGTAATTTTTGTGACTTTTTCCTAACTTGATAAAAACTTTTATGGTGATTTACTTTATAGTAGATATTTACTTTTAATTTACACCTACATACATTTTGTTTACTCAGTAACACATAACAGTGGATCATCTCTGTGAGAATTACAAATCATTATTGACTGATTACTGGATCTGAATCTTTTCCAGATCACATTTGTCTCGTTACCTGTTTTCTACCACACAGAGATCAACTGTTAACACTTACAAGTCTCTTTCATTTATCATTTTGTTCAGTGGATATTTATTACTGCTTGACAAATTATTTCAAAATTTAATGGCTTAATACAACATTTGTCATCTAGCAGTTTTTGTGAGTTGGGAATCTGGAAATGGAATAATAGAGTCCTTTGCTTCGGAGTTTTTATGATGAACATATTGGCTAGAGTATATTCATCAAAAGACTCAACTAGGGAAAGATTCTGTTTCTAAGGTTATTGACTTAGCTGTTGATAAGATTCAGTTCTGTGTGGGCTTTTGGACTGAGAGCTTCCAATCTCAGTGGCTATCAGTCAGAGACTTCCCTCAGTTCCTTGACACACGGGCCTATGCAAAATAGCAGCTTATTTCATCAAAGTATGTAAGCCAAGAGAGACACGGAAAAAGACAAGCAAGATGGAAGTCAAACTATTCTATAACCTAATCACATAAGTGACATCATAGCACTTTTGCCATATTCTATTCATTAGAAGCAAGTTACTAGGTCTAAACCTCACTCAGGGGAGGGTGTCACAAAAGAGTATGACTACTGGGAGGCGGGCACCACTGGGATCTGTAGTAAGCTGAAAAATGTCTCCTCCTCCCATGCCCTGATATCCACATCTTAATGTCTACAAGAACTTGTGAGCATTACCTTGTTTGGCAAAATAAGAGTCTTTGCAGTTGTGGTTAAAGATCCTGAAATGGGCAATTTTCCTGGATTATCTGTGTGAGCTCTAAACACATATATGCTTACATAGGCAGCCAGATGGGAATTTATACATAGAAAGGAAAAGAAAATATAAAGATGGACTGGAAAATGCTGACCCTGAATATTGGGGTAACACAGCCAACAAACCAAGGAATGTCAATAGCCAACCAAAGCTGGAAGAGGCAAGGCATGCATTCTTAGTAGAGTCTTGGGGTATATAGCACCTCTGGCTTGATTTTGGCCCAGTGATGCTGATTCTGGTCTCCAGGCTTCCAAAACTGTGAAATAATAATTTCTGTTGTTTTAACCCACCAAGTTTGTGGTCATTTGTTACAGCAGCCACAGGAGACTAATATGGGGCCATGTCCAAAGATGCTTACTATAGAGCCATATTTATCAGTGCTCAGGAGTCTTTCAGTCTTTCATAATCAGCCAATAGAAAGTCAAACTTAAACTGGTATAAACAAGAAGTATTTTTATTACCTCACATAAATGAAAACTCCCAAGTCAAATTAGTTTCAATTACTATCCACCCTTGACTAAAATAATGTCATGTATCTTCCTTCACTCTTACTTTTATATTTAGGAAGTGTAAGAATTATTGCCAAAAAGCAGTGGCAAGATGATTGACAATAACTTTCACCTTGCATCCTATTCTCTCATAAACCAGAGTGGTAGAAGTAATGTTTTCTTCCCAATATGCCCTCATAAACCCCAAGAGTAATTCTCAATGAGCATGATTGCATCATATGCCATCAATGAAATAAATCTGTGTTTAGAACTGTATGGTGGTCTGATTTTCCAGGTTGGTTTCTATATCTCCATTGGTCTGATGATAGCTCTATACAACTCATGGATTAAGAGGAGAAGAGTGATTTCTTAACAAAAATTGGAAACTGTTTTGGAGAAAGGATGAATGAATCCAAAAAAGTGAAAAAGAAAAAATAAATCTGTATTTCATTCAATCCTAGTAAGAAGTAGTGATAAAAAAATCAATCAATTTCTGTGTTTGAGAAATTTAGAAACTTATGTTGGGTGCAAAACAATAAAGAAACATAAATCTACTGTATTTCAAGTAATTACTTTTTCAGAAACCAAGACAAAGCAATATTATAAATACAGATGGCAGACAGACAGACAGACACACATATACATATTCTAATTTAAGCAAGTATCTCCTTGATCTTGTTGATACTCCCTGAAACAATCATGTTATTTTACATTTCACCACCTTTGGGATATAGTGTAATGTACTATTTAAAAACATGGCATTGTGCAGTCGTACTATCTTGATTTAAATCATGGTACTACCATTTTTTAGTTCTATGGTCCTTGGTAAATTAGTTAAGCTATCTGAGATGTAATTTTCTTGTTTTTACAACTGAAGTAAGATTACCTATTACATAAGATTTTTTTTCTAAATCAGAATTTAATAAGCTAGAGCATGCTTAGAATTTTAGCAAAATATCCAGCAGTTGGTTGCTCCATAAATATTATGTATTATTATGTCTCAGCTTTGCTGTTTCTAGAATATTATTTCTGTTTTCTCCTGTCAGTGAACTTCTTTATATAAAAAATAAGTAAGTGTTTGAAGTCTTGTTTTATAACTTTTCTTACAATTGTCTACAGTACTCCATGATAATATCTTCACTTGGTCTTAACACTTATCACATCACCACATAATCATGTGAACATACACTTTTGCACTTTTTTCTCTTGAAAAATACTAAGAGCTCTGCTTGACATAGAGTAAGTCCTTAATAGGAGTTCACTGAAATGTTCATGAAGTATTACCTTAAGGAAGGGTGGAAAAGCTTTTGATCACATTGCAAACCTCTGGAAATCAGAACATTTTTACTTTCTTAGACTGTATCAGAAACTCATATAATTAATTAAGCATGTATTAATTAGTCCATGTATTTCTGTAATCTAATATATGACAAAGCATTGTCAATATGTCTAAATATTGGTAGAAAATGATATTCATTGTAAGTGCCTGAAGTATTGTCGTATATAATTAAAATTGTTTTCACTCATAGTTTTTCTCAAGAGACACTTTTACTTTTGGAGAAAAACATCAAACAATTGGCATATCCGTCATTGTAATCTATGTTTGATTGCTTTTGTAAATAAGATTGATAGCTTGATAGGTGAGAGGGAAAGAGGGACAGAGAAAGAGAGGGACAGAGATAATAAGAATCTTTTTTTTTTTAGCCCCATTTTTTTCTATAGATTTTGTTTTCTATATATTTGCTTGAAAAGTCACACCTAGAGCTAGTCAGTCCATGTCTGTACTCAACAATACACTATTACTGAAGGAAAACAGTCCATTTGGATTTACTCTTAGTTGGGGGTGGTGAATCAATATTTGTAGAACAAAACTGAACTGAGTTGATAGTCCTTCTTCTGTAACTCCTTTATAGAGAGACTCTGAGTCATTTCTTGGTTCTAAGAGGTCTAAGTTTAAAAAGCTTAATGAATAGCAACAATTGTATTTTCTAATGCCTTCTTTATCTTTGCTTTGTATTCCTACCTTTCCACTGTCTTATAAACACTCTTTTAACTTTGTTTATTAATCTCCCAAGTAGCAGTATCAGCAAATGGGGCCAACTCACAGATGGCAAGTTGGAACTTGGGCCAGACAGCTAACGTATTCATCCACTGCCTTCCAGAGTTAGTCAAATGTGTCCAGCTGGTTTAGCATAATAGGAGGTTTATTAATACAACATAGCATCATAATCAGTGAATTGAGACTAAATTTTCTTTCCATAGAAATTAAACTACACAGTCACACTGAGTGTTCTACAGAATCTATGGGGAAAAACATAACTAGTTTAAACTTAGGATTTCTCAATATCTAACAGAAGCATATCCATCAATGGAAGCAGAATGTGTATTTGCCTTATAGCACATTTAACATTTTATTTTTCTTGAAAACTTTTCAATCAACAGTTAATAATACCTAATCAGTTCAGT
>SJYW01042989.1:145050-160709 GCA_006410735.1 Raphicerus campestris
GGAATACCAGACCAGCTAAACTGCCTCTTGAGAAACCTATATGCAGGTCAGGAAGCAACAGTTAGAACTGGACATGGAACAACAGACTGGCTCCAAATAGGAAAAGGAGTCCCTCAAGGCTGTATATTGTCACCCTGCTTATTTAACTTGCATGCACAGTACATCATGAGAAATGCTGGACTGGAAGAAGCACAAGCTGGAATCAAGATTGCTGGGAGAAATATCAATAACCTCAGATATGCAGATGACACCACCCTTATGGCAGAAAGTGAAGAATAACTAAAAAGCCTCTAGATGAAAGTGAAAGAGGAGAGTGAGAAAGTTGCCTTAAAGCTCAACGTTCAGGAAACTAAGATCATGGCATCCGGTCCCATGAAGTGATGGGGTCCCACAAATAGATGGAGAAACAGTGTCAGACTTTATTTTTGGGGGCTCCAAAATCACTGCAGATGGTGACTGCAGCCATGAAATTAAAAGATGCTTACTCCTTGGAAGGAAAGTTATGACCAACCTAGATAGTATATTCAAAAGCAAATACATTACTTTGCCAACAAAGGTCTATCTAGTCAAGGCTATGGTTTTTCCTGTGGTCATGTATGGATGTAAAAGTTGGACTGTGAAGAAAGCTGAGTGCCGAAGAATTGATGCTTTTGAAGTGTGGTGTTGGAAAAGACTCTTGAGAGTCCCTGGGACTGCAAGGACATCCAACCAGTCCATCCTAAAGGAGATCAGTCCTCGGCGTTCATTGGAAGGACTGATGCTAAAGCTGGAACTCCAATACTTCGGCCACCTTATGTGGAGAGTTGACTCATTGGAAAAGACCCTGATGCTCGGAGGGATTGAGGGCAGGAGGAGAAAGGGACGACAGAGGATGAGATGGCTGGATGGCATCACTGACTTGATGGACATGAGTTTGAGTGAACTCTGGGAGTTGGTGATGGACAGGGAGGCCTGGCGTGCTGCCATTCATGGGGTCACAGAGTCAGACACGACTGAGCGACTGAACTGACTGAAATGATATAGCACCCTCTGAACTGTACATTAATTTGCAGAATGGGTATTGGCATGTATATTCTGGGCTTGGCTTCTGAAATGCCAGAGTTGGATACACAGATTAGTACCTCAGTTGTGCAGAGTGGAGAGTTATTTTTGCAGGGCATTAGAAGTCTGTCGATTAGTCCAGGGAGGGTACACTTGGCTCCGGTCAAGCTTCCTGTTATACTGCCGTTGACCTGAAGCTAGCAGCTGGTATGACATCACTATGGGTGTTGCTGGCACTATTTTCTTGGCTCAGGAGGTCTGCACTGAACTATTTTTCCTTTTCGAAATGCAGAGCAGAATTCTGGCTCACTTTGCATATCCTAGAGGTGCGTGAGTGCTCAGTTGCTTCAGTCTTATCTGACTCTTTGGGACCCCATGGACTGTAGCCTGCCAGGCTCCTCTGAGGGATTCACCAGGCAAGAATGCTGGAGTGGGTTGCCATGCCCTCCTACAGGGATCTTCTCAACCCAGGGATCCAACCTGCATTTCTTACATCTCAACTGCATTGGCAGGTGGATTCTTTACCACTACCGCCACCTTGGATGCCCCCAATTAATCACAAGCA
This sequence comes from Raphicerus campestris, assembly GCA_006410735.1. Taxonomy (NCBI): domain Eukaryota; kingdom Metazoa; phylum Chordata; class Mammalia; order Artiodactyla; family Bovidae; genus Raphicerus; species Raphicerus campestris. Next base: position 146,657 of record SJYW01042989.1, read on the forward strand.
GGGAAACCTTCCCTTGAATTTTGTCATTCCTGTGGCTCTTTCTAGTTCTGACTCTTGAGTTGCTTTTTCAGATTCCAAAAGCAATCTGATTTCTCCTGTGTTTATTTCTGAAATTACTATGTGCAAAGTTGCTTCAGTTGGGTCCAGCTCTTTGAGACCCTATGGACTGTAGCCTACCAGGCTCCTCTGTCCATGCGATTCTCCAGCCAAGAATACTGGAGTGGGTTACCATGCCCTCCTCCAGGGGATTTCCCAACCCAGGGATGGAACCCGTGTCTCTTTGTCCTAAAACTTGAAATCAGTTCTCAGTCAGCGCTCCTTTGCCAAGGAAGTGTTTATTGTAATAAGAATATATTTTCTGTGCTTGATTCCATCCGTCCCTAGAGGGGTCAACTCATCAATCATGGACTCCTAAACCTCTGCCTCTAGAGTCTCCTGAAGCCCACATTCTGTTTGCACAGAACTGCTTCAAGTCTCCATCTAGTTATCAAGGAGGAGTAAATCTCATTGAACACCAAGGTGTTTGAAAAAACAACAACAGAGGAAACAGGGTATCCTTCCTTACCAAGTGCTTGTCTCCTGCATTCTCTCTTTAGGATATGTCCATGTTAGAAGCTAGGACTCTTTCCTCACGTCCTGTTCGGTCCCTAAGTCTTTCTATTCTAGCTGCCAAGGATCCCTGGGCTCCGTCCTCCCGTCNTGTCTTCCACAGCCATTGTTTCAGATAACTTGAAAAGCAGCTATAGGTAGTAAAAATCCTTCTCTTCAGCAGCAACCCTTCAAGTAAAATTTGTCATTTTTAGTCATTCAAGTAAAGACCCTAGTCAGAGAAACCACTCTATTAGCTGTTTTACAAAATTAAAGAAGCATCTTTTCAATAGAAATCTTGGCTATGATATATAAGTAGAGAGTGCTCCCCATCAGCATCAGCAGGTGAGAAGTACCAACTCTAGAAAATCTTTAGGTCTGTCAGGCACTGAGCTCAGGCTGAGCTGTGTTCTATCTATATTCTGCTTTCAGATTCAAGATTCGGATACATTCTTTTAAAGCCAGGATGATACTGGGAGAATATACCATTTCAAATCTCAACAAGGAAGTTCAGAAAAAATCATAGTAATCCATATCATCTGATATAAGATAACCTTGAAAGCTGAAAGCCAAGGGTTGTGACAAGTTACATCATAGGGCTCTTTGAATGCTACAACTTTTATACTAATATGGAACCACCTTAAGTGAAGATAGAAAAAATTTGGATCACACTGATTCTCTCACATGTAAAGATAAGTCCCAGGGAATGCTTTCATCAAAGTACTGTTTACAAAGATGGCAGGATCAACATGTATCTTTCAGGTTCAGATTATAAAACAGCATGTTGTTGCAAGAACTCTGCTGCAGAGGTTGCTTCATGGCAAACAGTAACTATAATTTATATGGTTAAACTCTGTACAACAACATTAGATAAAAGACTCTTTATGTGCGTTACTCAGTTAGCACTCAAAACAATGCCATTTAAAGAAATAATGGGGGAAAGTGAGTCTAAGAGAGTTTTAAAAAATGCCAAATTTATGCAGCTGAAAGTCACAGAGCTGTGACTCGAACTTCATTCATTTTCATCAGGCTCCAAAGCCCATACGTTTTTTTTTTCCATTATGATGAACTATTTCTTTACTTATCCTCACAAGTATCTGATGGCAAAACTTTTGGGAAGGATTTTATCACTGCAATCTAAGCTTTCCTTTTATTGGAAACTGATAATAGAGATAAGGAATAGATTTTCCATGGTTCCCTTCAAAGAACTGAGATTATAGATGGCAGTGATACTTTAATTCCATATGCATCACATCACTGGTATCTGGAAATGTATTTTTTGTTTTTAAGTCAAAAAGTAAAGTCTGATTGTCTAAACTAAATAAGGAGACCTTGACCCCGTCAGCATAGCTGAATGGTTTTACCAATTGTAGTGGTAATAAAAATCAGTGGCATTCTAAACACAGAGGACTGAAAAGAAGAATCAAATAAATTGAGTTTTAGAAAAGTAATTCTAAGTTTATGAAAAATAAAATCAATCAGTTGGAGAAGAAATGTGCAGTGAAGGAATCATCACTTCTACTCTCATAAATAAAGTGTGAAAAGTCTCTTACTGCTGATGAGAGGAGAGTCGCTATGCTTCACACTGCAAAACTTCATAGAACTGCTGAACTTCAATCAGACTAGCTATAGACAGCTGTGAAAACTCAGGAATACAGTTATTCTTCTAGGATCACCACAGGAGCCAGAATAAAGAAGAAAGGAGTTCACACCCTCCAGTTTGACCTAAATGTAGCTTCAAAATAGGCTTAACAATCCACTCATTCATTTTTTTATCATGCATGGGTATTGCAGTTCCTACTATGTGCAACCTGTATTGAGATAAGCACTAGGGATAAAATGGTAAGCAAGACACACCTGGTTTCTGCTTCACAGAGCTCACAGTATAAGGGAGCTGAAAAAGAGGACAATTGAACAGCCATTTGCAATACAGTGAAACAGGTCAAGTGCTGTGTTGTATGAACTACAGAGCGAGAGAGGATATGTCAGTGAAGGATTCCTGCAAGAAATCACACATATGGTGAAACCGAGTAACGAACCGAGTAATGATAGCTGGGTTGAGAAGACTTGGGAAGCCAGTTTTAGAAAAGGAAATGGCTTCTGTGAAGACTTAGTGGTGAGGAAAAGTGAGATAGATTGGAGAAGTATAATGAATCATAACCTGTTGGATCCCAAGTATAAAGGGGTGAGTAACCAGAGGTGATGCTGGAGTACTGGGCCAGAGCAGGTGTGTCTTGTGAGACTTCTCAAGGCAATGGGAAGGAGTCTGCATAATGGAAAGCACTGAGGGGAAGAGAAATGCTCAGATCATTTCTGACTACTGTTTAGAAAATCAATTAGGGTTGCCAACATGCAGTGAGACTAGTACTGTAGCTGTTTGTATCATAGAATCAATAGGACTTGTTGATTAACTATAGAATTGATGTGGAGGAAGAATCAAGAAGCCCTTTTACTAGATCACTGGATTAACTAAAGGTGTGGATGGCAGGACTATTCAATGCATAGGAAATCCAGGAGGAGGAGCAGGCTTGAGGATTAAGGATAGGGTAAGGTAATGAGTCCCTTGGACTGCAAGGAGATCCAACCAGTCCATTCTGAAGGAGATCAACCCTGGGATTTCTTTGGAAGGGATGATGCTAAAGCTGAAACTCCAGTACTTTGGCCACCTCATGAGAAGAGTTGACTCATTGGAAAACACTTTGATGCTGGGAGAGATTGGGGGCAGGAGGGAAAGGGGAGGACAGAGAATGAGATGGCTGGATGGCATCACTGACTCAATGGACATGAGTCTGTGTGAACTCCAGGAGTTGGTGATGGACAGGGAGGCCTGGCATGCTGCGATTCATGGGGTTGCAAAGAGTCGGACACGACTGAGTGACTGAACTGAACTGAACTGAAGGTAATGAGTTCAATTAGGGCAAGAAAAGGTATGTGAGGGTATACTGAGAACCACTGTAATAGGAGTTCAGATGCTTTATTGTTTCTTTTGAGTGGCACTATGGCTTTTAAGAAATTAAATGTTTTAAGATGTTTAATGTTATCAGCGTTACTTCTATTTCTGCTGTTATAGACCATCCTCAACTTATGATGATTGAACAGAATAATTTTTTGACTTTACAATGGTACAGAGGTAATACACATTCAGTGGAAACCATACCTTGAATTTTGTATTTTCTCTTTTCCTGGGCTAGCAATATGCAGTACAGTACACTTTCATGGTGCTGGTCAGCTGCTGCTCCCTTCAGCCTCATGATTACAAGTGTAAACAACTGATTTAGGCTTACAGCAGTTCTGTTTTTCACTTTCTGTATGATATTCAATAAATTACATGATATACTCAACATTTTAATATAAAATAGGCTTTGTAGCCTATTGTAAATATGTAAGCATATTTGAGGTAGGGAAAGCTAAGCTATGATGTTTGGTAAATTAGGCATATTAAATCCATTTTCAGTTTATGATGGTTTTATCATGATGTAATCCCATCATAAGTAGAGGAAGATCTGTATGGTTATCATGACCACAGCCTGCAGTTTTGAACATCTCCAAAGTGCTAGGCTGTGTACTAATGAATTATATGACATAAATATTTATGGTCATCCTATGGGTAGGCACTATGAGAAAACCAAGGCTTAGAGAGATTATATAACTTACCTAATGTCACACACATAATAAAGGAAGGACTTGAATCCTGTCTGTTGTCAAACTCTGTGTTCATAAAGGCTAACTTTGTAGTTAGAAGAAGAAAAATCCATTCAGGAAGAAAACAGATATTGATGTAGCTGCTGTTAAGTTCCAAATGCCACTTCTACAGAGAAAAACATAATATCAAGCCCACCTTAAAGAGCATACACTTTAGTGAAAGAGGCAGAAAGCAAGCATATACTAGTTCATGAAGTCTGTGAAAATTGCTTTGCAGGGACTAGGTCAGTGGCTATGAAGAAACAACAGACAAGAGGCTTTTATCAAAGTGAAATAAGGAAAGGTGAAATAAGTGAAGTAAGTAAGGCCAGGAATTCATCTAAAAAGTCATGACTGTCACACAAACAATATAGGGCACAGTGCCTTGTATGATCTGGCAGAATTTTAGAATCGCAAAATCACACTGGGAATGGTAAGGAATATAGCTGAAGATAATCAGAAGTCAGAAAATTAAAAGATTAACTGCCAGAGTAAGATGTTTTGATTTTACTGTAGAATTAAATATTAGAAAAAATTTGAATGAAGGAATGACATTATTAGATTTATATATCTAGACAGATCATTCCAGCAGCCAAATAAATTTGTAAGGTATATGGTGTAGAGACCCTATTCACAGAGTTTGCATACTAGCTCGAATTTGGTCACAGAAGTGTTTACCCACAATAATAGAAAACAAAACAAGACATATATGCAGCAAGCAAAACTTTGAATGTGAATACTTTCAAATGGGAAAAAAATTCTCCATCTCCTCATAGTACTCACTACTTCAGAGTTTTTTAGAGCTGTCTGCTTCACTTATTTATGTTACCAAGCTGGTCCCTGAATTAAACTTTATGGTCGTGAGAAATGAAATGATAAAGGATTAAAGCAGCAAAAAGACTACAGATAGGTTAAAGATATCAAATACAGAAATTGAAGTCCAAAGAATTAAGACAGGGAATAAAATTCATGAATCACCACAAAGGATAAGAGACAAGTTCAAGGTGGATGAGTTCACCCTCTGAGGCTTTGCAGGCTGGCTAGAAAAGCAGAGCAAGGATAGAAGCGAGAGAAACAGACTTTAAAGGGTGGATTTAGGAAGAGTAGTTCTTAACGGAGACTTTGAGGGTGAGCAGGTGTGTCATCTCTGTCTCTGTTCTCACATCTGTGCGATTTGACTGGAAATAATGATTTAGAAAAAAAAATAATAAGAGAAAAGGAAATGACTTCACATATACCAGCAATGTTTATAGATTTGAAGAGTTTCTAACAGCTCATTTCAACCACCACTTTCTGAGAGGTCAACAGGAGAGCCAGTAAACCCAGATAATGCATATGAGCATCTCCAGTGGGCTAAAACATGGGACTGTTCTTAAACTTGATATTGTATAGGTTTATGTTCATATTTATTTAGTGGAAAGGGGGACAATTAGATTTTTTAAAACTAGTTATTTAAATCATACACAATATATATTAATTGATTCTTACTATTTAAAATATCCAAATACTTTAGAAGTACAAAGAGCAAAAAATGAAAATCTCCNAACTGATTTAGGCTTACAGCAGTTCTGTTTTTCACTTTCTGTATGATATTCAATAAATTACATGATATACTCAACATTTTAATATAAAATAGGCTTTGTAGCCTATTGTAAATATGTAAGCATATTTGAGGTAGGGAAAGCTAAGCTATGATGTTTGGTAAATTAGGCATATTAAATCCATTTTCAGTTTATGATGGTTTTATCATGATGTAATCCCATCATAAGTAGAGGAAGATCTGTATGGTTATCATGACCACAGCCTGCAGTTTTGAACATCTCCAAAGTGCTAGGCTGTGTACTAATGAATTATATGACATAAATATTTATGGTCATCCTATGGGTAGGCACTATGAGAAAACCAAGGCTTAGAGAGATTATATAACTTACCTAATGTCACACACATAATAAAGGAAGGACTTGAATCCTGTCTGTTGTCAAACTCTGTGTTCATAAAGGCTAACTTTGTAGTTAGAAGAAGAAAAATCCATTCAGGAAGAAAACAGATATTGATGTAGCTGCTGTCAAGTTCCAAATGCCACTTCTACAGAGAAAAACATAACATCAAGCCCACCTTAAAGAGCATACACTTTAGTGAAAGAGGCAGAAAGCAAGCATATACTAGTTCATGAAGTCTGTGAAAATTGCTTTGCAGGGACTAGGTCAGTGGCTATGAAGAAACAACAGACAAGAGGCTTTTATCAAAGTGAAATAAGGAAAGGTGAAATAAGTGAAGTAAGTAAGGCCAGGAATTCATCTAAAAAGTCATGACTGTCACACAAACAATATAGGGCACAGTGCCTTGTATGATCTGGCAGAATTTTAGAATCGCAAAATCACACTGGGAATGGTAAGGAATATAGCTGAAGATAATCAGAAGTCAGAAAATTAAAAGATTAACTGCCAGAGTAAGATGTTTTGATTTTACTGTAGNCTACAGAGAAAAACATAATATCAAGCCCACCTTAAAGAGCATACACTTTAGTGAAAGAGGCAGAAAGCAAGCATATACTAGTTCATGAAGTCTGTGAAAATTGCTTTGCAGGGACTAGGTCAGTGGCTATGAAGAAACAACAGACAAGAGGCTTTTATCAAAGTGAAATAAGGAAAGGTGAAATAAGTGAAGTAAGTAAGGCCAGGAATTCATCTAAAAAGTCATGACTGTCACACAAACAATATAGGGCACAGTGCCTTGTATGATCTGGCAGAATTTTAGAATCGCAAAATCACACTGGGAATGGTAAGGAATATAGCTGAAGATAATCAGAAGTCAGAAAATTAAAAGATTAACTGCCAGAGTAAGATGTTTTGATTTTACTGTAGAATTAAATATTAGAAAAAATTTGAATGAAGGAATGACATTATTAGATTTATATATCTAGACAGATCATTCCAGCAGCCAAATAAATTTGTAAGGTATATGGTGTAGAGACCCTATTCACAGAGTTTGCATACTAGCTCGAATTTGGTCACAGAAGTGTTTACCCACAATAATAGAAAACAAAACAAGACATATATGCAGCAAGCAAAACTTTGAATGTGAATACTTTCAAATGGGAAAAAAATTCTCCATCTCCTCATAGTACTCACTACTTCAGAGTTTTTTAGAGCTGTCTGCTTCACTTATTTATGTTACCAAGCTGGTCCCTGAATTAAACTTTATGGTCGTGAGAAATGAAATGATAAAGGATTAAAGCAGCAAAAAGACTACAGATAGGTTAAAGATATCAAATACAGAAATTGAAGTCCAAAGAATTAAGACAGGGAATAAAATTCATGAATCACCACAAAGGATAAGAGACAAGTTCAAGGTGGATGAGTTCACCCTCTGAGGCTTTGCAGGCTGGCTAGAAAAGCAGAGCAAGGATAGAAGCGAGAGAAACAGACTTTAAAGGGTGGATTTAGGAAGAGTAGTTCTTAACGGAGACTTTGAGGGTGAGCAGGTGTGTCATCTCTGTCTCTGTTCTCACATCTGTGCGATTTGACTGGAAATAATGATTTAGAAAAAAAAATAATAAGAGAAAAGGAAATGACTTCACATATACCAGCAATGTTTATAGATTTGAAGAGTTTCTAACAGCTCATTTCAACCACCACTTTCTGAGAGGTCAACAGGAGAGCCAGTAAACCCAGATAATGCATATGAGCATCTCCAGTGGGCTAAAACATGGGACTGTTCTTAAACTTGATATTGTATAGGTTTATGTTCATATTTATTTAGTGGAAAGGGGGACAATTAGATTTTTTAAAACTAGTTATTTAAATCATACACAATATATATTAATTGATTCTTACTATTTAAAATATCCAAATACTTTAGAAGTACAAAGAGCAAAAAATGAAAATCTCCTTATACCACTGACCCCCAATATTCCTCTGCTTTCTTCCTAAGTTGGCATATGTTGTAGTTTACAGATTAGTATATATTTCCTCAGTTATTTTCCAATACTTTTATATGAAAGTGTGCAGATCATTTTCAATATGAATTCTATGCTGTACACTAAAATTTCATATTGTGTTTTGAAGAATTAACCTTACCCGAAGAGAAGTCTGGGCCTTTTCCTTGATTACTGGAAAGTGAGCTCCAGGGCCTTGGGATATCCTGTCTGACAGGAGTGTCTTTGTGTGTATGGGGGCTTTGGCCACTGGACATTCTAACAGTGTGATTTATAATGGGCAGTCTGAGCTGCAACATGCCAATTACAACTTCCATAAGACCTGATGACTAAAGGTATTAGCCTAACTTTTAGGAGGGGCTTGAGACTCTGCAGACAGTGTGTGTTAAAGCCCCAGTAAAAACTTTGAACACCAAAGGTGAGCTTCCCTGGTGAGCAGCCGTCTGCGCACTGTCTCAGCATGACCAAACCATCCATGACTTGGTGGAGAGAGGACAATGGAAGCTACATGTTTGGACCTTTGTGGATTCTACTCTATGTGTCTAGTCTCTTGGCTTATTTTAATCTGTATCTTTTACCCTTCAACAACTTGCAATGTGAGTGTAACAGCTTTCAATGAGTTTCATACTCTTTTTAGCTAATTGTTGAATGGTTTGAGGAACCCATAGAACTTGGACCTGGTATCCAAAGTGAGGATGGTTTTGTGGGGTACTGTGCCCTCAAACCTCACTGTTGAAATAACTTTGGGTACATGTAAACAAGGACCTAAAGGTTAAGTTTAGATATATACAAGGTTCTAGTTTCTTCTGTTTTTCCAAAAGTTTATTCATTATCTATGTTTTTTCTTTCCATTTTGAATTCAAGAATTAACTTGTCAGAATCATCTGAGAATATATGTTTAGGATAGCTTTGAATTTGATTAACATGAGATTTTTTTTTGGAATATTTAGATTTTACATTTTGTGAATTGTATATGTCTATTTATTCTTTTTGGTTTATTAGCATTTACCTTTGTTTAAATAGGTAATAGTTATAATAGGATGGGCTTCCCAGGTGGCACAGTGATAAAGAATCCACCTGCCAATATAGGTGACATAAGAGATGAGGGTTAGATTCCTAGGTCAGGAAGATACTCTGGAGTAAGAAATGACAACCCACTCCAGTATTCTTGCCTGGAAAATTCCATGGACAGGGGAGCCTGGCAGGCTACAGTCCATAGGGTCACAAAGAGTTAGATACGACTGAGTGACTGAGTGATGCACACAGTTATATTAGGTATATTCCTAAATGTTTGTAGTTTGGGTGCTAGTCAAGTAATATTTCCCTCTTTTTCTTATTATTTATTTTTATTGTATAAAATAGTGATTTTTCATATATAGATATTTTATTCAGTAATATTACTAAAAATAATTATTAATTTTATGAAAGTTTCAAGTAATTTTTCCTGTATTATATTGGAGGAGAATTATATCATCTATAAAATCTGACAGTTTTCTCTTTTATTAATATGTAAAGATATATTTACTTTTCTAAATTTACTACTTTGCCTAGAATCTCCAGCAAGATATTGACTAATGACAGTAGTAGTTGGTATATGTAATTTTTTCCTTAGTTCAGTGTAATTTTTAAAACTACTTACTCTTAAATATAAGTTTAACTGGAAAGTTCTGGCATATAGATGTTATCAAATAAAAGAAGATTCCTTCTAGTTCTAACTTGCTAAGATATTTTTAAACAAAAATTATATCCAATGCTTTTTTCACATCTACAGGATGGTCAAAATTATTTTTTCTTAATCTACTAATATAGTGAATTATAATATATGATTTTCCTAATACTAAACCTTCCTTATATTTCTTAGAAGAAATCCTTTTTGATTAGAATGTATTCCTCATCTAATTTTGTTGTTAGAACTTATGCTAACTTGTGGAATTATCTTGGAATCATTTAATCATTTTACATATTCTGAAAACTTAATGATGATGGCACATATTGGTACCCTGCCTGTCTTTTGAATATAATAGCTATGAAGTATTGAAATGTGTATTTTTATCACATATACCTGTCTTATATAATATATAATTATATTATAATTATATTTAATATATATAATTATATATATATAATATATATATATGGCTTCGCAAGTGACGCTAGTGGTAAAGAACCCACTTGCCAATGCAGAAGGCCTAAAGAGACACAGAGACACAGGTTTGACCTCTGGGTTGGAAAGAGCCCCTGGAGAAGATCATGGAAGCCCATTACAGTATTCTTGCCTGGAGAATCCCTTGGACAGAGGATCCTGGTGGGCTGCATTCCACAGAGCTGCAAAGAGTCAGACAGAACTGAAGCAACTTAACACGCATACACGCATTCCTCTCTCTGTGTGAGCATAGACTAGAAAGAGGTTCTTTAGTCATTTCTCTTTTCTATTTCACAATTCTTCTGCTTTTTCTCTAATTTTTACTACTCTTTTTCATTTTAGCAGTTCTTATAGTGCAGATTCTTAATATTTGTTATTGCAAGAGCTACTCTGTTTTTAAAAATTCTATTTATTTTTGGATTTTTCTGATTTTTTTCTAAAGTCAACTGTTCTTTCCTTACAGAGTTATGGAATAATCAATGTATGTACAAGATTTTTCATTTTAAACATGAAGTAAAATTATCCACTTTTAATTGACAATCATAGGGACTAGATGAAAAATGCAAATATAGAACCATCATCAGTCCTACCTTCTGCATCAGATCATCTAACATTTACAGAAAAATTTGTCTCAAACATAATAAATACAGGATATCTTATTCATTCCCTTTCAGTTCATTGTCTTTCTCCAGATGTCTGGTGATCTGTGGTTTGCCAATCTGAGTTAGGAGCAAAGGATTAAGCAGGTTAATCAGGGTACTGAGAAACAGTTAATTTCCACATATGAAAATCTGTGTCACCAATAGCCCTCTCTGACTGTCTGAGTTGGCTGTGAGGTTCGTGTTTATGTGCAGGATGCAACAGGCAAGTTTTACTTTGGGGTGTGTTAAGAAAAAGACTGACAGACTAGTCATCTTGTCCACTTTGTGCATGGTGTGTGCTTGGTGGCTCAGTCATGCCTGACTCTGCAAGTCCACAGACTTTAGTCCTCCAGGCTCCTCTGTCCATGGGATTTCCCAGGCAAAAATACTGGAGTGGGTTGCCATTTCCTCCTCCAGGGGATCATCCCAACCCAGGGATCAAACCCTCTTCTCTTACATCTCTTGCACTCACAGGGCGATTCTTTACCACTCACACCACCTGAAAAACCCATGCTCTCACCAATTACCAGAATAAAAAGTTTTGCCTTGACTTGGAAACACCACAAATCATTTTTCTTTCCTCTCTTTCCTTTCTACTCTTCCCCTATCCCTTTAGCCTAACTTAGGTTGCAAATTGGAATTAGCTCAAGCTTTGCTCTGCTTTTCTCTCAGATCACCAGCGACACCCTAAGAGCCTCAGAAATGTCCCTGCTGCTTCTTGTTCAGTCAGAACAAGGGAAGAGAAAAGAGCTCAGCATTCCAAAAATTTAGTCCTAGTTAGGTAAAATCTCCAGGAGCCTCTCTGACTCTGTACAGTCTAACTCTGCGTTTTCAGAATCATTAAAATAGTTTGAATTTGCAGTCCAGCTTTTCTTCATATTTTGGGGCTATGTTTTTTTTAAATTAATTNCTCAGCATTCCAAAAATTTAGTCCTAGTTAGGTAAAATCTCCAGGAGCCTCTCTGACTCTGTACAGTCTAACTCTGCGTTTTCAGAATCATTAAAATAGTTTGAATTTGCAGTCCAGCTTTTCTTCATATTTTGGGGCTATGTTTTTTTTAAATTAATTTATTTATTTTAATTGGAAGCTAATTACTTTACAATAGTGTAGTGGTTTTTGTCATTCATTGACATGAATCAGCCACGGGTATACATGTGTTCCCCATCTTGAACCCCCTTCCCACCACCCTGCCCATCCCATTCCTCAGGGTCAGTCCAGTGCTCCAGCCCTGAGCATCCTGTCTCATGCNATTAAAAGAGTCAGATTTACCATTGACACCTCATTACAGTTAGGACAAAGCTCAAGCTTAGCATTATATGACTTCTTACAACTTTCATTTTCTGTTTCTTATTGTTCTTTTAGCCTAATCTCTCAATGCTGTATACTTGGATCTGAAACTCTACTTAATACAAGGAATTTTTTTTTAATTTCATATCTTGATGAATTTGGACAGCTTTATCCTCTGCATTAGGTAAGTTTTCTTGCATCTAGCAAATTGCTAATTTTCCAAGGTGCCTTTGAGAGTCTACTATAATATTACCTCGGTTGGGATATTATTAAGAAAACTCACAGCATTCACAATATTCTCTTCTGGGTTTTATATCATCTTGAGGAAATTTACATTATATTTCTATTTGTCTGGACTACCCACCTCATTTTTTTTTTTCTCCACTAGTCACTGAGCTGTTTGATGGGAAAAAAAAAAAAGTTTTATTTATTTTTTTCACTTCTCTCATTACTTGTGGAACCTAATATAGGTCTTTAGAGGAAAAGAAGGATCTGGTGTTTCTCTCAGTTCCAAGGATAGTTTCTTCATTGTCTCGACTCTTTCTCACTAATCTTGAAGGACAAGTATCACTAATCTCATTGGCTGGATGTAGTTTGATGACAGACTCCACTATAGTAGGCATGGCCACATATATTTTCTTTCCTGCTTCTTCCTATCATGTTCCTGGAACAAGAAGTGAGATAGAGCTCTCCATTTCAAGATAAACCTGTTTACTTGTCTCTCTTCTGGGCATCCTTCCTATAGTGTCAGTAGTCTAGGGAAGTGAGGTGTTTTTTTTGGGGGAGGGCATGAAGATAAAAAACTTTTTAAGTTTAAAATTTAGGAGGGTCTGAGAACAAATAATCTCAAGATTTGTATGGAAATACAAAAAGCCTCGAATAGCAAAAGCAGTCTTGAGAAAGAAGAATGGAACTGGAGGAATCAACTTGCCTGACTTCAGGCTCTACTACAAAGCAACACTCATTAAGACAGTATGGTACTGGCACAAAGACAGAAATATAGATCAATGGAACAAAATAGAAAGCCCAAAGATAAATCCACACACATATGGACACCTTATCTTCGACAAAGAAAGCAAGAACATACAATGGAGTAAAGACAGTCTCTTTAACAGGTGGTGCTGGAAAAATTGGTCAACCACTTGTAAAAGAATGAAACTAGATCACTTTCTAACACCATTCACAAAAATAAACTCAAAATGGATTAAAGATCTAAATGTAAGATCAGAAACTATAAAACTCCTTGAGGAGAACATAGGCAAAACACTCTCCGACATACATCACAGCAGGATCCTCCATGAACCACCTTCCAGTATACTGGAAATAAAAGCAAAAATAAACAAATAGGATCTAATTAAAATTAAAAGCTTCTGCACAACGAAGGAAACTATAAGTAAGGTGAAAAGACAGCCTTCTGAATGGGAGAAAACAATAGCAAATGAAGCAACTGACAACTAATCTCAAAGATATACAAGCAACTTATGTAGTTCAACTCCAGAAAAATAAACGATTCAATCAAAAAATGAGCCAAATAACTAAATAGGCATTTCTCCAAAGAAGAAATGTGGATGGCTAACAAACACATGAAAAGATGCTCAACATCACTCATTATCAGAGAAATGCAAATCAAGACCACAATGAGGTACCATTTCACACCAGTCAGAATGGCTGTGATCCAAAAATCTACAAGCAATAAATGCTGGAGAGGATGTGGAGAAAAGGGAACCCTCTTACACTGTTGGTGGGAATGCAAACTAGTACAGCCATTATGGAAA
>SJYW01042989.1:172180-198700 GCA_006410735.1 Raphicerus campestris
TTCTGAGGGAGAGGGAGAGGGTGGGATGATTTGGGAGAATGGCACTGAAACATGTATACTATCATATAAGAAATGAAGCGCCAGTCTATGTTCAACACAGGATACAGGATGCTTGGGGCTGGTGTACGGGATGATCTGGGGAGATGGTGTGGGGTGGGAGCTGGGAGGGGGCTTCAGCATTGGGAGATCATGTACACCTGTGGCTGATTCATGTCAATGTATGGCAAAACCAATACAGTATTGTAAAATAGAATAAAGTATTAAATTTAAAAAATAAATAAAAAAATAAAATAAAAGAGGCACGTAGAAAACTTCAAACAAAAAAAAATAAATAAAGTGAGGATTTTATTTTTGCCTATAAAAATAAATAAAATAAAATAAAATTTAGGAGGGTTTGAAAGAGTTCTGTCCATTGACCATTCAAAGCACCATCAGTCCAGGTTCTCTCTTGAATACTGCTAGCTCACAGGGTTAGAAAATGTTTCTTCTCCCACAATTTGTGAGCTGGTTGCTAGTTAGGGAATTTCAGAATTTGTTTCTAATAAGCTGACAGAAAAATCATAACATATTAAAGGTGCACTCCGTACCTGCAGAGAGAGGACACCAAAAGATCAGCTGGCTAACAAAATATACTTGCTGGATGAGAAAAATGTCCCCGTAAATAGAAAAATAATTGAAACATGAGAATATTCAGATTAAAAACAGAAGTTAGTTTTTAGAAATAAAATTTTCACCTTTAAAGCATGATTTCCAACTAAAAATTTCATAAGTAAAGTGAAGAAAGTATGACCTTTGTTGAGACCTGAATTAGCATCCTAGAAGATCAGATAGAAGAAGGAAAGAAAAGCTCAAAGCAAATATTTTAAAGTGGAGATATGGATGGAAGAGAGGTCCTGAGGATAGATCCAAGATATACATGCCAATAACAGTACTTCCAAAAAAAAAAAAAAAAAACAAAAGATAGAGAGAGAGGAAGGAGCAGATGTAGGGGTTATACTAGTTTAACAATTATTCAACACAAATATCCCCAGGCTAAAGAGGTACCAGGTTTTATCATATTAAAGATGCACTGAATTCCTGGTATAAGTGATAAAAAGGACATGTACCTAGGCATTAAAATTTCTAAATTTAAAGACAAAAAACTCTTAACATTTCAAACAGAAAAATTAAACTTTGCAAAAGTAAAAATAAGCTAGAAGATGGTAGAATAATACATCTAAATGAGAAATAAGAATTAAAACCTTAGAAACATATATCTGACCAAGATGTTAATATGAGTAAGACAGATAGAGATAATCTAGAATTCAGAATGTGTGTTCCTGTACATATAGTAATATGTAATTTATCATTCCAATTGAGAATGAAAGGTGTCATTATTAATTACTCCATAATAACAGGCATAAAATAAGACTTGTTAGGAAAGCTGGACTAGATGTAATTTATCATCCCAACTGAAAATGAAAGATGGCACTATCACTACTTCTACCAAGTAGGACTTCCTAGGAAAACAGAGATGAATAGGATCACTACACTTATACCACACTTGAGAAAAACTATGAAGAACTCGACCCATTTAAAAAAGAGAGAAAAAAAGCTTGGGAAAAATGAATTAAGAGGAAACAAGTGATAAGCAGTAAAACTAACAGTTAAATAAACAGTGACATACTCTGGTTTCTCTTCAGACAGATCATATAAACCTTTCACCTTTTTAAAATAAATAGATCATTTGAGAAAATAAATGCAATGTTAAATAAAGTTCCTGAAATATAGGACCATATTCAAGATAAATTCTAATAATAGTACAGAAACAAGAGTAATAGCATGTCAGCAAGAGTTGGAATAAGAGTAGCTAAAAGAGAAGTAAAGTATTCTTGTTACTTCATCTGTAAGGGAAGAAGTTATGAGAGTACAGCAGTTGTATTCTTATATTCTTAGCTTTGAGTAGAGTGTTTTCCCCGGTGGCTCTGTGTTAAAGAACCCACCTAACAAGGTAGGAGACACAGGTTTGATCTCTGAGTTGGGAAGATTCCCTGGAGAAGGAAATGGCAACCCACTCTAGTGTTTTCACCTGGGAATCCCCATGGACAGAGGAGCCTGGTGGGCTACACTCCATGGGCTCACAAAAGAGTCAGACATGACTTAGCAACTAAACAGCAACAGCAGAGGCGTAGTAGTGTAGTAGAGTACCTAAAATTAGCCATACTGGGTTTAATGGCACAATCCCATTAGCTGCAATGTGGGTGTGATAGAAGACAAAGAGCTATTTTAGAACACAAATTAAACGAATATAAAATAAATATAAGAATAAAGTGGAAGAAAGGTAGAATCATGATTTATAACTGAAGATGTCAAAGTACCTCTCCAGAACTGAAATGATTCAGCAGACAAAATCTTTAAAAGTAGAGACTGTGAAGACTTTAATGATGTGATCAATAAGCTTGACTTAATAAACACCTAAAATATAGCCATCTAATAAAGAATTTTATTTAATTCTAATTTCATCTAATCCAGAATTTTATTTAATGTGTATCTGTATAAAAATGTCCTAAATTTTTTTTAAATCTTGAATTTTTAGGGTGGATTTTCTGATTGTGAGCTAATCAAATTATAACTAAAATTTTTAGCAACTTTGAAAGACACCAATATATAACATAGGCTTCCATGGTGGCTCAGTATTAAAGAATCCACCTACCAATAGAGGAGACTCCGGTTTGAGGGATCCCTGGGTCAGGAAGATCCTCTGGAGGAAGAAATGGCAACCTACTCCAGTATTCCTTCCTGGAAAAATCCCATGGACAGAGAAGCCTGGTGGGCCACAGTCCCTGGGGTTGCAAAAGACTGGGATATGACATAGTGATTAAACAACAACAACAATAGATAACTTAGATTAACAAGGAAAACACAGAAATGAAATTAAAATTATCTACAAAGCAAAAAACAGAACGTCTTATATCAAAACATATGATACAAAAAGAGCAATTCACGTTGAAAAATGTATAGTCTTAAGCGTCCACATTTTTAGGAAATGATAAAAAATAAAGGAATTTGGTATTAATCCTAAGGAATTAGACATTCACAGTAAATGAAAATAAGTTTGAAGATGAAACTTAGAGGGAAATTTTTCATATTAATATAATGGAAAAAATAGAGAAGACTTTTCAAAAAATATAAAAGCTGATATTATGAGAAAAATAATTTCTTTGATTAATTTAAAAATATACTATGAGCTTGGAAACTTAGAAGAAATCCTATATTAACATGGATCAAACGTGGTTGATTGTTTACATGGCAGAATGTTTTGAATTCTATTTAAATTTTCACAGGTTTTTATCATGGTAATTTTTTTTTAATTAATAGTAGACAAAAAACATTTGAAAGCTTAATCTAACCTATATGTCACCAGTTTGTAACTTGTAGAGTATAAGATTCCTTAAGATTGCAGTCCCAATTTTTAGCATAAATGTCAAGCATGTTAGGTAAAATATCACAACACTGTCACAAAAATAATCAGCCTCCCTTGTATCCTAACATCTTTATTCTAAGAATACTTATATTAATTACTTGGAGCTCTCAGTATTCTATTTTTAACTTCAAAGAGAGTGGCATTGCATTGACTTCAAGACTGAGAGAAATAAAGTAAAATTTCTTCTTACAAAAAGCTGATAGTTCAAATAATGATGAAAGGGATAAACAAGGATAAGTTTACTTAGTGATTATTAGTTCTAACCCCCCAAATTATGCTTTTCAATCACTTTGTGTGATTGGCAATTTCTGTCTACTCTCTCCATGTCATGAGATGTTCAATACTTTGATTCAACTACTCTTTCCCTCTTTGACCAAAGTCATCACAGAAACCCAAAAATCAATATTTTGGTTTATTTCAGTCAGGTAGGATGGAATTAGGGTCACTTGACATGGATTTAAAGCCAATGCCACTCTTCTATCTCATCAATTCCAGATGAAATTCAGCATTGCTAGGGATTAACACCATAGCAGATTATTTAGGGATGTGGATTAGTCACACAAATCTTCTTGAATCAGTTCTATAAAGACGACAAATGGCTAAAGGTGCCAAGAGGAAGAAAAGGACAATGTACAATCTGTGAACAAAAATACAAGCCATTTGGCTTTATGTGTAACTGGGTCCAAGCACTTTGCCAGAGGAGAGGAAGAGCTGGGAAGGTAAATAATGAGTCCAGAGATCCAAGCCCCATCTGTTCAGACAGGCTGAAGCTCACTGGGATGACAGTGTTTATGCTAGGCATTGATAGATGTCATCTCAATTGGCTCTTGACATGAGAGATAGTTGAGGATATCTGCATTAGAAATAGATCCAAAGATCCTGAACATGAGCCAAAACCAGTGTTTAGGAAAATATTGTAGTAAAAGACAACTAGTGTTCTCTTTCCACTATCTACTCCCTCTCAAAAAAGAAATGTGAAAAGAAATGAAGAAAAAGGGAAAGAATAAAAAAAGAAGAAGAAAACGTAGGATGCCACCCAAGGCTAGAAAATGTCAAAATAGCACTTGCCTAAGTATAATTACTAATTATTTGCATATTTTTTACCTATGCATTCCTTTCTGTCACACTTACCTTAGTTTCATTGTCCTTAAACATGAATTTGTTTTCTCTTACATTATAAAAAGGAATTTATACTCAATATTGACATTTCTGATGATGATTAATTCATTAAATTAATAATTTATTGTTTTGTTTTGAATAGCATACAACATAATAGTCCATCATTATTTTAGTTTATATTTCTTTAATTACTTGTGAGATCAAGTAACATTTAATATACTTCCACATGTTAGCTAATCAACTATTTACTCTTTGATGATATTTGTTGCTTCAGGTTTTTTTTTCTACATGTCTTAGGATATCAGGCACTGCAGTCAGACCTATCTAATTTCTGCCAACTGTAATGGTATAGCCTTTGACAGTTTTCTTAGTTCCATTTATTTATTTATTTATTTATTTATTTATTTATTTGGAGTGGGAAAGACATTCTTTTTTTACTTTTTTATTTTTATTTTATTTATTTATTTTAATTTTATTTTTACTTTATTCTATGCTGCAATATTGTGTTGGTTTTGCCATACATTGACATGAATCAGCCACAGGTATACACGAGCTCCTAATCCTGAAACCCCCTCCCACCTCCCACCCCATTAGTTTTCCAGTTAAATGGGAATAATATTGGTATGGTATTATGTACTTCTTTATTCACTAGAGAAGGAAATGGCAACCCACTCCAGTACTCTTGCCTGGAACATCCCATGGCCAAAGGAGTCTGGTGGGCTACAGTCCTTGGGGTCGCAAAGAATCAGACACGACTGGGCAACTAACACACACACACACACACACACACACACACACACACCTATTTATTTGTAATGTTATATGTATTTTTAACCAAACAGGAACTTGAGTCTTCTAACTCCTTTATTTTCCGTTGTTGTTGTTCAGTTGCCTAGTTGTGTCCATAGTCAATAGTCAATCCATAACTAGCCTTTTTTGGTTTAACCCCCTAATTCCTTTTGTCATATTTCAGTGAGTCTAAAACCCCATCAATTGTAACATGCACCATTACTTTAAGTACCCATATCAAAGAAAAAGTGCTTCTGGGACTCCTATAATTCGAATGTTGGAACGTTTCATATTGTCCTGTNTCAGTGTCATAATTATTTTTGTTATTATTTATAATCACTCTAAGTCATACAAGGACAGAGCCATGATTACTTTTTTCCCTGACTCCATTGCCACCAGCCAACATAAGTTCTAGTAAATAGGTGGTCACCATGTATTTACTGAATGCTTGAAAAAAGGAAGACTTCTTATTAGGACTGAAAATGATAGCACAGATTATGATAGTGCATTATTGACTGCTTCACAGCAAGCATTTTATAAATTTTACCTCTTATTATTGTAGTCATTGGCACATTCTTCATAGGGCAGCTCTGGCTTCTCATTGACTTTAGAAGAGTTAGCATGCTTTATATATCATCACTAACTTCAATGTGTTTGCAGTGCAGTGGACCCAAGTGATCTCTTAATTGTAAAAGAATTGTACCTGCCCTGCAACATTTGTTTTCTTGACATCAATTAAACTTAAAACTACTGAGTTGGAAGCATATCAAGTTAATACTATTAAAAGGCCCAAATTTGCATCACTAGAAAAATGAAGAAACAAGGAGCCAAATTTACCTCCATTTGGGAAGCACAAGTTCTGTGATCATGTTTTATCTGTTTTTGTCTTGCTTTTTTTTTTTCTAGTAAAAACTGGGGAGGATAATAGTTTTGCTAAATAGTTTGTTTTAATAATGCTACTTAAGTAATGCCAGTGTTTCATTTTAATTATCTGTCTTCTCAAAATATATTTATTTTTTTTGCTCAAAGCCCTACTCTACTTTTGCATTACTTTAAAATTCCTTCTTATGAACACCATTAATATAGAAAAGGAACCTATAAAAATGTCCCACTCGACACTATCACTTTTGTGCTTTGGGTTCTGGTTTAATTGGAGTCTTTGATGGCTACTTTTTGATTATCACACATTTATTGATCATGCATTGTGGGTCGGGAGCAAGATTAGGTATTGCAAGGGACAGACAGTGAATAGAGGCATACGCCATAAGTTCACCTAAGTTCCTTCTTTTTTCTTAACATCTCCCATTACTGGAAAGCAGGTTTTCTTTGAGAATGGGAATAAAAAGCTTACTATTTCAGTTAAGAGCTAGTGAACCAAAGTCAAGCTTGTTAAGCAACCTAAGTTTCTAATCGTTCATCTCTAATAATATCTGTAAATATTATATTGTAATGTTATTTATATATAATATTACTCTACTTAGATATTAATATGTAGTAGGCAATATTGTAGATACTTGTGGTAGATTACATCATTATCACCAAGTCACCAAATCTTTATCATCTTTGTATCCATGTCTTTTTCCTATGCCTTTGCAATTACTTCCCCTAAGTCCACGTGTATTCTCCCACTCTGTTGATGTAGGCCTTACCCATGTAACTTACTTTGACCAAATAAGTTTTATTGGATGTGATGAGAATAGGAGCTTGACATTTGCTTGCCAAGATTGGTGGGATTTTCTCTCTTATGTTTCTGTCATAGTTATGTGAAACATATACTCATATTAGCTGAATGATCCAAAGAAAGTGAAAGGCATGTAAAGCGTATCTGGGTGATCCATGACTTGGAGCCAATTCTAACTGAGCCCAAGCTAGATTAGCTTGCTCCCAGTCTGTCTCAAAAATCCATGAGTGAGGAAAAAAAAATGCTTACTGTTTCCACCACTCATTTTTGGGATGATGTGCTATATAGAAATGGCTAAAATATACCTCATCATATTTTTTAGATAATTAAGAAATACATGACATATAAGGTACCCAATACAGAAGGATGCCAAATAAATTATACAGAATAGGTAATGAAGGAAAAGTTCATAAGCCAGTAAGAACAGAAGATATTGGCAAAGTTCTTTTAGAGCTCTGAAATCAATAAAACAGCCTTTGACATGCTTCTCTACCAAATATGTGTCCTTAAGAAGGCTTAACTTCTGTAAGTCTTGGTTTCTTTACCTGTAAATTGAGGGAGATAATGGCACATAATGCATAGTGTTTTCTTTTATTGAAATGTAGTTAACTTATAATGTGTTAGTTTCTAGTGTACAGTAAGGTGATTCAGTTATACATATATGTATGTGTGAAGAAGTGAAGTGAAGTGAAGTCGCTCAGTCGTGTCTGACCCTCAGCGACCCCATGGATTGCAGCTTCCAGGCTCCTCCGTCCATGGGATTTTCCAGGCAAGAGTGCTGAAGTGGATTGCCATTTTCTTCTCCAGGGGATCTTCCCGACCCAGGAATCAAACCCGGGTCTCCTGCACTGCAGGCAGACACTTTACCATCTGAGCCACCAGGGAAACTCATATACATATATATATGTGTGTGTGTGTGTGTGTGTGTGTGTGTGTGTGTGTGTGTGTATACACACTCTTNATTGCCACCAGCCAACATAAGTTCTAGTAAATAGGTGGTCACCATGTATATATTGAATGCTTGAAAAAAGGAAGACTTCTTATTAGGACTGAAAATGATAGCACAGATTATGATAGTGCATTATTGACTGCTTCACAGCAAGCATTTTATAAATTTTACCTCTTATTATTGTAGTCATTGGCACATTCTTCATAGGGCAGCTCTGGCTTCTCATTGACTTTAGAAGAGTTAGCATGCTATATATATCATCACTAACTTCAATGTGTTTGCAGTGCAGTGGACCCAAGTGATCTCTTAATTGTAAAAGAATTGTACCTGCCCTGCAACATTTGTTTTCTTGACATCAATTAAACTTAAAACTACTGAGTTGGAAGCATATCAAGTTAATACTATTAAAAGGCCCAAATTTGCATCACTAGAAAAATGAAGAAACAAGGAGCCAAATTTACCTCCATTTGGGAAGCACAAGTTCTGTGATCATGTTTTATCTGTTTTTGTCTTGCTTTTTTTTTTTCTAGTAAAAACTGGGGAGGATAATAGTTTTGCTAAATAGTTTGTTTTAATAATGCTACTTAAGTAATGCCAGTGTTTCATTTTAATTATCTGTCTTCTCAAAATATATTTATTTTTTTTGCTCAAAGCCCTACTTTACTTTTGCATTACTTTAAAATTCCTTCTTATGAACACCATTAATATAGAAAAGGAACCTATAAAAATGTCCCACTCAACACTATCACTTTTGTGCTTTGGGTTCTGGTTTAATTGGAGTCTTTGATGGCTACTTTTTGATTATCACACATTTATTGATCATGCATTGTGGGTCGGGAGCAAGATTAGGTATTGCAAGGGACAGACAGTGAATAGAGGCATACGCCATAAGTTCACCTAAGTTCCTTCTTTTTTCTTAACATCTCCCATTACTGGAAAGCAGGTTTTCTTTGAGAATGGGAATAAAAAGCTTACTATTTCAGTTAAGAGCTAGTGAACCAAAGTCAAGCTTGTTAAGCAACCTAAGTTTCTAATCGTTCATCTCTAATAATATCTGTAAATATTATATTGTAATGTTATTTATATATAATATTACTCTACTTAGATATTAATATGTAGTAGGCAATATTGTAGATACTTGTGGTAGATTACATCATTATCACCAAGTCACCAAATCTTTATCATCTTTGTATCCATGTCTTTTTCCTATGCCTTTGCAATTACTTCCCCTAAGTCCACGTGTATTCTCCCACTCTGTTGATGTAGGCCTTACCCATGTAACTTACTTTGACCAAATAAGTTTTATTGGATGTGATGAGAATAGGGGCTTGACATTTGCTTGTCAAGATTGGTGGGATTTTCTCTCTTATGTTTCTGTCATAGTTATGTGAAACATATACTCATATTAGCTGAATGATCCAAAGAAAGTGAAAGGCATGTAAAGCGTATCTGGGTGACCCATGACTTGGAGCCAATTCTAACTGAGCCCAAGCTAGATTAGCTTGCTCCCAGTCTGTCTCAAAAATCCATGAGTGAGGAAAAAAAAATGCTTACTGTTTCCACCACTCATTTTTGGGATGATGTGCTATATAGAAATGGCTAAAATATACCTCATCATATTTTTTAGATAATTAAGAAATACATGACATATAAGGTACCCAATACAGAAGGATGCCAAATAAATTATACAGAATAGGTAATGAAGGAAAAGTTCATAAGCCAGTAAGAACAGAAGATATTGGCAAAGTTCTTTTAGAGCTCTGAAATCAATAAAACAGCCTTTGACATGCTTCTCTACCAAATATGTGTCCTTAAGAAGGCTTAACTTCTGTAAGTCTTGGTTTCTTTACCTGTAAATTGAGGGAGATAATGGCACATAATGCATAGTGTTTTCTTTTATTGAAATGTAGTTAACTTATAATGTGTTAGTTTCTAGTGTACAGTAAGGTGATTCAGTTATACATATATGTGTGTGTGAAGAAGGGAAGTGAGGTGAAGTCACTCAGTCGTGTCTGACCCTCAGCGACCCCATGGATTGCAGCTTCCAGGCTCCTCCGTCCATGGGATTTTCCAGGCAAGAGTGCTGAAGTGGATTGCCATTTTCTTCTCCAGGGGATCTTCCCGACCCAGGAATCAAACCCGGGTCTCCTGCACTGCAGGCAGACACTTTACCATCTGAGCCACCAGGGAAACTCATATACATATATATATGTGTGTGTGTGTGTGTGTGTGTGTGTGTGTGTGTGTGTGTATACACACTCTTATACATTTTAGTTCATTATAAGATACTGAATATAGTTATCTGTGCTTTACACTAGAATCTTGTTGTTTATTTTATATATAGTAGTCTTATCTGCTAATCCCAAACTCCTAATTTATTCCCTACCCCTTTCTCCTGTAGTAACCATAATTTTGTTTTCTGTATCTGTGATTCTGTTTTCTCATAGTGTTTTAAAGATTCAATGAGATTACACTCTTGAAGGGCTTTGCAAAAATGTGATACATTGTAAGCTTTTGATAAATGTTAACAATTATTGCTCTTATAAGTATTATTAACCATTATCACTATTATCATTGCTACTTTAATATGTGTTTTAGAGACAGAAAGAATATTGAGATTCAGAAATATTGGCCAATTACATTTTCTTTTCCTTAACCTACTTTGAAAAGATTACCAAGTCAAGAATTAACAACCTTTCTTTAAAAAAAGATACAACTTACCTGTTTTTCAGTTTTTACTTTGATAAAGATTTCAAAACTCACAATATAGTTAACCCCTAGTAGTTTGGCAATGGCACCCCACTCCAGTACTTTTGCCTGGAAAATCCCATGGACAGAGGAGCCTGGTAGGCTGCAGTCCATGGGGTCTCCAAGAGTTGGACATGACTGAGCGACTTCACTTTCACTTTTCATTTTCATGCATTGGAGAAGGAAATGGCAACCCACTCCAGTGTTCTTGCCTGGAGAATGCCAGGGACGGGGGAGCCTGGTGGGCTGCCGTCTATGGGGTTGCACAGAGTCGGACACGACTCAAGCGACTTAGCAGCTAGTAGTTTGACTTCCATTGTCTTCTTCAGCTTCAAGATTGCTGGTTAGTGGGATAACATCATGATTCCATTAAGATCATTCTACCCTGCCATCTTTATCTGTTAATCCTTCCTGTTAATGAAATCCTATTGATATGTCAAGGCTTTTGGTTAAAGAGGTCTACTAAAATGAAGATTTTTCTTCATAGGAAAAATCATTTCTAAATATTATAACATATACTTATTTATTTTTAATATCTGTCTCTCTCTCTAGTAGGTAAGATCTCTGAAGCAATGGATCTCATCTTACTCACTGTTACATCTCAAAAACCTAGAACAATGCAGACAAAAACCTAGAAACCTAGAACAGTGCTTGACACGTAGAGCTCTCTCAGTAAATATTGATACTTGCTGAATGAATAAATGAACATATATTAATAAAAATGGTTATAACTTCAAACATTTTTACATGAATTATTTCCTTTGGTTCTCATATGAGCCCTCAGATATAAGTACTATTATTCCCATTCTGGGCTTCCCTAGTGGCTCAGTTAGTAAAGAACCTGCCTGCCATGCTGGAGACCTGGGTTTAGTCCCTGGGTTGGGAAGATCCCCTGGAGAAGGCAACAGCTACCCACCCCAGTATTCTGGCCTGGAAAATTCATGGACTATACAGTCCATTGGATCACAAAGGGTCAGACACGACCAAGTGACTTTCACTTAACTTCATTCCCATTCTACAGATAAGAAATCTGAATTTTCCAGTTACTTGCCTAATATTTCACAGTTTTTTGAAATGAAACCAAACCAAACGAACTCCAAAACCCAACTCTTAATGACTACCCACTAGCTGCATTATTGATGCACCCATCATTTTAATATTATTTAAACTACCTTTCAGAGAAATTACCTGGATTAGACCCATTTGCAAAGAACCAAAATAGGAGGGGAAGAAAGATATTAGAGTCCATAAAGAAGATCTGCCAACTGTAGTTTTTCATTCAAAAAGATTTTTACTGAAGACCAGTATTTAAAGATAGAAATAGGGAAAATATCTCATGAATCATTCATCTTCAGTGGCTGAATTTTTTTTTTTTTTCACTCAGGTAAAGTCATTCTTTCTTGTTTTCATACATTTATCTTTTGAGGTCATTGAGTCATAGGTATTAGAGATGAAAACAACTTTAAGAGTCTGATTCATTTATAGTCATTCATTTTTTGTTTTGTTTTCTTTTGGGATCTCTCAGTTTGGAAGGTAAATTGATTTTCTCTGGATCACTGAACTAGCCACATGGCTTTTACTTACCTAGGCAGTACCACCTGGAATTTAAAGGCTGTGGCTCCAAAATATGATTCATTCAATGAAAATAAAGTGTGAAGTAACCAAGTACTTATTGATTTAGTTCAGAGCAGAAATGTAAACCCCCAAAATGTAAATTTCCCAAGGGAAGTTACATGTCTTTTTTTGGTTCCTTAATCAGATCACACAATAGTCTGTATACATTCACAGTTAAAATGAATTGAACTGAATGAATAGTGACCAACAGCTGAAGACAAATTACTGAACCCTTTTGTTCAAGGCATATAAATATATATCTTAGACATTTTGCTGAAACCAACATAAGGGCAGTGGGGTGTGTTGAATTAGATTTGAGAAGTGATTTTTCATTGTCTAATTGACCTATTGAGAAATGCAACCTGCCCCATGAAAAAGGCTCATAGATTCTAGCTGTTCAGTATACCGATTGGCAAAGGAACTCTACAGCTAACCAGATAGATTTCTTGGAGAAGCTGAGCTTTTCATTGGAAGGAACGTGTATGTTTTGCCTGTCTCCCAGAGCCTAAGGTTTAATGCTCAAACAAGGGAATTTACCTTTTCCCAAAGGATTCAGTATCTGAGTTGGTTACTGTAGTCTTTAATTAGTTAAAACTCATTGGTTTCAATGAAATAAACCCATTTGAACTAGCTGAAGCGAAATGGAATTTATGATGAGATTCTAGGGGTAGTTCACAGAAACTGAGACCATGCAGTCCAGTTGACTTTGGGAGTTGCCTAGGTTTTAATATGGTTCATTATAAACTGGTCAAGACAGAACTCCATTGCTGAACTTCCTGAGCCTCTATCAATTCTCTCCACTTGCCACTATTTACGACAGTCCTTAGCTTCAATTCTGCACTTATTTTTCTAATGGTCTAACACCTTTGTTTTCCCTCAGTGCTAAGTGTGAAGCTCCCTTGAAAGAGAAATGNAATTCTCTCCACTTACCACTATTTACGACAGTCCTTAGCTTCAATTCTGCACTTATTTTTCTAATGGTCTAACACCTTTGTTTTCCCTCAGTGCTAAGTGTGAAGCTCCCTTGAAAGAGAAATGGCAAAGGAAGCTCACCTCTCTTTGCTGCTGTCGTTCAGTCTCAAAGGTGTATCCGACTCTCTGTGACCCCATAGACTGCAGCACACCAGGCTTCCCTGTCCTTCACTATCTCCTGAAATTTGCTCCAGTTCATGTCCACTGAGTTGGTAAGGCTGTGTAATCATCTCATCCTCTTCTCCTTTCGTCTCTCTTGTGCTGTGTGCTGAGCTAAGTCGCTTCAGTTGTGTCTAACTCTTTGCAACCCCATGGACTGTAGCCTACCAGGCTCTTCTGTCCATGGGATTCTCCAGCCATGAATACTGGAGTTGTGTTGCCATTTCCTCCTCCAGGGTGTCCTCCCAACCCAAGGATCCAGCTTATATCTCTTATGTCTCCTACCATGGCAGGCGGGTTCTTTACCACTAGTGCCACCTGGGAAGCCCATTCACCTCTCTTAGTTAATCTTTCCTCTCTTTCCTATAATCTCCAGAAAGCAGGATATTTGCTTTGTTCAAATTGTGAACAATTATACTTGCAAATAATTGTAGTAGTTAACCTTCTCATTGTTGTCTCTCAAACTGGGAAGAGAGAACAGCTTCAGCCTCAAAGAACTTTCCCTGGAAGCTGAAAACACATCAACAGAGAAGGATTATGACATGACCAGGTCCTAGAAGCCATCAGGTACCTGTCACTTACAGTGACTTGTAATTTGCTCTACTTATAATTATTCCAGACTGACATTTTATGTATGTTGAGGAAGATTAAGAGAAAAATAAATATGCTAGGAATTGACATCTTGTGTAAGAATGATATATGTAAGCAAACAATTCATGCCAATAAAACCATAAAAATTATTGAGAAATTTGTGATTTTGAAGTGATGTTCACATTGATGATCAATATCAGTTGTTGCCCTTTCAATATGAAGCTGTTGAAAGATATGTATCAGTGTCTCTTATTACTGACCTGATAGGAAACATTTATTGTTTAGATCAATGGATAATTGAAAATAAATATACTTTGTCCAATTCTGATCAAAGTCTCAGAGGTATACGCTATCTGGCAAAAGGATGCTTAGATTTCCTGTGCAAGAACAAATAGTATCTGCTATAGGCTAAGGATCTGAATACTAAGCTATTTTAACTTCACTTTTGATATTCAAATAGAAAGATCATAGCCTAGGAGTTGAGCACAAGCATTTGATACAGTTTTTATAATCCCTGAACTTCTTTGGTAAAGTAGGGGAAATAATAACCACTTCATAGAATTATTATGAGGAACAAATGGACTATTGCATGAGTATCAGTGAGTAGAGTGACACCACCAGACAGACATCAGAGAGACTCAATAAATAGCAGCTGTTATTAGCAATACTATTACATTAGAAAATGAAAATATTAGTCGCTCGGTCGTGTCCAACTGTTTGTGACTCTGTGGACTGTAGCCCACCAGACTCCTCTGTCCATGGAATTCTCCAGGCAAGAATACTGCAGTGGGTCGCCATTACCTTCTACAGGGGATCTTCCTGACCTGGGTCAGGCATTGAACCTGGGTCTCCTGCATTTCAGGCAGATTCTTTACCATCTGAGCCACCAGAAAAGCCTTTATATGAGAAATAAATAGCGCTATACTATACATAAAATAGCAATTGTGCTTTATAGAATGTAGGGTCCTAGAGGAATTGAAAACTCTGATTTCCAATAATGTCAATACACTTAGTTATTTTTCTTACCTAAATTATAGACAAAATAATTTTGAAATTGNTATACTATACCTAAAATAGCAATTGTGCTTTATAGAATGTAGGGTCCTAGAGGAATTGAAAACTCTGATTTCCAATAATGTCAATACACTTAGTTATTTTTCTTACCTAAATTATAGACAAAATAATTTTGAAATTGCAACACTTATATTACTATCAAGAACAAAATCATTAGATAGAAAACCCAGCAGACTAAAAAAAAAAACAAAACAAACAAGTATGCAAATACCAAAAAAAGATTTAGAGTTTCAAAACATACACATAAAAAGTGATTTATTTCAACCAACATTAACAAGTCAGAAAATATAATTGAAAAAAATGTATATGTCTGTACTTGTGCATGCGTGCATGCACACACACAGACAAACCTATGAATAAACTCATGCAGGAAGTTTGTAGAACTCTCTGTATATACCAGACCAGGGTTTCTCAGTCTTGGCATGACTCACATTTGGGGCTGGATAAGTATTTGTTTTAATGGACTTCCCTCTTGTAAGATGTTTAGCTGCATCCCTAGCCTTTACTCACTAGATTTTAACTATATTTCAGGAGTACCTCCTTTTCCTCCCCTCCCCCAAAAGTGATGACAATCAAAATTGTCTCCAGACATTGCCAGATGCCCTGGGAGGCAAAATTGGCAGGAGTTGAGAGTCATTGTTATACACTATATCATGAAAGAACCCACTTAAGTGGAGAGCACAGTCAATTTCTTTCATGATAAGCTCAGTACTATACAAATGTCAATACTCTTCCATTTTAAAAAGTTTTAGAAAGCTTTTTAAGGAAAAAAAAAAATCTAGAAGAATAAACAAGTTTGTAGACACATAATCCACAAAGAAAGAGATAATAGTTATTGGCTAATAAATATATAAATGAATTTTCTAATTCATTAATAAGGAAAATAAAAACATAATTAAATAACTAGAAAATATATNAAAAAACAATCTAGAAGAATAAACAAGTTTGTAGACACATAATCCACAAAGAAAGAGATAATAGTTATTGGCTAATAAATATATAAATGAATTTTCTAATTCATTAATAAGGAAAATAAAAACATAATTAAATAACTAGAAAATATATAATTTAAAACATCAGTGTTAGTAAGTGTGCTTTGAAATAGATTTTCCCATTCCTTGATGGTGAGAGTGTATATTGGTGTGAGATTTTTCAGAGAGTAAATTGACAATAATGTCAATTTTTTTTAATGTGCATCTTCTTTTACACAGTAATTTCACTCTTTATTGAATGTATTTATCCTTCACAATTAACTAGATATGTGCAAAAATATTTGTAAACAAATTTTTTGTGTGATGTGATGTTTAAAACATAGGAATTAGAAATACAATGAATGTCTAAGAACAAGAGTTAGAATAATTACAGAATCATTANAGTAATTTCACTCTTTCTTGAATGTATTTATCCTTCACAATTAACTAGATATGTGCAAAAATATTTGTAAACAAATTTTTTGTGTGATGTGATGTTTAAAACATAGGAATTAGAAATACAATGAATGTCTAAGAACAAGAGTTAGAATAATTACAGAATCATTATTGAATATAATACTACTCCTCTATTATTAGACTGTCTCTTTAACAATATGTAGTTATTACAACAAACACCTTTAATAGAATGATATGCGTGTATTTGTACATATAAATGTGAGAGGTTAAGTTTCTCAGTAAGCAGTCTCAATAGTCTCAGAGACAAAATTGGCATATTTCTTATGGAGAGCCCTTGGGAACATCATAATAGAGAGAAAGGAAGCAGTTGTGAGGAAAAGGAAAAGCCAAGCTAAATACCATTGGTTTATGCCCAGTGATAATCTTTTTGATGCTCAGGGAGCTCTGGAGCTAGAATGACCATTGAATGTCTCAAAGGATGGGCCAGGACTTTATATCCCTGTTTGATCCCAGGGCTGGGAACATCCCCTGGAGAAAAGAGTGGCAACTCACTCCAGTATTCTTGCCTGGAGAATGCTATGGACAGAGGAGCCTAGTGGGCTATTGTCCACAGGGTCGCAGAGTTGTACACAACTGAGCAGCTAACACACACACACATACACGCACACACGCATACACACACACACACACACACANGCAAACTACTGCTTTGTCATACCACAGTTTTCTAAACTTATTCAGCTTGCCCCATCTTTTGTCTAATAGCATGCTTACTGGTTAAGTGTGGAAATTTTTTACGGGGCATGCCCTTGTGAAAGTCTGCTCTGAGTTGTAATGTTCTCTTATTTATATTCCCATTCACTTTCTCAAGTGGGCAACAAAGGGAGAGCTAAGGGAACGGTTCCTGGAGGTGGTGTTTCAGGTTCCTGGCCCATCTTGGCATGTATGTCTTCCATAAAATGGACTGAGACCTGGTGGTGTAAGAGAGGGCCCATCTAATCTGGTTCTCCTCTTTGAAGTCCCAGAAATTCTCTCATGTCAGTGCTCAGAAGGGGTCAAGTCCAGAGTGATTGGCTAAGTTGGGCTAGTGAAACTAGAATGGTTCTGAGACAACATAAAAATGACATGTCAAATATTATCTTATGCTAGTCACACCTGATGAGAAAGCAGATATGAACTGGAAACTACTAACTGACTTACTATAAGAAAATAAAATAACAGAGACTAAAAGAATTTGAAATTGATTGATTAATCCATTTAATGGCACTACAGGGATTAGTAACATAATTTAACAGGATCAAGACAAGATCATCTGATCCTCTCATTTCACATTAGGGGTGAACTTGCCAGTGGCATTGCTGGCTGAAGTTGCTTTCACCAATGTGACCAATAATAGGATGGGTCCTGTTAAAATTGGCATCTATCGTCTTTCAGTGGTCCCATGGCTGAGCACACCCCATCCCCAAATGTTACTGCATTATTTCTTTGTATCTTTTTTATATTTAAGGTATAGTTTAGTTCTAGGTATTAAAATATTCTCTTTGAGAGCTTTTGAATATTTCTACTTTGATCAATNCCCATGGCTGAGCACACCCCATCCCCAAATGTTACTGCATTATTTCTTTGTATCTTTTTTATATTTAAGGTATAGTTTAGTTCTAGGTATTAAAATATTCTCTTTGAGAGCTTTTGAATATTTCTACTTTGATCAATTATATTTCATTCTCACTAGTTCCCAATCAGATAATAATCTTTCTCTTTAATTTCCTAACTGTTGATGATACCACACTGTAGCTCTAAATTGCTACAAATTAGTATCAAATATAATACTGGAAAGCTCTTGGGATTTGGGGATATTTATTCTTCCAAAAAGACTAAGTGTGCATTCATATCTCCAAATTTTCATGGAGCACTGGGAATAAAATTATCAGCAAGATAGACATGATTCCAATCTTCATGAATTTATAAACCCATTAGTTCTGCAATATAGTAAGTTATAGGACTGTCTGTATAGGCAAGTTACTTCATCTCTTGGAACCTTGGTTTCCTAACCTGTAAAATGACTGTAGTAATACTTAGTTTGCAGATTGTGCTGGAGAAATATAATTAAAGACAAAATTTTCTCCCAACTTAAAAATCCTCTCTACAAAGTTAGTAGGGAAAGAAAACAGTTTTGTTATTAAAAAAAAAAAATTAAACGAGTTTTGCACATCACAGACAGTAGGCTGAGAGACTGCAAAGACAGAAATAAATCTCACCCTTTCATCTTACATACCCGTGTTTGAGATAAAGAATAAATAGTCCTCAAATAAGAGGACTTCAAAATACAATTTGCCACACATAGTTCATCCCAATTTCACTTCACAGTCGGAGTAACCATCTGCATTAGTTAATTGACTTTATGCAGAAGAAAAACAAACGTTTCATATCTGTAATAAAGGAAGCAGTTATGCAACTTGGAGCAACCCATGAAGTTGGGTTCCTATCTTACCACTGAAACCAAGAGGTAGGGGTGCCATCTCCCTTGATGTTTTTATTCCAAGTAAATTGTTCCCAGGTATTTGAGAAAGACATTCCTGGTCATAAAGCTGACAAAGGACCTATCCAGTTTTTCAAAGAATTTATATGCATTTCAAAAAGAAGAGAAAGTGCTTATAAGTTTAAGTTTTCTAAAGTAAACAGTCTGAATAAAAGAAGGGAAGGATATCCTCCCTTATTTTCAATAGAGAGAATTAAGCTTATTATTGTTTTATTTTTATCTGCCCTTATACTTGTTCTGGGCTTCCCTGGTGGCTCAGAGGTTAAAGCGTCTGCCTCCAATGCAGGAAACCCGGGTTCGATCCCTGGGTCAGGAAGATCCCCTGGAGAAGGAAATGGCAATCCACTCCAGTATTCTTGCCTGGAGAATCCCATGGACAGAGAAGCCTAGTAGGTTACAGTCCACGGGGTCGCAAAGAGTAGGACACGACTGAGCAACTTAACCTCACCTCACCTCATACTTGTTCTAAGAATTGAAAAATGTGTGAAAAAAGTGAAGTGAGTTTTATATATATATATATATATATATAAATGTAAAATCATTCTATAAACTCCTTAATGGCTTCACAAACTGAAAGTGTCATTTAACTGGAGTAGATATTTTGATTCCTTGAATGAGAGACATCTTGAAGGCAGATGGTTAAATGGCCATACTCTTAGAAAGGGCCCAAGTCCCTCTGAACAAAGACAGGAAAGAAGGAAGGAGGAAGCTTCTGCAAGTTACAGTTGAGTGCTTTGCATAATTGGAACAAATGCTGTCTGTTGAGAAAAAAATTCTGATACTATTATGCCCAGAATATGTTTGAATTTGTGTGTCACTAGAACAACATAGTCTTTTTTCAATAATCCAAAAGCAAACAGAAATATTTGTAATCTTCCTAACAGAGGGAGGAGACAACAATATGTAGGCAATTCTAACTATTAGCATTTGGATAGATTAAAATGTGGTAGACTGGCTGTTGAAAGCCTGAGTATTGACATCCANTCAGATAATAATCTTTCTCTTTAATTTCCTAACTGTTGATGATACCACACTGTAGCTCTAAATTGCTACAAATTAGTATCAAATATAATACTGGAAAGCTCTTGGGATTTGGGGATATTTATTCTTCCAAAAAGACTAAGTGTGCATTCATATCTCCAAATTTTCATGGAGCACTGGGAATAAAATTATCAGCAAGATAGACATGATTCCAATCTTCATGAATTTATAAACCCATTAGTTCTGCAATATAGTAAGTTATAGGACTGTCTGTATAGGCAAGTTACTTCATCTCTTGGAACCTTGGTTTCCTAACCTGTAAAATGACTGTAGTAATACTTAGTTTGCAGATTGTGCTGGAGAAATATAATTAAAGACAAAATTTTCTCCCAACTTAAAAATCCTCTCTACAAAGTTAGTAGGGAAAGAAAACAGTTTTGTTATTAAAAAAAAAAAATTAAACGAGTTTTGCACATCACAGACAGTAGGCTGAGAGACTGCAAAGACAGAAATAAATCTCACCCTTTCATCTTACATACCCGTGTTTGAGATAAAGAATAAATAGTCCTCAAATAAGAGGACTTCAAAATACAATTTGCCACACATAGTTCATCCCAATTTCACTTCACAGTCGGAGTAACCATCTGCATTAGTTAATTGACTTTATGCAGAAGAAAAACAAACGTTTCATATCTGTAATAAAGGAAGCAGTTATGCAACTTGGAGCAACCCATGAAGTTGGGTTCCTATCTTACCACTGAAACCAAGAGGTAGGGGTGCCATCTCCCTTGATGTTTTTATTCCAAGTAAATGGTTCCCAGGTATTTGAGAAAGACATTCCTGGTCATAAAGCTGACAAAGGACCTATCCAGTTTTTCAAAGAATTTATATGCATTTCAAAAAGAAGAGAAAGTGCTTATAAGTTTAAGTTTTCTAAAGTAAACAGTCTGAATAAAAGAAGGGAAGGATATCCTCCCTTATTTTCAATAGAGAGAATTAAGCTTATTATTGTTTTATTTTTATCTGCCCTTATACTTGTTCTGGGCTTCCCTGGTGGCTCAGAGGTTAAAGCGTCTGCCTCCAATGCAGGAAACCCGGGTTCGATCCCTGGGTCAGGAAGATCCCCTGGAGAAGGAAATGGCAATCCACTCCAGTATTCTTGCCTGGAGAATCCCATGGACAGAGAAGCCTAGTAGGTTACAGTCCACGGGGTCGCAAAGAGTAGGACACGACTGAGCAACTTAACCTCACCTCACCTCATACTTGTTCTAAGAATTGAAAAATGTGTGAAAAAAGTGAAGTGAGTTATATATATATATATATATATATATATGTAAAATCATTCTGTAAACTCCTTAATGGCTTCACAAACTGAAAGTGTCATTTAACTGGAGTAGATATTTTGATTCCTTGAATGAGAGACATCTTGAAGGCAGATGGTTAAATGGCCATACTCTTAGAAAGGGCCCAAGTCCCTCTGAACAAAGACAGGAAAGAAGGAAGGAGGAAGCTTCTGCAAGTTACAGTTGAGTGCTTTGCATAATTGGAACAAATGCTGTCTGTTGAGAAAAAAATTCTGATACTATTATGCCCAGAATATGTTTGAATTTGTGTGTCACTAGAACAACATAGTCTTTTTTCAATAATCCAAAAGCAAACAGAAATATTTGTAATCTTCCTAACAGAGGGAGGAGATAACAATATGTAGGCAATTCTAACTATTAGCATTTGGATAGATTAAAATGTGGTAGACTGGCTGTTGAAAGCCTGAGTATTGACATCCAACAGACCAGGACTTCAATCTAAGTTTCAGTACTTACAAATAGGACAAACTTCTACAAATTTCTCATTCTTTTTACAGCTCATTTTCCTCCTCATCTATAAAACTGGGATCATAATGCCCATTCAGTAGGATCACGGTAAGATTTACAAGTGTTTACTTACTGTCTGGCATATAGTAAATGTCAATAAATGGTGATGGCCACTACCATCATCTTGATTACTAAGAAAAATAATAAATGGGTTGGGAAAGCTTTGGAAAAATGAAATGACCCTTGAAATAACTGTGTAGAGTCTGGTTTGGTTTCTAGTTTTTTAGTTTGTATAGAAAAGTTATAAGTATTACAGGTATGTTAAAAGTTAAATCAGTAGAATACGAATAGCAATTTGATTAAATAAACAAATACTAAGCCATTGTTATCTGTTTGAGACTGATTGCTTTACTTAAGATTGATTGTTTTAATGAACTCAATTTTTCACCCCTTGTCCTGGGACTTTGCAGCACCTCTTATTGAGAGCCAGAATATATTTTCTCTCTGTATCACTGTGGCCAATGAGAGGTTAATAGGAATGAGCCAACAGAAGCTTATGCAAGGAACTGCACATTTCCACTAGTCTGGGCCTCTTATATCTCTGCTATTGCCACGACAAGGACATGTCTGGGGCAGGCTGTGGCAGTTTGAGAGACATGTGGAGTAGAGCCAAATTGCTCCAGTTACCTTAGCTGACAGCCAGGCAACCTCTATACCTGTGTGGAAAGCCAGCCAAGATCAGGAGAGCTGCTCCTGACGCGTATGTTATCAACTGTTTGTTGTATATCATGGAGAGCTGTGGTTATTTGTTACTCAACAACAGGTAACTGGAAGATCATCAGATAGTTATAACATGCCCTCATCAGAAAAGAAAGGAAGTGCTGCCTCACAAGGTCATTGTAAGGATTCAAACACACATAGAAAGCGCCTGGCATTATAGTCGCACTTACTAAGGGCTGGTTTTTGAGACTGAAGAAGTCAACTTTCAATAAAGGTCTATAATCTTTTCAAAATGCACGATTTTTTAATATTTGTAATTGCTACAGTATTTATTAGATACAACAAAGAAAAATAGAAATGCTGTATTAGAAACTTAACTTTAGATTCATGTATGTTTATAATTCCAGAGTAGACTTCCTTTTTGCATTTTTATACATAGCTTTTTAAAGACCCATTTTATATGACAGATATTAAAATAAGTCCCTCTTTAAACAATGAACTGCTAAGATAAGACTTTATTTTTCCATTTTTCCCCATTAATACAGTGGCCTTATTTTCCATTTACATAATGGACTCTGAGCAGTCAGTGATTGGTTAAATTGCTCATTCTGCTTCTTGCCTGCAAGGCTTTTGCTGTGAGCAAGCATCAAGCACAAAATCTGACTGCCATGGAACATTAAACAGGTATTCTCCTTTTTAAACTTTGTGATCTCAATTTCCTGGAGTGATCCAATAGAAAACAGATGCAAATTAAGAGCTCAATTCCCAAAAATAATAGGTAGCATTTATGCTGGTTTCCTATGGAGATGACTCAGAGAAGTATGGAAGGCACAACTAGCACTTCCAAATGAAATGTGTGTTTATAGTTTCATAAATATCCTTCTTGCCTCTTCCAAATATTGACCTTTCTGTGCTGAATGCAAAGGTAAGCACAGGCACAAACAGGTAGAACCATAACAGAAAACTGGCTCTCTTTAGAACACACTTTGATGAGTTTTACTGCTTCTTTTTTTAGACATACTAAAGAAAGAGGGACAGGTTTATGCAGTATGACTTATACCTGCTGAACAGTGCCATAAAGGGCCGTGAAGCTGATCAGTTTCTAGCCCTCTCTCAATATTATAGCAAAAGCTCTCTAGCATTCCAGAGAAAGTTGTTAAGAAAAGATGCTTTGTTTCTGCTTGTGTGTATTGTGTGTGTGTTGTTTTTTGTTCATTTGCTTTATTTTTGCTTTATGAGGGGAAGAAAAAAAATGGAAAAGAAAAATGATTCCTTTGTGTGTTAATGTGTTTATAGCAATCTTAAGAGTTCAGAGCACGTTTCACCTACATTTGTTACAGAAAGTCTTGACATAGACTTTGGTTTTCTCTAGAAAGTTTGAAATCTTTGGTGACATTAATGGAAAAGGACATGGAAAAGTGAATCCAAAATGTGACTTGTATTTAAGGAAATGGAAAGTCAGATTGAGCACAGCATCAACTTCTACAGTGAACTAAACTCTGTTTTAGATGATCATTTGATCTGACCAATTTGTAGAACCACACTAAGTTTATTGAGGCTTTTCACTAAGGAAATCAGTGATACACACACAGCATAACTAAGTACTTGATAAATGTTTAATGAAAGGAAGTGAAGCTGGTCTAGGCAGATATTAAGGTGAAGAATCGGTAGCTTGCCTGTTAGGTCAGCATGGAGACAAAACGTTGGGTTCTTGGAAATAACCAGGCATTTGACATATGACAGAGATAACAGCGGCTGATAATTCATTTTTCATATAATTATTCAGCAAATTGAGATCATCAATAAGGAAATCTTGGCTATAAGAAGGTATCAACTTTACCCCACTTTTTATAGCTCAGGTGTTTACAGGCAGCTGGTGCCAAAATTGCAAAAAGAAGACATTGATACCTCTTCTGACAAATTGCCAGAGATCATTCTCTATATTCAAGCCTCTATCCCTGCTCTCATTTCTATGGTTTAGAATTTTGTTATTGGGAACTAGCCTAAGCCAGTTCTGTGTATATTTATTAGATTATCTGTGGTAGATTTTGGTAGCTGCTATGGTTAGAGATGAGTGTTAGCTACTCTCTGACATCAAAACCTGACACTTATAAAAGCAAGTGTCAAAGAAGATTCAGCCACACTTGGAGACATTTTTAAAAAATGCTATTTGTTTAAAAAGCTATACAACAGCTCAACAGCCCTCCTCTGTAAATTCAAAGATGTACCAGTTCCCTGTTCTTTAGTTTCTGTGAGCATAACATATTGTCTCTGGGTTCACTGAGATGATGTGAAATATAGAAGCAGGATTCAATTAGTTTTACAATCACCATCAGGTAAACAGATTTTTCTGACATTATAATTTCAGAATCTAGCCTCCAGCACTATCCTGAAGAGTGAAGAATTAAGGTTTCACTGGACTTCCTATTTATGCTAGAGTGAAGAATGTCTCCAAATTCTTAGACAAAGCATAGATCTTGAATGCTACTAATTTGTCACCATTAAAAACCCATTCTTTAATATTTATTAAGTTAATTAGCAAATCCTCTGATATTGATCAGAAAGAAAATATAGCTAACTCATGTAACAACCACCTCTGGAGCAAGGCCTTCCTGCTCTCAAATTCCTATGAACTATGAATTCCTGAAATGACTACCTCTAGATTACAAATTCAAATACATCTCAACACACATGCACACACACACATATTGTCTTCAAATTTATGAATTGTATACATGCAGCAGATGTCAAAATCTTTTGGCTCTCTCAGCTTTTTTGAATTGTCAACTTTAAAAATAGTCACAACCTAAAAGTTGAGAGTTATGTTTTATTTAGTGGAAATTTTTAGCCCAGGTGACAGCATCTCAGCTAACCCTTAGAGAACTTCTCAGAGGAATCAAAGGGAGGAACCAGGTTACACAGAAGTTTTGCACAAAGGGCAGGTAGTCTGAACTTCAAAAGATTATTGTCAATTAAAGGAAAATCAGATATCCCAAGTTAAGGACTTCAGGGCTTTTATACATATGGGAGGGCTTCTCAGGTGGTGCTAGTAGCAAAGAACTCACCCTTCAATGCGGGAGACAGAAGAGATGCAGGTTAGATCCCTGAGTCAGGAAGATCCCCTGGAAGGAGCATGGCAACCCCCTCCAGTATTCTTTCCTTGAGAATCTCATGGACAGAGGAGCCTAGCAGACTACAGTCCATAGGGTCACACAGAATCAAACGTGACTAAAGCAATTCAGCATGCACACTTGCACTATGTATAGGGAGATGTAAGAGTCTGGGCTTACTGAAATCATTCCTTTCATATGCATCTCAGCTATCAGGTGCCAGTACCCTTTGCTTTTCATATCCTAAGTTCCTCAGTCCTCACCATAGGGAGTGACTGCAGCCTGATGGCCAGCAGATCGTACTGGTGTTCTCCTTCCTGAGAGCCCTTGCTGCTGCTGCTGCTGCTGCTGCTGCTGAGTCGCTTCAGTTGTGTCCGACTCTGTGTGACCCCATAGACAGCAGCCCACCAGGCTCCCCCGTCCCTGGGATTCTCTGGAATTCACATCTGGGGGCCAGAACCACTGATGACTCTGACAGCCTTGTTTATTGATATGGCAAGAAAGACTTCATTTCTTCGAATCTTCACAGAGTTTTGAGACTTACTGTTTTGATTTTTTTTGGTATTCTACTTGGGACCTACTCTGTTTTATAATTTATTTTCAGCATCCCATACACCCCTCCCTTCCCCTTCCCCAAGGCTTTCTCTAACACTAGCCTCATAAAACCCTGTGGGCTATGCCTTCCCTCAGTCCTATAAGAAAAGAGGGGAGATTGAAGAAAACAATGTTTCTAAATACTTCCAGAACATTTAAAGAGTAAAATATGTGTGATTAGTAGTAAGAGCAAATGATGCTGAATGAAAAAATAAAAT
>SJYW01042989.1:201669-215260 GCA_006410735.1 Raphicerus campestris
TCGCAAAGAGTCAGACACGACTAAGCAACTAACCACACACACACAAGTATGTTCTATGGTGGGGAAACTATGGAAGTCACAAAAATAGTAACTGTAACCATACGTGCAAACATGTTTGTTTTTTGCCTATGTGTTCCAATCACTGGGCTAAACTCTCTTGTAACCGCCCCAATTACTGAATGACATAGGCAATATTATTTCTGTCATTTTGAGAAATTGAGACTTAAGAAACTAATTAACTGCTCAAAGCTGCACAGCTCACTGAAATTTTGATTCAGGCCATCTGACTCCAGAAACTAGAT
The DNA here is from genome assembly GCA_006410735.1 of Raphicerus campestris. Classification (NCBI taxonomy): domain Eukaryota; kingdom Metazoa; phylum Chordata; class Mammalia; order Artiodactyla; family Bovidae; genus Raphicerus; species Raphicerus campestris. Next base: position 201,972 of record SJYW01042989.1, read on the forward strand.
TTTTAACCTTCAAGCTAAAGTATCTCTTTTTCACGAGGCTTCCTAACCATTAAGTGACAGGGCACAATCACCAACAAATCCTGAAAACAGCTGCCATTCAGGCCCTGATCCAGTGTGTCTGAAAGCCAGAGCCGCTCTGCACACCATAGTCGAGGCATTGCTCCAGCCCAAAATAGTCAGGACAATCCCTTTAGGGCTTCCCAGGTGGCTCAGTGGTAAAGAATCTGCTTGCAGTGTAAGAGATACAGTAGATGTGGGTTCTATTCCTGGGTCAGGAAGATCCCCTGGAGGAGAATGGCGATTCACTCCAGTATTTTTGCCTGGAGGATCTCATGGACAGAGTGGCCTTACAGGTTATACTTTGTGGGAAGTTGCAAATAGTCTGATATGACTGAGCACACACATATACACACATATGCCCATACCCACTATTAAGACTGATTGAAAGCCCATCTGTCTTGCCTCCCTCGCACGTCTAGTACTATCTTTATTTCTTAGACTTTATTTTTTAGTCTAGGCTCCACACATACTAAGTTGCTTTAATTTCTGCAAATTAACCTGCTTACGCAGCTGTTGGGTGTGCTGTCAGGGCACAGTTGTATCTCTGCCCAAGATACACTGTCCACCCTTTTCTTCTCATCAGTGTTTTGATGTCCCAACTAGCTTACCTGGTGCCTTGCACCTATACAGCCAGAGATTTGACTATAGGATCAGGGATTTTCTCTGCTAACTGAGTCTTGATATTTGTCCCTGACATTAGGGATATGTTTCTTCTCAATTACATTTCCCAACATTTTATATCTTTTGGAAATAGCACCTTGTAAAGGAAGCAGGAACAGGAAGGGGCTAGTGCCTGCAAACTTTTAAGAATTCTTGAACTTAAACTTTAAACTGAATAGGATACTCCATGGATCATAGGGTTTATCATCAGTCTGTTTCTTCCTAAGCATCTGAGTCCTACGTGTACAGTCGCTGGTGTGCATCTGTCACAGTCAATATTGAAAATCCTATAGCCAGTGACTGTGAGAAAAGATAACATTTGAGGTTTATTCACATTTTCTTTACACTTATTCATTGTTCATCTTGTGTGCCTGTCATCTTGGAAGCTACAAAGTCCTATTCAGATGCACCTGCTGGCCGATGATCACTTTGAACAAATAGTTTTAAAGTAGCTAAGAAAAGGACAAGAGAAAATAGAGCAGCAACTTATCCAGAAAGCCAGATCCTCACTGTATGCGTGTGTGTGTGTTTGAACATTTACAATTCAGTATAACTTTAGCATTACATGAGGGAAAATGAGCAACAAAAGCAAAATGAAAAAGTATCACTTAATGTGAGCTTTAAATTTTTAACATACAGCATGATTTATTTATCATTTAGAAAGATCTCCCAAAGGAGCTGTTTAATAATATACAATTTGCAAAGTGGCTTCATCTTTCTTTTAATTCTCCCACACCCTGTGGCAGACAGGGTAGAGTCTATGACCCTTACTTTAGATGTGAGAGGAAAAAGGAACAAAGATGTTTATGATTTAGAAGACAAACCTTTCAAACTTCATCTTCTAATTTCTCTGACATTCTTCAAGTCTCTCTCCCTGTGCTCACTCATATATCATTAGACATCAGAACTCAAGCTTCAAAAATCTGGTCTTTATTAGGAAGAAACAAGCCACTTGCCAATGAGTCTTACATCATGGAAAATCATTCTCTCAGTCAGAAGATTATTTTGTCAAGCTTTCTGCTTCTCCCTTGTAAGATTTTGTTCACAGTTACAATTATTTTTCTTTTAAAAAAATGCAAGGCTAAAAACAGTAGAGGTGAGGATTTCCCTGGTTGTCCAGTGGTTAAGACTCCCACTGCAGAGGGTATGGGTTCATTCCCAGTCAAAATCCTGCATGCCATGTAGCACAGCAAAAAGAAAACGAAAAGAAAGATACAAAGCTTTCATAAATCAAGGGGGTACAAATGGTGACAACATTCTCACCGGGTCTTGGGGTGCTTCTAGCCCCCAAAAGTGTATCATTTTCAGTGTCTTGCTTCAAACCTCCCTGGAAAGGTCTCACCTCTTTTACGACACCTCAGTCCACCCTAATCTTACAAGCTGGGGTCTGAATTGCCTCTGCTTGTCTCTGTCTTTTCAAGAACCCTAGGTGCTTGTCTCAGATATACCATTACAAGCTCCTCATCTTTTCTACTTTTGTCACTGCTACCAACCTCTACTGTCAGAGTTGATCTTCAAGATGTTAATCTTTTCTCATATATATATATATATATATATCTCTGCTCTCTGAATGAAAGAAAGTTTGGATGCTGGCCATAAAGGATGCTTTATCATGATCCTTATTTGCCATCCTTGCTTCCTTTCAGGAAAGTAGAGGGATCATGTTGATGTTTACTGGAAATTCTGTAATCCCCGTAGAATTTGTATAATAGAATAAATTTCACTGTCACTGCTTTATATCCCCATTATTTTGTGCCAGTACTATGACAGTGGTCTCCTACTGGCCTTCCCGCCTCAGTATTGGCAAATACAATTTTCTTTTTGAAATGCAAATCTTTGTATGATGTTTTTCTACTTAAAACCTTTCAGAGTCTTCCACCAGCCTTTAGCATTCAAGTCCACATGCTGTAGAATTATCCCCTCAAGCATTCTACCCTGTGGTCCCTCCTTATCTCTTCAGTCTCACTCCCCTCCTTGCAGCTTTCCTTTCACCCATACTTATAATTTCCTAACTGTGCTGGGCTCTCTCATGACTCCAGGGTTCATGTATGTCATTGTACTAAATGGGATACCNTTTTATCTCCAGAAGACAAGGTAGGTTCCTTAGCCTCCTCCATTTGCTTAATAACCTGAACTGCTCTAAAACTGTCCAGTCCTTACAAGCTGATTGTTTCCCTTTCTTTCGTGGTGCCTTGATTTCCTTCCTGTCCAAGATGGTGAGAATCATCGCAGCCTCCTGACAGCAGGATTGATATTAGGTGCCCACCACCCACACTGTTCAGAGGCCATGCTGTGCCTTGCAGGCCAGGTTGGACATTGCTCTTCCTCCTCCTCTTCTGAGCACAGCCTGGTGAGGTCTGCCCAAACCATGCTAGAGCTTGTATGCTGAGAGAGCCAGTCTCCCAGAGCCTGGCACTGTCTTTTTAAATTCTTCTCACTGTCCTTGTTGCCAAGGCATACGGATGCAATACCACAAGGCCACTTCAGTTATGACAGATATCGACTTGAAACAGTCATCTACCTTTTATCATAGAAAAAGATATTTATTTTACTTGTCATTTTTATCTTTGATATTAAAAATGCTAGCTGAATGATCCTTAGATTTGAAGACCTGGGCACATTTGTCACTGTGTGTGTGTGTGTGTGTGTGTGTGTGTGTGTGTGTGTGTCTGCGTGTACGCACGCCTGTGTGTTCTCAGTTGCTCAATCATGTCCAACTCCTCACAACAATGGACTGTAGTCCACCAGGCTCCTCTGTCCACGGGATTCTCCAGGCAAGAATCCTGGAGTAGGTTGTCATTTCTTCCTCCAGAGTGTCTTCCTTACCCAGGGACTGAACCCATGTCTCCTGTGTTTCCTACATTGCAGGTGGATTCTTTACCACTGAATCATCAAGGAAGCATTTATCACTGTGCTCATTTTTTTTTTAAAAGTATCCTCATTTTTAGTATCTTGTTTGTTTTATTGGGAAGAATATCGTTGATGGAACACTCACACATACACACTTAAAGTATTTATTTACATAAAGAATATTGTTGCTCAGTTGTTAAGTCATGTCTAACTGTTTACAATTCCATGAACTGCAGCATGCCAGGTTTCCCTGTCTTTCGTTTTCTCCCAGGGTTTGCTCAAACTCATGTCCATTGAATCAGGAAGGCATCCAATCATCTCACCCTCTGTTGCCCTCTTTTCCTTTTGCATTAAATCTTTCCCAGCATCAGGGTCTTTTCCAATGAGTCAGCTCTTCACATCAGGTGGCCAAAGTATTGGAGCTTTAGCTTTATCATCAGTCTTTCCAAGAATATTCAGGGTTGACTTCCTTTAGAATTGACTGGCTTGATCTCTTTGCTGTCCAAGGGACTCTCAAGAGTCTTTTCCAGCACCAAAGTTCAAAAACATCAATAAACAACATTAAATATATATATCACACATAGATATGAATCTACATTTTTAAAAAATCATTGAGGCAGAGCAGAAGAACACTAATGTTCAGTCTTGAATATATAGCAATATTCTTCCATAAAAGCTGTTTTAAATATTTTCTTAGTTAAAGGACTATAATATCAAGGGCTTGACTATCTTTCAGGATATATGAAATACAAGGTACAGTGAACAATGTTCTAGTAATTCAAAGAAAAAGAAGCAACGATAACAGCCTCTGGTTTGCCACAGGAGGCATAGACAAAATTCGTAACAATGTTTAATTATGCTTTTTGTATTAAACATAAACTATGTAAAACGGTGATGATGTAAAATGGTGATGATCTCAACATATAGATGATTCCATCTAGAAATCATATTCTACTATTCTACTACCTAGGAGGTACAGTAACTGTCTACTTATGTGAGAGGGTAAAGATGACTCTTCTATTGGACAGTAGTCCTATGTCTACTACATCGTGAAAAGTCAGATGGGAAATTTTCAAAGGACACATTAGGTTTTAGTTGTTATGTTAAACAGTACATTATGCATCATTTGACTTGGCAAAGGGATTGAATTATTCTATAAACACACCTGAATTATAGTTAGAGGGCCGATGTTGAAAAATCACTATTTAATAACATGCTCTATAGTAAAATGGCTATAGTTTCTTTATACATTATACACATACATACACATTTGTTGAAGTATAATTGGTTGTTTTTAGACTATAATGTTAGAAATGCAAACATTTAACTTCTTTGAATCTCACTTTCTACACCTATATTAAGGGAATAACAATGCCCACTTCCTTGAATGGCTATTGTGAAGATCAAATGAATAATGTACATGAAACACTTAATAAGAATCTAACAAACAACAATGATTCAATAACTGTTACCTACTTTCCCATTCTCTTAAACATGAATTTTGAGGTCATCTTGACAGTGATCATCTCTACAAGCAGTGTTGTGCCCCCAAGAACAAGTCTGGTTTTGATTTTATCATCTGGATTTATCCTCCAACCTGAACTGGTTTAACAGTCTTGTCTACTTTCAAATTAGCTGATATGCCCTGGTGGCTCAGATGGCAAAGAATCTACCTGCAATGCAGGAGACTAGGTTTGATCCCTAGGTCAGGAAGAGAAGGGAATGGCTACCTGCTCCAGTATTGTTGCCTGGAGAATTCCATGGACAGAGGAGCCTGACAGGCTACAGTCCATGGGGTCACAAAGAGTTGGACAAGACTGAGTAACTAACACTTTCACATTTTTGCAAGATCATGCTACAATGATAATAATGACTCCCATTTATTGATAATTATGTTGGACTTTATCTCTACACCTAAAAATCTCCTTGAAAGATGGGAATTTACTCTTCTCATTTTGTAAATGAAATATTTTATATACCAATGGATTAAGAGACATCCAAAGCTGCACAGAAAGCAAGTGTCAAAGCTGGTAACTGTGGGGTGGGAGGTGGGAGGGGGCTTCGGCATTGGGAGATCATGTACACCTGTGGCTGATTCATGTCAATGTATGGCAAAACCAATGCAGTATTGTAAAGTAGAATAAAGTATTTTAAAAAGTAAATAAAAATAAAAATATAAAAAAATTAAAAAAAAAAAAAAAAGAAATTGTGCTGGCTCTCTGCTTCTGCATTTCCACTATACTGAATGTTGTCATCTCATCTGTCTCCCTCACCAGTCTATGATACAGAATCTCAGTTATATTCATGTTATCATTACTTCATGACATAGTTCAAGGCATAGAGAAGATCTTAAATGATTTCATGAAGAAAGAAAAACTACTCAATCCAATTAATCATGCCATTCAACTTGGTACAATAAATACATCTAAAAGTTTATAAAATAAGGCTATTAGATTGTGGTTGTTGGAGAACTTACAGTCTTAAATAAAAAATATTATTGTAACTCAGGTTCCGTAAAGTCAGTCTTTTTATACCCTAAGGAAATTGCAATTGCATATGCTAAGGGACTCCATGTGTTTGATACTAAAATACTGCAAGAGTAGGTATAAAGAGCTAAGAGAGATGAAGCATGCTTGGGTATGCACTTAGATTCTGCTTCAGATAGTCAGAAAAGTATTCATTGCAAGAAATGGGGTGATGATATTTGATTGGATTTTGAAAGATGAGCAGAATTTTAATATATGACAATAGAACAAATGGCATTTTGAGCAGAGGAATATATATCAGTAAAATAGAAAGAGTAACTTGTATGCATAAAGGCTGAACTTAGAGATAATTTAGGCTGAATCAAGGACCCCCTAAAAACACAGAAGTGACAAGTTTGCATCCTTTGAACTCCCAGTAACCACAAAAGGGAGCATTTATTAAGAGTCAGAAACAGTAGTCGACTTTTACCAAAAAGTTTACCTTTNAAAAAAAAAAGAAATTGTGCTGGCTCTCTGCTTCTGCATTTCCACTATACTGAATGTTGTCATCTCATCTGTCTCCCTCACCAGTCTATGATACAGAATCTCAGTTATATTCATGTTATCATTACTTCATGACATAGTTCAAGGCATAGAGAAGATCTTAAATGATTTCATGAAGAAAGAAAAACTACTCAATCCAATTAATCATGCCATTCAACTTGGTACAATAAATACATCTAAAAGTTTATAAAATAAGGCTATTAGATTGTGGTTGTTGGAGAACTTACAGTCTTAAATAAAAAATATTATTGTAACTCAGGTTCCGTAAAGTCAGTCTTTTTATACCCTAAGGAAATTGCAATTGCATATGCTAAGGGACTCCATGTGTTTGATACTAAAATACTGCAAGAGTAGGTATAAAGAGCTAAGAGAGATGAAGCATGCTTGGGTATGCACTTAGATTCTGCTTCAGATAGTCAGAAAAGTATTCATTGCAAGAAATGGGGTGATGATATTTGATTGGATTTTGAAAGATGAGCAGAATTTTAATATATGACAATAGAACAAATGGCATTTTGAGCAGAGGAATATATATCAGTAAAATAGAAAGAGTAACTTGTATGCATAAAGGCTGAACTTAGAGATAATTTAGGCTGAATCAAGGACCCCCTAAAAACCCAGAAGTGACAAGTTTGCATCCTTTGAACTCCCAGTAACCACAAAAGGGAGCATTTATTAAGAGTCAGAAACAGTAGTCGACTTTTACCAAAAAGTTTACCTTTAACTCTTTCCCTGCAAGGCATGACAAGGAAAAGTCAGCTATTGTCATTGATTCGAGAGAAATAGCTGAGTGTAAGTGAAACTGAATAAAAATATTTGAAAAGTAATAAAATTCTAAATAAAACAGTGAGCCAAATCTAGGACTTAGTATATTTGTCAATCGTTAGTTCTTTTGCATAGCAATCCAATAAATCAATTAATTAAGAAAAACCACTCAAGCTGACCTGTTTCTTTTCCTTTCCCATAGCACTTTACATCATCTGACATGTTATGCATCTACTTGTTTGCTTATTATTTGCCTTTCCACTAGAATGCAAGCTTTATGAGGGTGAGAGCATTTTTTTTTTTTCAGCATCTAGAACAGTGTCTTAGACTGGGATGTAGAATTGAGTGTATGCTGGTTGAATGAATGAAGGAAAGAATGAAACAAAATTAAGTAGAAGAAATAGTAAAAAAAGATGAGCCCAAGGATAAGGGAAGGAGCAAGATCAAAGAAACCCTTAAAGTGTTAATTGCAATCACTGAAAAAGTGGTAACCTGAAGCGCAAAGTGAGATTATCCTCTATAAATAGAATCTGAATGCAGAATATTAGAAGGTCAGCAGATGGGGCTGTAAGAGGTGAAAATTATATATCAATTCAGATTAAGAAATAAAGTGTTGTGATGAATCAGAAAAAGCTGAGATAAGATTAATACAAAACCAGGAGATACATTTTTTAATTTGTGGGTTAAACAAGTGAAGTGCAAAGAGTACAAGTAAAGCCAGCTCTTTTCAGAAGAGAAGAAAATGATTCCCAAAATAAAACAGAGAGCAAAGCATTCATTTGTGGGAATAGAATCCACAGACCAGCATGTGGTCCTTAGAAGACAGGACTTATAAAGGGAAGTATGCAAACTCTGGTCTAAGGAGTGTTGAAGTTTGCATACTGTCTGTAGCCCTTACTGACTCTGTGACCTTGAGCAAGTCACCTAACCTCGCTGGGCCTCAGTTCCCATGTCTATATAATTTTTCTAATAATACCCTCAGAGATAGATATAGATGTATGGACTTCAAAAGCAGACTGCTTGAGTTTCAATCTTAGCTCTACAAATTAACATCTGTAAATCTTGAGCAAGACAATGTCCTTGCCTCTGTTTATCTAGAATATGTAAATAATTACCTCCCTGATACAATATTCAGAAAAATCATTTCTAAATGGTGAAAACCAAACCACCAAACTGTTTGAAGGCAATACTGAATAATATTATTACAACCTCAGGATTAAAAAGAGGTTTTTATTTTTTTCAACAAGAAAAAAATAATTTTAAATTATAAAGGGTGATAAAGTGGATTACATTAAAATTAATTGCAAAATATACAGTAAAGATGGTGAAAAGAAAAACCAAAAACTGGGAGAAGATATTAGCAATTTATAGGAAACATAAAATACTAATATTCAGAATACAGTGAAGAAAAAAGCCTTCTAAATCAATAAGATAAAAAGTCAATCGAATAAGCCCAGAGAGAAGAAAGGGAGGTACTAACAACACAATCAAGATACTGGTCCATTGAGATAATGTAGCAAAGGAGGGAGATGCATGGTATGTTTCTTAAGCTGGGTAGTGGATTGTTCAGTTCAGTTCAGTTGCTCAGTTGTGTCCGACTCTTTGAGACCCCATGAATCGCAGCACACCAGGCCTCCCTGTCCATTACCAACTCCCCGAATTCACTCAGACTAACGTCCATGGAGTCAGTGATGCCATCCAGCCTTCTCATCCTCTGTCATCCCCTTCTCCTCCTGCCCCTAATCCCTCCCAGCATCAGAGTCTTTTCCAATGAGTCAACTCTTCACATGAGGTGGCCAGAGTACTGGAGTTTCAGCTTTAGCATCATTCCTTCCAAAGAAATCCCAGGGCTGATCTCCTTCAGAATGGAATGGTTGGATCTCCTTGCAGTCCAAGGGACTCTCAAGAGTTTTCTCCAACACCACATTTCAAAAGCATCAATTCTTCGCCACTCAGCTTTCTTCACAGTCCAACTCTCACATCCATACATGGCCACTGGAAAAACTATAGCCTTGACTAAACAGACTTTTGTTGGCAAAGTAATGTCTCTGCTTTTTAACATGCTATCTAGGTTGGTCATAACTTTCCTTTCAAGGAGTAAGCATCTTTTAATTTCATGGCTGCATGGCTACAGTGATTTTGGAGCCCCCCAAAATAAAGTCTGACACTGTTTCCACTGTTTCTCCATCTATTTCCCATGAAGTGATGGGACCAGATGCCATGATCTTCGTTTTCTGAGTGTTGAGGTTTAAGCCCTTATTTTTACCAATATTTACATTTTATACACTTTTTGTAAAGAACATGTATTCCCCAATATAGTTTTTAAAATAAAGATTGTAAGAAGCCTCTGCTTCATAACGTTGCTATGAGGATAAACAAGTTGTTTAGAACAGCATCTGGAATTTGGAATTAATATGTTTATTATCATTATCATTATTTTCTTAAAACAGTAGGAGCATTATAGGCACATAATATAAGATCGTTATTATTTTGAAGCTATTGTCCCATGAAGGAATATGTGAATGGAGAGAAAGTGGTCTGCTTAAAGACTAGGATAGAAGAAAACCATTCAAGGAAAGGTCTGAATCTCTGCTTGTCAGAATTGTTCCTGAGCATGGAGGTGGTTCATCACAATATGGTAGGTCTCTTATACCAGCCTTAATTATAGCTTTGTTGTCATATGAGGTTCACATGAAAACACTATAGTTTCCCATACAGCTGTTTTCATTCTAGAAATAGAATGTGCTAATCAAACTGTGTAAACATTCTGGTCTTTGGTTAGTTTTATCATGTTTTATTTATTAATAGAGGAATATTTTTTTTTTTTGAAACATTTTGTTTTATGTTTCAATTTCTTGTGAGTTCAGTCAGTGGAATTTTTAGCTTTCTCAGTTCTGAAAGCATCAATAAAGTGGTACTTCAACTAACCAAGCAGAAGGCTGGTTCCTGGATTCTGATCCAGGCTCAGTCATAAAGCCTGGACTGGGTAGCCCAGCATACCTGTCTCAGATCTCAGTCATTAACTACAAAAGATAGAAGAAAAAAGAGAAATGTTTTGATAAGAGATGATGTTAAGTGTTCTTGACAATGATACTGAATGGTAAATAGATGTTATCTCTTGAGATCATTTAAATAATTTGAAATGGCCACCTGGCAAACATATCTGAGTGAATTCTGAAGCATTATTCAGAGCATAAGAGACATTTACCATGGAGAAAGAGAAAGCATGTGATAGTAAATGTGCCATGACTGATGGGAAAGCCCTGATCACCAAACCAAGAGGGGAGTGATATTTTTTGTGTTTATTGTAGAAAGATAAAAAATGTCTAAACAGAAATTACAGCTAATATTATGAAGGGATGAGGATAAGACTTGGGATTATATGCTCCTTACAAATGCAAATGAGGAAAGTTTCCCAGAAAATATAGCACTTGCTCTGTGTACAACTTAAAGTATGGAATGTGGAGTAAATTTATTTAGTCTTGGTGTCCAGGTTTGGAAATAAAAACAATCAGAGAAACTACACATTAAAGTATTATTTGTAGGTGAATACTATTAGAGACTCTGAATTTGAGTATCTGTGCTCATACAGGGGGTCAGTATTATCGAAAGTGTGAAGTGATTGATCAGCCAGAAAATTGATAGAGTTTGTATAAATAGAGATTGTAATAAAGTGACAGACGTTGTGTTTTCTGACCATAATATGACAATACTTAAAATTAATTTCTCAAAAGCTAGAAAATTTGACAGAGAGAAATAGAAGGTCAAATTCCCATTAGGGCAAATGAACTGTTCTTAATGACAAGCAAGTTGATAAATGGAAGAGAAGTCTCTGTCTCTTCTCAAAATATCCAAGGGTGGTTGCTAAATAAATATTTATTCTGACACTTGTTAGAATGGAAAGACAGAGTTTATTCAAAACTATCTTGGTAGGTGTAGGAAGTACTGCAATGGATTTTTGCAATATTGGGGGGATTGGGCTCAATTCTAAAGACTGAAAGGAAAAAGAGAAGTGTATAGCCAAAGATCAGGGCAGGGGTCTGTGGATAGAAAACTACTAANTATCTTGGTAGGTGTAGGAAGTACTGCAATGGATTTTTGCAATATTGGGGGAATTGGGCTCAATTCTAAAGACTGAAAGGAAAAAGAGAAGTGTATAGCCAAAGATCAGGGCAGGGGTCTGTGGATAGAAAACTACTAAGTATAAACACCAGGGGAAGGAGAATCCTTGCTAAACTGATTACACAGGATTTTTACTAAACCAGGCTCTTGAAAACATGTTAAAGATGGGGCTGAGTCAGGCTCAGAGGAGCCTATCAGAGTTTGGTTCAGGAGAGAGTCACTGTCAGTGATAATAACTGATAATAAATGATATAAAGAAAGTTCTTAGGAGAAGGAATAAAGGCCTAAACTCTAAGTCTATATGTAGAAATGATGAGGGTCTTTTTATAGAAATTTTAAANTGATCCCAAACGACTAGTTACAGAAACGAGCAAGAGAATCTTTAAAGCACTGAGTTACAATTTTCTAGAGCATCTCAGATGGTAAAGAATCTATGGTCCCTGGATTGGGAAGATCCCCTGGAGAAGGGACTGGCTACCCACTGCAGTATTCTTGCCTGGAGAATCCATGAACAGAGGATGCTGGTAGGCTACAGAACATGCGGTTGCAAAGAGTTGGACACAACTAAGCAATTAACACTTTAACTTTTACAGAGCATTAAAGGCCTAGCCTACAATTAGAAAGCTTAAGCTACCAATGTAATTACCATTCTAATTGTCTCCTCACATGCCTATTTATTCCCATAGGCTGTGCAAGTCTTGTGATCATGAACAATGTATTGATAACCAAATTTAGTGCACCTCAGTCGGCAGGCACAGCATGCATGAGTTTTGAATACAGAGCAAAATTTGGATATAGATTCAGTGACTTGGATATAGATTCAATCAAAGCACAGAACTGAGTGTTGCTTTGAGCAGGTATTTTTCACAAGCATACCTTCTTTTCTGTATGTAAGATAAATTCTTGCAAAGTTGCTTAGAATCATGGAACAGGAAAGGGAAACTTTAGAAAACATCACAACGAACAAAGCTAGTGGAGGTTTTGGAATTCCAGTTGAGCTATTTCAAATCCTGAAAGATGATGCTGTTAAAGTTCTGCACTCAATACACCAGCAAATTTGGAAAACTCAGCAGTGGCCACAGGTCTGGAAAACGTCAGTTTTCATTCCAATCCCAAAGAAAGGCAATGCCAAAGAATGCTTAAACTACCACACAATTGCACTCCTCTCACACGCTAGTAAAGTAATGCTCAAAATTCTGCAAGCCAGGCTTCAGCAATACATGAACCATGAAATTCCAGATGTTCAAACTGGTTTTAGAAAAGGCAGAGGAACCAGAGATCAAATTACCAACATCCACTGGATCATGGAAAAAGCAAGAGAGTTCCAGAAAAACATCTATTTCTGCTTTTTTGCCTATACCAAAGCCTTTGACTCTGTGGATCACAATAAACTGTGGAAAATTCTGAAAGAAATGGTAATACCAGACCACCTGCCCTGCCTCTTGAGAAACCTATATGCAGGTCAGGAAGCAACAGTTAGAACTGGACATGGAACAACAGACTGGTTCCAAATAGGAAAAGGAGTACGTCAAGGCTGTATATTGTCACCCTGCTTATTTAACTTATATGCAGAGTACATTATGAGAAATGCTGGGCTGGAAGAAGCACAGACTGGAATCAAGATTGCTGGGAGAAATATCAATCACCTCAGATAGGCAGATGACACCAGCCTTATGGCAGAAAGTGAAGAGGAACTAGAAAGGCTCTTGATGAAAGTGAAAGTGGAGAGTGAAAAAGTTGGCTTAAAGCTCAACATTCAGAAAACAAAGATCATGGCATCTGGTCCCATCACTTCATGGGAAA
>SJYW01042989.1:224396-252101 GCA_006410735.1 Raphicerus campestris
TAGAACTGGACATGGAACAACAGACTGGTTCCAAATAGGAAAAGGAGTACGTCAAGGCTGTATATTGTCACCCTGCTTATTTAACTTCTATGCAGAGTACATCATGAGAAATGCTGGGCTGGAAGAAGCACAGACTGGAATCAAGATTGCTGGTAGAAATATCAGTCACCTCAGATATGCAGATGACACCAGCCTTATGGCAGAAAGTGAAGAGGAACTAGAAAGGCTCTTGATGAAAGTGGAGAGTGAAAAAGTTGGCTTAAAGCTCAACATTCAGAAAACAAAGATCATGGCATCTGGTCCCATCACTTCATGGGAAATAGATGGGGAAACAGTGGAAACAGTGTCAGACTTTATTTTTCTGGGCTCCAAAATCACTATAGATGGTGATTGCAGCCATGAAATTAAAAGACACTTACTCCCTGGAAGGAAAATTATGACCAGCCTAGTTAGGATATTGAAAAGCAGAGACATTACTTTGCCAACAAAGGTCCGTCTAGTCAAGGCTATGGTTTTTCCAGTAGTCATGTATGGATGTGAGAGTTGGACTGTGAAAAAAGCTGAGTGCTGAAGAATTGATGCTTTTGAACTGTGGTGTTGGAGAAGACTCTTGAGAGTCTCTTGGACTGCAAGGAGATCCAACCAGTCCATTCTGAAGGAGATCAGTCCTGGGTGTTCTTTGGAAGGACTGATGTTGAAGCTGAAACTCCAATAGTTTGGCCACCTCATGCGAAGAGTTGACTCATTGGAAAAGACTCTGATGCTGGGAGAGATTGAGGGCAGGAGGAGAAGGGGACGACAGAGGATGAGATGGCTGGATGGCATCACTGACTTGAAAGACATGAGTTTGGGCGAATTCCGGGAGTTGGTGATGGATAGGGAGACCTGGCATGCTGCAATTTATGGGGTCACAAAGAGTTGGACATTACTGAGCAACTGAACTGAACTGAAACTTTTTACCAAAGCAAAGCAATGTAAGCTAGTCTCCATTCATATTCTGTAGACCATGCAAGGGCTCTCCACTGTTTTCCCAGAAAACGAGTAGTATAGTGGTTTGAAGTACAGCTTTAAGAGTCAAATTGCCTGGATTATATCTTTGATCTATCACTCCTGAGCTGTGTAATCTTGGCTAATAACTTGTGTTCATGTGTTTCAATTCTCACTTGTATAATAGAAAAAATAATAAGACCTATCTTGTAGAACTGTAGTAAGTATTAAATTATTGTTGTATAGTTACTAAGTTGTGTCTGATTCTTTTGCGACCCCCATGGACTATAGCCTGCAAGGCTCCGCTTTGAATACTGGAGTGGGTTGCCATTTTCTTTTCCAGGGGATTTTCCAGACCCAGGGACCAAACTCACATTTCCTGTATTGACAGGCAGAGTCTTTACCACTGACCTGGGAAGCCCTAGTTAGTACTAAATAGTTATGATAAAGTTTTGATGACAGTTCTTTGCACATGGTCAACATCCATCAAATGTTAGCCAGAACTGATATTACTTTGCTGAACTCTGTTTCTCATAGTATGATCTTGGCTTGTCTGAAAAGCTAGAAATTCTGGTCCATACTGAGGCTTGGGTTTCCTGTACCTCAGTTTCATTTTTATAATATTGATACTAGGACTGGATGGACATACTGGACATACTGAACATCAGCAATGATGTGCTACATTTTTGGAGTAGGGAGGTGTTTCCAACTACCTACCACGTATTGCAGCTATGTTCCTGGCTTTGTTAAAAAAGATGTCAGTGCTTTCTCAAACTTTGTCCTGGCCTTTTTTTCCCATTTTAACACTGTTCCTACTGCTCATGGTTATTGACCTCCTATAGAGAGACTGGTTTCCTGGTGATGCGTGTACTCACACAGCTGCAAGCCCACAAATTGACCAACTGGTCAGTGATAACAACTTGTTCCAAGTGGACCATTACTCTGTTCCAGAGAGTTGCAATTAGAATCCTAACAACTGCCATATGAGAGAACTCCTAGGGAAAAGGTTACAAAGAAGGGGCATAGAGGTTTTTAGGAAACACATGAAGTCATAATGAAAGTGAGGATTTGTGTGTAGAGAATGGATAGTAAGTCAGGAGAACAGTTTCTGCTCACTGACTTTGTGCCCACTTCTCCTGTAGGTAGCCTTGGTTTCTGTTTTCTGACAGCTCGTGTTTGAGTAATCGCAGTGTTGGTCCATTTAAAACACTTTTCTGTGAATAAGATTGAGGTGGCCACGAACTCAGCAGAAGTCACTGCATTCTGAAAAAGTCAGGCACGATAAACATAGGCTTTGTAGAAGATTAGGGAAGTGTAGAATCTAGATTTCAATGGATGCAAAGTGAATGTGCCCAGTTTGGCAAGTGAAATTGCTATGTTCATCAGGCACTTTTGTGTATATTGCTTTTTTGCTACAGATCATGAATGCTAAGAGATAGAATCCAAGCTCCATTTTTTTTTTAAGTCAACCTCATTTGCCATATTACTGAGACTGCAATTTATCTTAATCAAGCTGTATTTACAATATTATCATGAGTCATGGGGTATAAAAGGCTCTCATTGTTATAGGTTTTATGGTGAGGCCATTGCAAGGAGCGCTAAAGAAAACAGAACATCTGGAAAGAGATGTTGGCCTGTTGCTGTGACTAGTTTTCTTTCTCTCTGATTTTTGATCATGTTACTTGAATGTTTTCAAGACTTCAGTGGTTTGCCATTTCCATAAGGATAGAGTTGAAGATAAACGACTCTTAGTTAAATTTGAATTTCAGATAAACATGGAATACTTTTTTAATATAAGTATATTCCACGTATTGAAAGTGTTGCATGGGACATACTTGCACCAAAAAATTATTTTTTATCTGAAATTCAAATTAAACAGTCTTATATTNACTCTTAGTTAAATTTGAATTTCAGATAAACATGGAATACTTTTTTAATATAAGTATATTCCACGTATTGAAAGTGTTGCATGGGACATACTTGCAGCAAAAAATTATTTTTTATCTGAAATTCAAATTAAACAGTCTTATATTTTTATTTACTTATCTGGCAAACCCACCTTAGGGCAAAAGTCTCAACTTCATAGCCAACCTCTACATAATGTTTCTCTAGTATAGGTACATTTACTTGCTACTTTTTTTGCTATGATCTTATTGTACTTATTTCAGTTTATTAATGAGTTTTGCTCTGTCAGCACCATGCCTTTGCATAGCTATTCCTTTTAGTCTAGGAAGCTCTCTGCTCCACTACCAGCCATCATTACTATTTTTTTGCCCAGTCTAATAACTTATATTTGTTTAAATATTTAAAAGGTTCACCAGGAAAGCCAATATTGTATACTCTTGCCATTGTTATGGTTTCAGTAGAGGCAATAAATAAAAGCCCTGCCTTGATTTCTAATTAGGGCCAACTGAGAAATAAGATAAAGACAAATATAGAGAAAGCAAAATTGACTGAATAATATAATTCTAAATTGGCAGCTAGATGGACTTCTACAACTCTGTCTGAACTGGACTTAATCTCCCAATTACAGGCGTCGTAAAGAGCAGGCCAGAGTGTTGCTCCCAAAGCAGGGGAAAAACAGAAGGACTGAGCTGAATCTCTTCTCCCAAACTGATGTGTCATACAAGTCACTCTTTCTCCCTTGGGGGACTAGAGGGAAATAGAACCCTCTATCTAAACGTTCTTTTCCAGAAGCTGAGTAGAAATTCTCTCCTCTCTCCAGTCCCCTTCCCTTTGAAAAATCAGAATATAGAATAAGTATCTGTCACCAATGTCCCCAGCTTTTTATTTCTTTAACCCATTAAGTTTATTCATTAAGTAAATGGCCAACTATTGATGTTGCTGGTTTACTGGTGGCAAGATATTAGGATGATAATGCTATCACCTTTCTGAGGCCACTTCATCATATCAGACATTTTTCCTTCAAAGTTCTTCCAGGCAACTGGTGGGCAATTTAGCTTTTGCCTCTAAAAGGCTCTGAAATGAGCCAGAATGGAACCAACTTCTGAACCCTGGATAAAACTCCATTCTTTATTTAGTTTTTGATCCTGATTTACAGCTAGGCATGTTCTCTAAAAGCATTCCTAAAGTAGTCCCAAATTTCATTTAAAAAAAAAAAGCAAACATCTCCTATTATGGAAAACATGGATACAAAAGGAGATCTAAAGGTTATATTCTTTTTTCTTTACAAGTTAAGACCAAATAAAATGTAAGATTCTTTCATCACAATCACCTGGTTTCTTATTCTGTTCATTCTGACTCAGAGAGCTCTCCAGTGCTATGGCTGGATAGAGTTGTGACTATGTAGACAGCTTCTACTAAAATGTATAGTTTCTNGCAAACATCTCCTATTATGAAAAACATGGATACAAAAGGAGATCTAAAGGTTATACTCTTTTTTCTTTACAAGTTAAGACCAAATAAAATGTAAGATTCTTTCATCACAATCACCTGGTTTCTTATTCTGTTCATCCTGACTCAGAGAGCTCTCCAGTGCTATGGCTGGATAGAGTTGTGACTATGTAGACAGCTTCTACTAAAATGTATAGTTTCTAAGTCATGTTCATTGTGGAATTAATCCAACCTAAAATCTCTTATGTGCCATATTGTTTTCCTAATATTTGGATGTAAAAGAATATCACATCAACCCTACCCTGCAAAATTTAAAAACTGAATCTCTAGCCTCTACAGGGATATAGTTCCCAGAACCCAAAACTCTGNCTAAGTTATGTTCATTGTGGAATTAATCCAACCTAAAATCTCTTATGTGCCATATTGTTTTCCTAATATTTGGATGTAAAAGAATATCACATCAACCCTACCCTGCAAAATTTAAAAACTGAATCTCTAGCCTCTACAGGGATATAGTTCCCAGAACCCAAAACTCTGTACATTCCAGAGCCATGTTGCTGTTGCCAGAAAAATGAGAGCAGAAACTTAGTAGCTGAGGAAAAGAGGAGTGATACAGGGAAATCCTCATTTTAGAGATTTACCAGGATGCCTGTCACTTTGTGTCAATTATCTGAAGGCTTTTGTTGCTTAGTTGCTCAGTTGTGCCCCACTCTTTGTGATGCCATGGACTGTAGCCCTCCAGGCTCCTGTGTTCATGGGATTTCCCAGGCAAGAATACTGCTGTGGGTTGCCATTTCCTTCTCCAGGGGATCTTCTTGACCCAGGGATCGATCTCACCTCTCCTGCATCTCCTGCACTGGCAGGCAGATTCCTTATCACTGCACCACCTGGGAAGCCTATCTGAAGGCTTCCGCCTATGAAGTTAAACTCTTATTAGAAAAAGCTCCCTTAAGTTTAATTGTAATGTTATGCTTGCCATCTTCAAGGGGAGAATAGAGATGAAGGATCTACCTATATATATTATCTCAAGCCTCAGAGAACAGCATTGGAGACATCCCCGCCATCTTTCAAAGACAATAGAACTGAGAACAAGTAGCAACTTCCATCATGAGATCTTATTAGACACTGTCTCTTCCCCATCTGTCATATGCAAAACCTCTTCCTCTTGCTCCCCTTCTAACTCCTTAGCATTAAGGCTGTGTTGTGTGTTTCGTCTAGTGACATAGGCTCCACCCTCTTCTTATGAGAAATCTTTGTCTTCTGCCATAGTGGTCATTGACACTGCTCCTTGTGATGAAAATTCTTTGACACTTGGTATGTCGTTTCCATATTGATTTGTACTAGAGAATCATCAGTTTCCCGCATTTTAAATACTACTGACGCTTCTGAACCTGAGCAACATGGGCCTAGTGAGAACCAAAACACCAGCCATCAGCTCCTCAACACCTTGCCTTCCCAGGCTCCTTTAGAGAAGTAACCTCTGATCTTCTAAAAACTCAACTCTGTTTTTCTGTTTANTTGTGATGAAAATTCTTTGACACTTGGTATGTCTTTTCCATATTGATTTATACTAGAGAATCATCAGTTTCCCGCATTTTAAATACTACTGACGCTTCTGAACCTGAGTAACATGGGCCTAGTGAGAACCAAAACACCTGCCATCAGCTCCTCAACACCTTGCCTTCCCAGGCTCCTTTAGAGAAGTAACCTCTGATCTAAAAACTCAACTCTGTTTTTCTGTTTATTGTGCTTCATCATCATTATTGATCTAGAAATAATACAACTCTCATGTTCTTTAATTCATTTTTATCTTTTTGAATTTAACTTTTCCACTGTTACTATTCCAATGACAAGAAATACACAGATTTTTAAATTATCTTTCCCTCTTTCATTTGTTCAGAAAGTTTGACTTCTAAAGGCTGAGTAATATATGAATTAACTCATTAGTTTGCAGAAAGTTCACGGAGTTGTTTCTCTATGTCAATTAAAAAGAAGCCAGATTCTGAATTGCTTTCAAAATGTTAATTGTTAGTTAATAAAAACTAACATACTTCTGTGATCAATACCAAGGTATGAATCTCTGTAATCTAAAAACCATGGTCAAGGCATGCTGTGCTGTGCTTAGTCATGTCTGACTCTTTGCAACCTCATAGATGGTAGCCTGCCAGGCTCCTCTGTCCATGGAATTCTCCAGGCAAGAATATTGGAGGGGGTAGCCATTCCCTTCTCCAGGGGATCTTCCCAACGCAGGGACTGAACCCAGGTCTCCTGCATTGCAGCCAGATTCTTTACCAGCTGAGCCACCAGGGAAGCCCAGTCAAGGATTAGGTAACCAATAAATCAGTACTAACCTTAGAAGCTTGTAGGTAACCTAAATGAATCCTGGAATTCAGCCATGATTTATTCCCTGAATTAGTCCTGAACCATGGTCTACATAGAGAAAAGCAGAATTGGGGGTATATTTTCCAGTGGTCATCTATGGATGTGAGAGTTGAACTATAAAGAAAGCTGAGCACCAAAGAATTGATGTTTTTGAACTGTAGTGTTGGAGAAGACTCTTGAGAGTCCCTTGGACTGCAAGCAGATCCAACCAGTACATTCTAAAGATCAGTCCTGGGTATTCATTGGAAGGACTGATGTTGAAGTTGAAACTCCAATACTTTGGCCACCTGATGTGAAGAGCTGACTCATTTGAAAAGACCCTGATGCTGGGAAAGATTGAGGGTAGGAGGAGAAGGGGACAACGGTGGATGAAATGGTTGGATGGCATCACCGACTCAATGGACATTGAGTTTGGGTGGTCTCCAGGAGTTGGTGATGGATAGGGAGGCCTGGCGTGCTGCAGTTTATGGAATCGCAAAGAGTCAGACACGACTGAGGGACTGAACTGAACTGACTGAAGCTTGCACTTCTTCCCTATGCTTGGCACAAAACAGGTGTCAGTGTTTTGTAGCCCTCATTGAGATTAGCTGTCTTTAGAGTTTGAAG
Source organism: Raphicerus campestris (assembly GCA_006410735.1). Taxonomy (NCBI): domain Eukaryota; kingdom Metazoa; phylum Chordata; class Mammalia; order Artiodactyla; family Bovidae; genus Raphicerus; species Raphicerus campestris. The sequence goes on from SJYW01042989.1 coordinate 231,726, forward strand.
ATTCAGTCTGTAGTTTTCATTGAGAAATTCAGTAAATGCAGGAAAAAATATTCTGCCCAGTAAGACCTGAAAAAGCCAATGTATTGAAGTACTGCCTTTGTTAAGATGAGGTTTAGGTAGGACACATAGACTTCTTTCCTTTATGACCTGATCCCTATGTGTCTTCTTAGATCACATCTCCAGGTCAGTTATAAAGGCTGCAGTCCCTGCTGAAACACCAGTGTCACCATCTTTAGTAACAAAAGTCAAAGCCCCACACAAATACACTTCCTAAAGCACTGCTAACTTCAGTATCTCCTCAGTTTAAGTCAAAACCCTCAATCTCTATTTGCAATGGATTAATTTGGTTCATAAATGCCAGTTTCTTGTATATACTTCTCAAATATTTGGGAAATACTATAAGATGATGGCATATAAGGGACACCAATAAATAACATGTTTATTTTCTCTTCTAAGTTTAGAATTTATTGAGCAATTAAGCTCAGGGGATTATCAAAATATCAGCTCATTTTTAGATATATAAAGTTGATTGGAGAATGTAGTTTAGCTCTGATACTGAAGTCTGAATTAAACCAATCTTCACCATTTCTAGCTTTCCCTGTGCAGGTCCAAAGTCCCTCTGCTGAACTCTTCTTGGAGAAGTGAAGATCCAGAGGTGCACAATCCCTTGAGGTTTTTATTCAAAAGAGAGCAACCAGAGGGTTTGACCATGCTCAGTTTTCCCCTGCAATTCACCATTCAGGCAGGCATTCTGTGGTTGTGGCATATATTAGTGAGGAGTGAGAGGGATGAGAAAAGATGGAAATGAGAGTTGTGGGGAATCTGTGGTTCCAACTTCTATGAGTTTTATAGCAACTCTCATTTTATGTGTCTTCTGATAGAGAACATATTTGAAGGCAGGGGTTCCTTTTGCCTTGATTGCCAATGTGTTCTTGACATCTGGGAATGTACTGGTACTCAGTAAATATTTGCTGGATGAATAAATGACTGCTTGGGCTCACTAGTATGGAATTCTGGGAACCAACCAGCATTCCAACCAGGTTGGAATTCTGCAACCAATCTGGTTGCAGCAGCTGGCATAGTGTCACCTGGATGTCCAGATGGAAAATCCACATTCCTTCTACTCTCTTCCCACAGCACAAGATTAGCTAGCATGTCTCTGATATAAAGATATTCACTGTGTCACTGTCCCCCGTGTGTCCTATTTCTGGCAATGCACAGCACCACTGAATAGCCCCAGGGATCCATCAGTCATTCTCGTCTTCTCAACCTATGCAGTGGCAGCAGGATAATATTCTGGATATCTGTCCCCTGAGACTACTGAATAGTTCTCAGAAACGTAACCTCCTCGTAGAATGACAGATTAACTGGATATCTTCAATTATAGAACATTGCATANGCTGGGAGGGATTGGGAGCAGGAGGAGAAGGGGACGACAGAGGATGAGATGGCTGGATGGCATCACTGACTCGATAGATTTGAGTCTGAGTGAACTCTGGGAGATGGTGATGGACAGGGAGGCATGGCGGGCTGCGATTCATGGGGTCACAAAGAGTCAGACACCATTGAGCAACTGAACTGAGCTGAACTGAAGAGCATATCTGAAGTTCATGGTCATAAATTTAAAGTAAGACCAGTCAGCATAGTTGTTGTTTCTTTCCAGCCATATTCAGTTGCGTGGGTGTAGGTAGAGTACAGATGGAAAGTTGGGATTAACATTTTAGACAACACTGAACATGTCCTGCATGAACTGTAACTGCTTGGGAAAATATATTGAAAACCAGCATCAGACTTATTAAGAAGAGAATTCTTTATATGTCAGAGTGTATATTGGTTAGTCTTGTTGATGCAGGACGTAGAACTCTAAGCACATAGGTTAAAAGGATATAATTAAATATACATAGAGGAAAAAAAGCAGTCTGCATGAGAAATGACTAAGTCTTTGAGGCAGAAAAAGTAGGGAACAAAGAATGTGCTGGTGAAAGAAAGTAACATGGCAGAACTCCAGACTCAGAGGAAAACATAACTAGGAAAAAGTTTCTGACCAAGCAGACAAGGGGATTTTATGAACAGAAATAATTAGATTATAATTCATCTTTAATATTTTATGGTGATCAAACCAGTTATTCTAAACTTTCATAAAGCCTGTCATACACACAAAAGCCTAAGTGAGAGAAAAAAATCAAAGGAAAATCAGAGGTGACAAAAGAAAGCAGACACATTAAATGAGATGAGTCACAGCTTAAGAGGAGCAAGCACCAGGAACACATGCTATCAGGGAGGATGCGCAGAAATATTAGGAAGACATTAGACATAACTAGACTTTGTAGGTTCAGGTCAATTTCGTATTTTTTTTAAAAATAGCAAGATATAATTTGATATTTCAGTTAAATAAGGATAAGATGTCTACTATGTGCCATGCTTACCTACAGATGTGCCTAAAGAAAACTTTTTATTTTATTACAAGACCTTGTATATACATTTTATATGGATGCATACATTGCATTTGATATAGACTATAATTTTTGTGAAATGCAGTTATTAAATTCCTGACATGCCTTATGTTTGATGTCTTAAAATTAAGAAAATGTGGCAATTTACTCACTACGTGTAATAAGACTAAAATTCAGAAAGGTTAATTAACGTTTCTAATTTCCCATAGATGACTAACCTGACGATTGAAAATCTATGTTTTTAAATCTCCAAAGTTCTATTTCCTCATGTAAATTATTGTTATTTCTCCCCCTATTTCAGAACCAGCACTGATTCAGCCTAGCAAGCCTAATTCCATTTGCATACCCAGGAGTATGTGTTCCTGTCATGAAGGCAAAATATTTTCACACAACAACAACTCATCAGCCTAAACAAATCTTGGTGTCAGCAGTGACACAGAAAGTGTCTCCATGGTAGAGACAACAGCAAGTACTATAGCTATCTGATTTATTAGAGAAAGCCCAGAGGTCACAAAGAATAAGACAAATTCTGAAGAAGGGGAAGAAATATTATTTTCTTAGGGAAGCAGGGAAATGGAAAAAAAAATAAATCAACCAGAAGTAACTGTTGAATTTGAAACACAAGAAGCAATCAGTTGACAAAGACAAAGGATCCAACCAAAGTTGCTATTTCATGTGGTGGAACAAATGCTTGCCCAAACCATTAGTCTACTATCAGGTCACTCATCATGTAGCCCCAACACACTTTTCAAGATGTCCTTCTATGAATCTAATCTATTTCAACCAGCCTGGGATTCTTGTGTTTTCCCAAAATGCACTGGGTATTTCTGGTCCTAGGCTGAAGAACAGGTAACCCAGGACTGAAGCTCTGGTAGACAAGGTCAGAGACTGACTAAAACTGGCCTCAGATGGGTGATGAAAAATGGTGTAATGGCTGAGCAGAGATACATATATGTATGTTCTGAATACGAATATGTATATATAATGCTATGCATTATAGCAGTTAGCTAGGACAAGGAAAAGCCAAGTTATAAAACCAGAGCCACTGGGGAAGAGCTATTACTGGAAACATTATGCCAAGGGGATAAAACAAAATGATTACTGGCATAAGGTCCTAGAAGGCAAATTCAGAACAAGCCTGAAGTAAAGAGTTTCATGTTTGGATAATGGCAAAACATGCATAAGGTTTGCATAAGGTTATCTGAATTTTTTTAACCATTTGGATTCCACCTCTTTTGCTACTATACTTTTTTTTTTTTTCCTTAAAATGATCAACTTTAGGAACCACTTACTACCTCCATGACTTGGATGCTCTAGGGTTAAAATCTGCGTTTGTGTATGCTAAGTCACATCCAACTCTTAGTGACCCTATGAACTGTAGCCCACCAGGCTCCTCTGTCCAAGGGTTTCTCCAGGCCAGAATGTTGGAGTGGGTTGCTNAAATCTGCGTGTGTGTATATAAGTCACATCCAACTCTTAGTGACCCTATGAACTGTAGCCCACCAGGCTCCTCTGTCCAAGGGTTTCTCCAGGCAAGAATGTTGGCGTGGGTTGCTGTGCCCTCCCCCAGGGGATCTTCCTCACCCTGGGACTGAATCTATACCTCTTAAGTCTCTGGCACTGGTAGGCCTGTTCTTTACTATTAGCGCCACTTGAGAAGCCTGTTAAATTCCTAGGCACATTTCAGCAAGCTTTGTCTAAAATGACAGATCCCCTAAACTGCTGCCTNTTAGTGACCCTATGAACTGTAGCCCACCAGGCTCCTCTGTCCAAGGGTTTCTCCAGGCCAGAATGTTGGAGTGGGTTGCTGTGCCCTCCCCCAGGGGATCTTCCTCACCCTGGGACTGAATCTATACCTCTTAAGTCTCCTGCACTGGTAGGCCTGTTCTTTACTATTAGTGCCACTTGAGAAGCCTGTTAAATTCCTAGGCACATTTCAGCAAGCTTTGTCTAAAATGACAGATCCCCTAAACTGCTGCCTCCAAAGTCTCTGGGAAGGCCACCTGAATGCCCCGCCGCTGAGTACAATACTGAAGTTACTCTTTGCGACCCCATGAACTATAGTCTACCAGGCTCCTCTGTCCATGGGATTTTCCAGGCAAGAGTACTGAAGTGGGTTGCCATTTCCTTCTCCAATGAGTACAATACCATTCTCAATTTACATTTCCTTTTTTCTAAATCTTGCATACTTTATGTTAGCAGATATTTAAGTTTTTAAATCAGACGGGTGTGAAAATATGTGGTTCAATGTCCTTTATTTATGTATATCCTTATGCCTTCTGTTCACATCCATTATCCATTTAACTAATGAGTTGCCTTTTACTTATTTATTTGTAGATTTTCTTTACATATACTGAATGTGAATTTTATTTTCTTACATGCATTGTACATATTTTCTCCCAGTGTATGGTTTCTCTTTTAATTTTATTTACAGTGTTGACTTACTGATGCTTCCATTTATGGTTTGTTACTTGTTTCCCCTAATTTATTTATAAAGCCTTTGCAAACAGGACTTAAATATAGTCTGCATTCTCTTTTAAAAGCTTTAAAGTATTGCTTAGTACATTTTTATCTGTAATCAACATGGAATTTACTTCTATATAAAGTGTGAGATAGGATATCAATATTATTTTTTTCTGTATATAAGTCAATTGCCCCAGTAAAATTTATTTAATATCACAAATTTTCACTGATTTCTAATGCTACTTATGACATTTACAAAGTCTCATATTTGCATGAATTTATTTTGCCTTCTGTAATATAATTAGCTCTTTTTTTTCTTTTAAAGCTCTATATAATCAAATCATATAGATCTCAGATGTGAACCCTATGGGCTTTCCTGGTGTCTCAGTGGTAAAGAATCTGCCTGCCAATGCAGGGGATGCAGTTTTGCTCCCAGGGTCAGGAAGATCCCCTGCAGAAGGAAGTGGCAACCCTCTCCAGTATTCTTGCCTGGGAAATCCCACGTACAGTAGAGCCTAATGGGCTATATTTCTTGGAGTCACAAAAGAGTCAGATGACCTAGTGACTAAACAACCAGGCAGTGTACTCTATAGTACAACAGAAGCACTTAACCCACAGAATTGGAGGATATTAAACCTTGAGGGCAAAATATAGTTTGTTTTTAAAAATCTAGTTATATAATTTTATAGATAAGAAATCTCAGGCTAAGAAAAGTTAAATGAGTTGCCTAGGGTAATACCGTCAATCAATAGCAGAGCTACTTCTAAAATTATGTTTATTCTACATCCATTGTAGTCCCCTCTCCACAGAATCAGTGTTCAGCACATACTAGATTTAAGTTCAGTTCAGTCACTCAGTCATGTCTGATTCTTTGCAACCTCATGGACACCAGGCCTCCCTGTCCATTACCAACTCCCAGAGTTTACTCAAATTCATGTGCATTGAGTCAGTGATGCCAACCTACCATCTCATCCTCTGTCATCCCCTTCTCCTCCCACCTCTATCTTTTCCAGCACCAGGGTCTCTTCAAATGAGTCAGCTCTTCTCATCAGGCGGCCAAAGTATTGGAATTTTAACTTCAATATCAGTCCTCCCAATGAATATCTAGGACTGATTTCCTTTAGGATGGACTGGCTGGATCTCCTTGTAGTCCAAGGGACTCTCAAAGAGTTTCTCCAACACCACAGTACAAAAACCATCAATTCTTCGGCACTCATCTTTCTTTATAGTCCAACTCTCACATCCATATGTGAGTTGGAAAAACTATAGCCTTGACTAAAAGGACTTTTGTTGAAAAAGTAATGTCTCTTCTTTTTAATATGCTATCTAGGTTCATCATAACTTTTCTTCCAAGGAGCAAACATCTTTTAATTTCATGGCTGCAGTCACCATCTGCAGTGATTTTGGAGCCCCCCAAAATAAAGTCTGTCACTATTCCTCATCTATTTGCCATGAAGTGATGGAAGCAGATGCCATGATCTTAGTTTTCTGAATGCTGAGCTTTAATCCAGCTTTTTCACTCTCATCTTTCACTTTCATCAAGAGGCTCTTTAGTTCTTCATTTTCTGCCATAAGGGTGAGGTCATCTCCATATTTGAAGTTATTGATATTTCTCCCAGAAATCTTGACTCCAGCTTGTGCTTCATCCAGCCCAGAGGTTCTCATGATGTACTCAGCATATAAGTTAAATAAAGAAGGTGACAATATGCAGCCTTGACATACTCCTTTCCCTATTTGGAACCAGCCTATTGTTCCATGTCCAGTTCTAACTGTTGCTTCCTGACCTGCATATAGGTTTCTCAAGAGGCAGGTCAGGTGGTCTGGTATTCCCATCTCTTTCAGAATTTTCCACAGTTTATTGTGATCCACACAGTCAAAGGCTTTGGCATAGTCAATAAAGCAGGAAGTAGATGTTTTTCTGGAACTCTCTGGCTTTTTCAATGATGCAGCAGATGTTGGCAATTTGATCTCTGATTCCTCTGCCTTTTCTAAAACAGGCTTGAACATCTGGAAGTTGACAGTTCATGTATTGTTGAAGCCTGATTTGGAGAATTTTGAGCATTACTTTAGTAGCATGTGAGATGAGTGTAATTGGTAGTTTGAGCATTCTTTGGCATTGCCTTTCTTTGGAATTGGAATGAAAACTGACCTTTTCCAGTCCTGTGGCCACTGCTTAGTTTTCCAAATTTCCTGGCATACTGAGTGCAGCACTTTCACAGTATCATCTCTTACGATTTAAAATAGCTCAACCAGAATTCCATTACCTCCACTAGCTTTGTTCATAGTGATGCTTTCTAAGGCTCATTTGACTTCACATTCCAAAATGTTTGTCTCTAGGTGAGTGATCATACCAACATGATTATCTGGGTCATGAAGATCTTTTTTGTACAGTTCTTCCATGTATTCTAGCCACTTCTTAATATCATCTGCTTTTGTTAGGTCCATACAATTTCTGTCCTTTATTGAGCCCATCTTTGCATGAAATATTCCTTGGTATCTCTAATTTTCTTGAAGACACCGCTAGTCTTTCCCATTCTATTGTTTTCCTTTGTTTCTTTGCACTGATCACTGAGAAAGGGTTTCTTATCTCTCCTTGGTGTTCTTTGGAACTCTGCATTCAAATGGGTATATCTTTCCTTTTCTCCTTTGCTTTTCACTTCTCTTCTTTTCACAGCTATTTGTAAGGGCTCCTCAGATAGCCATTTTGATTTTTTGCATTTCTTTTTCTTGCGGATGGTCGTGATCCCTTTCTCCTGTATGATGTCAAGAACCTCCGTCCTTAGTTCATCAGGCACTCTATCTATCAGACCTAGTCCCTTAAATCTATTTCTCACATCCACTGTATAGTTGTAAGGGATTTAATTTAGGTCATACTTGAATGGTCTACTGGTTTTCCCTACATTCTTTAATTTTAAGTCTGAATTTGGTTATAAGGAGTTCATGATCTGAGCCACAGTCAGCTCCGGGTCTTATTTTTGCTGACTGTAATAGAGCTTCTCCATCTTTGGCTGCAAAGAATATAATCAATCTGATTTTGGTGTTGACCATCTGGTGATGTCCATGTGTAGAGTCTTCTCTTTTGTTTCTGGAAGAGGGTATTTGCTATGACCAGTGCGTTCTCTTGGCAAATTCTATTAGCTTTTGCCCTGCTTTATTCTGTACTCCAACGCCTAATTTGCCTGTTACTTCAGGTGTTTCTGCATTGGAGAAGGAGATAGCAACCCACTCCAGTATTCTTGCCTAGAGAATCCCAGAAATGGGGGAGCCTGGTTGCCGGCCATCTATAGGGTCGCACAGAATCAAACACGACTGAAACGACTTAGCAGTAGCAGCAGCAGCAGCCAGGTGTTTCTTGATTTCCTACTTTTGCATTCCTGTCCCCTATAATGAAAAGGACATCTTTTGGGGGTGTTAGTTCTAAAAGGTCTTATAGGTCTTCATAAAACCATTCAACTTTAGCTTCTTCAGCATTACTGGTCAAGGCATAGACTTGGATTACCGTGATATTGAATGGTTTGCCTTGGAAATCAACAGAGATCATTCTGTCGTTTTTGAGATTGCATCCAAGTACTGCATTTCAGACTCATCTGTTGACTATGATGGCTACTCCTTTTCTTCAAAGGGATTCTTGCCCACAGTAGTAGATATAATGGTCATCTGAGTTAAATTCACCCATTCCAGTCCATTTTAGTTCACTAATTCCTAAAATGTCAACATTCACTCTTGCCATCTCCTGTTTGACCACTTCCAATTTGCCTTGATTCATAGACCTAACATTCCAGGTTCCTATGTGAGATAGCTCACAGCATCAGACTTTGCTTCTATCACCAGTCACATCCACAACTGGGTGTTGTTTTTTCTTTGGCTCCATCCCTTCATTCTTTCTGGAGTTATTTCTCAACTGATCTCCAGTAGCATATTGGGCACCTACTGACCTGGGGAGTTCATCTTTCAGTGGTCTATATTTTTACCTTTTCATACTGTTCATGGGGTTCTCAAGGCAAGAATCCTGAAGTGGTTTGCCATTCCCTTCTCCAGTGGACCACATTTTACCAGAACTCTCCACCATGACTTGTCCATCTTGGGTGGTCCTACATAGCATGGCTTAGTTTCATTGAGTTAGACAAGGCTTTGGGCCATGTGATTAGATTGGTTATTGTGGTTTCCATCTTTCTGCCCTCTTTCAGTGCCTACCATCTTACTGGGGTTTCTCTTACCTTGGATGTGGAGTATTTCTTCACGGCTGCTCCAACAAAGTGCAGCCGCTGCTCCTTACCTTGGACTTTTGGTATCTTCTCAAGGCCACCGTTACTGACCTTGGACGTTGGATGTCTCCTTTCGGCAACTTGCTGCTCCAGCACCGCACAGCAGCTGCTCACCACTGCAGCACCATGCAGAGTTGGTGGCTCAGATGGTAAAGAATCCACCTGCACTGCAGGAGACCTGGATTCAATCCCTGGGTTGGGAGGATCCCTTGGAGGAGGGCGTGGTAACCCATTCCAGTATTCTTGCTGGAGAATCACCATGAACAGAGGAGCCTGGCAGTCTACAATCCATGGGGTCACATAGTCAGACATGACTGAGCAGCTAAGCACAGTACAGCAGCATACATATTGATATGGAACATTATGACACAAAAGTTAATGAAAATTAAGATTTTGTGTTAGTTTTTAATGTGCCAAACTTTTCTTCCCAATATCTCTCATTGTGATCAGTATCACTTAGTTTATTATATAATCCAATATTTTATAGGCACTGTGAAGGATTAGTAAATACAAGGATAGACAAAATATATTTGATTCCTGCTTCAGAGGTATACTCATTTGGTTTAATATCCAAATGAGGTAGGTTTCAATATAATAATTGTAGTGTGGAAACATATAAATCAGGAACAGAATTTATGTCACCATATACAAAGGAAGGGCTTCCTTTGTAGCTTAGTTGATAAATAACCTGCCTACAATGCAGAAGACCTGGGTTTGATTCCTGGTGAAGATTCCCTGGTGAAGGAAATGGCAACCCACTCCAGTATTCTTGCCTGGAGAGTCCCATGGGCATAAGAGACTAACAGGCTACAGTCCAAGGGATTGCAAGAATTGAACACGACTTAGCGACTAAACCACACACAAAGGAAAACAGTGTGCAAAGTGGCCATACAATAGAGCTCAGAGCTCTTTTTGAAGTGTCAGGGAAGACTATGCAAATGGAATTTCTCCAGAATTTCATCAGCATTCAACTTGTGCTGTCACACAGATTCCCATACCTAGAAGGACTCTGCAGTTGGTTTAAGGTTCTGCTATTGTTATACTAAATTATGAAGATTTTAACAAGAGGTTTCACGTTCTCATTTTGTATTGCCCCCTGCCCCAATTATGTAGACAACTCTATATGGAAAATAAAAGTTAATCTGATTTAGCTGGAAGACATTCAAAATACCAGAAGATACAAGAACCACATAGTATGAGGTTGGTTGTCGGATTTGGAAATACTTAGCTGGATAAAGACTATCTAAGGATGAATTAATAACTGCCTTGAGACAGTGATAGTTCAGAGGATCAGAAGGAGAAGTAAGACTTTCCAGTTTAGCTCTAGAAAGTGAACAGGAATAATTTTTAAAAATTAAAGGAAAACTGAGAAGGCAGACTTTCACTACAAGAGAAGGCAAAACATCATACATTTAAGCTTCTAGTGTCAGAGGTATTAAGGTTGAGGTTTGGTGACAAGAAGTAATGATTATTGAAAATTAAATTGTGCATTCATTAAGAGGAGAAAGAATAAGATGACTACAATGGTCCAAACCAATCTTAAAACTTTATATCTATGAAATACGTTGAAACTTCTTTGTCAAAATGAGCCATATATTAGAATTCCAGGATGTAAAGCAGGGAACATGAATCATCACCTACTTTTGATTACCTGTACACTTTTTCTAGGGAACTTTCCAGGTGGCTCAGTGATAAAGAATCTGGCTGACAATGCAGAAGATATCTGAGATGAAACTTTGATCCCTGGGTCGGGAAGATCTTCTGGAGGAAGAAATGGCAACCTACTCCAGTCTTCTTGCCTGGAAAATCTCATGGACACAGGAGCCTGGCAATTTATAGTCCATGGAGTTGCAAAGAGTTGGATGCTATTGAGCATGCACACATCCTTTTTTGAGCAGAGAAAATGAAGAAAAATTGTAGAAGACCACTAAGTGTGTTCACTTAAATTATCTCATTAGTGAGCACACAAATCATGCTGACCTTAATTGTATTAAAACTCCCAAGACATGATTTTTAAATTAGCAAATAATGATAATAATAGTTCATCATTCACAAGTGAGGTCTGACTTGTTTAAGCCTCACAAAGAGCTTGTGGGTTAAAATTTGTTATAACATTTTCTAAACTGAAGTTGAAGCTCAAAGAGTTGAAGTTTTAGGCACATAGCTAGTCAACAGAAAAGTAAGGAATCTATTTATTCACTGAGGAGCTACTTATTGAGTGCCTAGGAGGTTCAGGCCCTGCATCATGTGCTGAGAAAGGAAATGTGAGCCAAACAAATGGAATTTATGCTGTGACAGAGTAGCCAGGATATAATAAACTTTTTCCTTGATTACATTCTATAGGAAACTCTCAGGCAACATTTCTCTTTTATGAGCAATTGCTGTTGTGGGTAATTGGGGTTTCCATGTTTATTAAGCCTTTATTTTAAGTCTGTATGAACTTGAAACTGTGATATCAGCAAGTGAATAGAGCATATTCTGTCTTCTGAGAGGTCTAACAGAGACAGATTTATGTAAGCAACTGACCACAAATAGAAAGCAGAATGAATAAGTAGTAAGTAGAATTGTGAATATGGGAGAGGTTGAGGAGCGGGAGGTTTCCCAGGTGGTGCTAATGATAAAGAACCCACCTGCTAATGCAGGAGACATAAAAGACGTAGGTTTCTATCCCTGAGTTGGGAAGATTCCACTGGAGGAGGGCATGGCAACACACTCCAGTATCCTTGCCTGGAGAATCTCATAGGCAGAGGAGCCTGGTGGGCTCCAGTACATAGAGTCGCACAGGGTCAGACATAAGTGAAGCAACTTGTGAAGGTGGGGGAGGAGAAGGAGCACTAAATGTGATGGTATTACCAGGAAAGATTTCATGGACATGAGCTGAGCACCACGGTCTAGGGATAAAAGTTCAAAATAATGAGAATAAGATCCAAAAGAAGGTGCACTATGATGTGTGAACCCACAGTATTAACACAATAGCTAACATACATCCAATTAACAAATCATAAGTGTTTATTAGGTGAATGAATAAAAATAATTTATTGGTGTACATTTAATATTGAACCAGGAGAAAGATTAAAGTCACAGAGTTATGAATAGCCATGGAACATCTGGGTAGTGAGCAGATTGATGCATATTTATGGTGAATGGCATGACAGGGTGAATGGACAGGTGCTTACAGAAAAAAAAGGAAATGATACATGTGTCACTGAGCAATGACATTGCTACATGAGATGAGTACTATGGGATGGAGAAAGGCCTTTGAGCACATTAGGGAAATTTCCTAACTCAGCTGCTATGGATTTTCATATTTATTTTATTTTTGATTTTTCAGGAGGGTGGTTAGTGAAAAGCAATTAGTAAGAAATAAAGCAGCATCTACGTTACAGTATGAAATATAAGCAAGAGTTGGGAAGAANGCACATTAGGGAAATTTCCTAACTCAGCTGCTATGGATTTTCATATTTATTTTATTTTTGATTTTTCAGGAGGGTGGTTAGTGAAAAGCAATTAGTAAGAAATAAAGCAGCATCTACGTTACAGTATGAAATATAAGCAAGAGTTGGGAAGAAGGAAGAACAAAGCGTTTAAAGGGCTAGAAAATATAAAAGTTCAGTAAAATATTCAAGGAAGCAATAGGAGGAGCTAAGCCTAGAGATGTGGAAAGGAAGGAGGAAAGAGAGGAAAGATAACATTGGAAGCTGAGAAACTGAATGCCAGAATGCTAGTGAGGTGACTGCAGCAATAGGTTCACAAGAGAGCTANTCTTACATCTCCTGCATTGGCAGGCAGATTCTTTAACACTGGACCATCTAGGAAGCACATAATTGCTCATTTTGTTCTGGTAAAGTCTTATTTATCACACAGAGACACTTGCAGTCCTATATCACACTCATGAAAGCAACTATCATGGGGATCACCTTGGCCACTGTGAATCCATCTTTAATTACTTAAAATAGCTTGTGGTGTGCTATGCTTAGCCGCTCAGTCATGTCCAACTCTTTGCAACCCCATGGACTATGGCTCGCCAGGCTCTTCTGTTCATGGGGAGTCACCAGGTAAGAATACTGGAGTGAGTTGCCATGCCCTCCCCCAGGGGATCTTCCCAACCCAGGGATCAAAAGCCCAGGTCTCCTGCATTGCAGGCAGATTCTTTACCAGCTGAGCTACCAGAGAAGCCCTTTCATGAAAACTGAGTAGGGATCATAACAGAAAAGAAGTCACACCATAACAGTGTGTGGGGGCTGGTGATGTATATTAAAGTTTTAAGAGAAAATCAGATTTCCACAACATCATAGTATATTCCTCTTAGCTCGATTTCTGTACTTAGTCTTAATAGCTGTGATAAGGTCTGGTAGAAAAACAAAATTAGCTTCTAGTGGAAAGTCTATTGCTCACTAAGTCCATTCCTCAATATTTTGAATAGAGAACAGAAATCAAATGCACAAGGTCAGAGCATTTCAGTCATTCATGTTAATTTTTTTAATACAGGTATATTGGCCAGATAGATGACACTTATGTTCAATCATTTTTCGAGTCCAGTTAGTCCTTAATCCTAATTATGCCTGACCTGACTTAAAGTGAACCAAAATTCATTTTCAACTAAGTTAATAGGAACCATAGAGCTTTTGTTATTTGTTAGAACAGGGCTTGTTAAATAGCAAGCATCTGCTCTCCATTCCAATTATTGTTTGTAGGTTTTAAGGGTCTAGGTTAAGTAGAGTTGTCAGATTTCACTTTGTTAGATAATGAAGTCAGAAAAGTGAATTAATAACAACAGCTCAAATCTGTCATGTCTTGCAGTTTGCTAATGCATCTACTAGCTCATCTGACTCTGATAATGCTGGGAAATAAGTATGCCCGGCTTTTCATCTGTGTAATGGGGATAAGAAGTATATCCTCCTTATAAAACTGTGGTGAAGATTAAATGAGCTAAAAATGCATGAAGCTTAAAATTGTGCCAGGCACATGGCACAATATTAATAAATGTTAGTTGTTTTATTGATCCTATTATAATGATTATTAACGTCAATGTACTTTGTAAAATTTGTTTCATACTGAAAGAAGAGGGAGGGGATAAGAAATGATGAGAGAGGGAAGACAAGAAGATAAATGGAAAGAGGAAGAAGGGATTTATATCAGACTTACAGTTGAGAGGATCTGCATCTCTCCTGTTTGAAAAGGCTATTCAGGATTGTGCCGTCCTATTAAGTAAAGTGAATTGAAGCAGATACATTAAACTGGTATTGATTAGCTTTGTAAATATCCATTTTCTTGCAGTCAGTAACAGGAGATCACTTAGATTAGAAGGAAGTGTAAGGAGACACGATGTTCCAGAGATTAAAATGAAAGACTAAGAACCAATGACTATCCGTATGACCCTGTGTGCTTGTAATTAATCAGTCAGGACTTGAGCCACATCTCTAAAGTATGAAGTTAAACAACAGTTTCTGTTCCATCCTTGGGTAGGGAAGATCCCTTGGAGAAGGAAATGGCAACCCACTCCAGAATTCTTGCCTGAAGAATCCCATAGACAGAGGAGCCTGGCAGGCTAGAGTCCAAAGGATCACAAAGAATCAGACCCAACTGAGGGACTAAGCATGCATCTTTATCTTGTGGCAAGGGTACCAAAAGTAAAATCAGAAGAGCGTATGGAGTCCTTCACATAGCCTGAATACAGTGATGAAGGATTTCAACAAATTGTACTCTGCAATGGTTTTATTTGTTGTTTCTTTTGTTCTACATAGCTTGTGTTCAAATGCCACATCTGGATAATTGTATAACTTCTCACTTTTTAGTTCTTCATTCCCTCAATCTATGTGTCATGTTATACATATGACATACACCTGATCAAGTTAATTCTATTGTCCAAAGAAAGATCAGGTTAGTCATTATAGAATGGATTTCACAACCCAATACTGGAAACTTCCTTATTGATTATTCCCTCATCTTTACAGAACATTATTCATTATATCCTTGTCTTTACATGGGTATACAGACCAATTTCCCATTGTTGCTTTACTGAAACTCACTGTGTAACTTGGAAAAAATGTTTAACCTCTCTCAGCCTCATTTTCCTGATTTTTAGCAGTTATTGATTCTCAATCGAGGGTGATTTTGTAAGCCAGGGGACATTTGTCAATTGTACAGACATGTTTTATTTTTACAAACAGGAGAAGGGTGCCACTGGGATCAAGTGAACAGAAACCAGGGATACTACTAAATATAATACAATACATAGGACAGCTCCCCACTATAAAGAATTATCCATTCTAAGATGTCAATTGTGTTAAGGTTGAAGAACTCTGCATTATGGAGATCATAAACCTAGTGACTCATGTCACTATGACAATTAAAAGTTAAAGGTTATAGAGTACCTGGCATTCACAAATACTCCACAATGTTCATTTCGATCGCTTTTCCATTTTTATTTCCTGCCTTTCAAGATACCTAATTTTATTTCTTTAATAAAACCTTTTTCAGTGCTTAAATGCCAAGCTGTTTAAAAATATTAACCTATTTAATCTTCAAACTAGCCATACCACTGTAAGTTCATGCTCATTTTTCAGATGAGGAAACTGAGTCATAAGAAGATGGAATATCTTTTTTTAATTTATTTTTAATTGAAGGATAATTTCTTTACAACATTGTGTTGGTTTCTGCCATACACAAACATGAATCAACCACAAGTTTACATATATCCCCTCCTGCTTGAACCTCCCGTCTAACCAGCTAGCTCATCAAAGAGCACCAGGCTGAGATCCCGAGGTGAAATACCTTGGCTCATATCACAGCTTGTAAACTGTACGTGCAGCATTTGGACATTGGCCAGTCTAACCCTAGCATCTGTGCTCTACTTATGGTGTTCATGCTGCTCTCCTACATTCTGTTGTTCTGTGTACCAGGCACTTCTGGCTTCTGTTTAGTTCATGATAATTGCAAGCATTTCGATATCACCAAACAAGAAATAATAAATTGTTTGAAAGGAGGACTACATTGTCTCTCCTCTTAGAATTGTCAATAGTTTGTGAAGTGTGCAGTTGACTGTACATGAGTAAATGAACCAGCCCATCAATCCATCAGCCAGAGTTCTCTGCTGCAGTCTCCCTTTCAGTCACTAGTACAGCAGTCAGGAAGATGCACTTGACACTCAGTTCAGTCGCTCAGTCGTGTCCAGCTCTTTGCGACCCCATGAATCGCAGCACGCCAGGCCTCCTGTCCATCACCAACTCCCAGAGTTCACTCAGACTCACGGCCATCTAGTCCATGATGCCATCCAGCCATCTCATCCTCTGTTGTCCCCTTCTCCTCCTGCCCTCAATCCCTCCCAGCATCAGAGTCTTTTCCAGTGAGTCAACCCTTCGCATCAGGTGGCCAAAGTACTGGAGTTTCAGCTTTAGCATCATTCCTTCCAAAGAAATTCCAGGGTTGATCTCCTTCAGAATGGACTGGTTGGATCTCTTTGCAGTCCAAGGGACTCTCAAGAGTCTTCTCCAACACCACAGTTCAAAAAAGCATCAATTCTTTGGCGCTCAGCATTCTTCACAGTCCAACTCTCACATCCATACATGACCACAGGAAAAACCATAGCCTTGACTAGATGGACCTTAGTCGGCAAAGTAATGTCTATGCTTTTGAATATGCAGAAGAAAGTCCACTGGTCCTCCCAAGAGCTTTTCCTTTCAACATGGCTTCTTTAGCCTGGGTCCCAACCACCTAAACTGACAAAAACTGACCCTTACTGAATTTGTGGGTACCGAGCCTCGCAGAGGCTCTATGTGGCTTGATGAAAATACTTTTGCAAAATTGGATGCATTTATATTTCCATCATTTGATGACTAGACCAGCACTAACAGGAGTGTATTTTGGTTCTTAGCAAGCATCAAACAAGCAATTGTGTATATTATCTTTTGAGAAAGGAGGTATGAAAATTATGGAAGCCCTCTCTATTTTTTGATGACACAATTTTAACACAAGAAAAAATATATATAACTTAATCTTCCAATCCAGCTGCAATGCAGGAGACCCAGGTTCAATCCCTGGGTTGGGAAGATCCCCTAGAGGAGGGAATGGCTACCCATTCCAGTATTCTTGCCTGGAAAATTCCATGGACAGAGGAGTCTGGGGGTCTATAGTTCTTAGGGCTGTAAAGAGTCATACATGTTTTTAATATGTTTAATGTTCCAATATAAATGTTGTTTTAAGGTCCAGGATTTGGATTTGGAAATTTCATGTTTAAGTCCCATGTCTGCTACTTCCAAGCTGCTACTTCCCTTAATCAAGTCAATTTATCATTCTGCTTTTGTTTCTCAACTTGAAAGAAGGTTAATGGACACACATATAAACACTCACACACACATACCATTTATGACTGTTGCAAGATAAAGTAAGATAAAGTATATAAAAATACCTAGAAAAGTTTCATTTAAAAACTGCTTGAATTTAGTTAATATTAGGAAATTAATGATCATCTTTTTAACCCTTAGAAAGGGAATAGACTTCAAGAAAGATTTGGGAGTGTTATCACAAAACACATCTATAATAGCTTTGAAAAGCTGACGAAAAATCTAGACAAGGCTGATGATAGCTGATAGGATACCAAAAGCTTCATATTTGAGAATAAGAGCAGTTTTTTTTTTTCCCTCATTGTTTTCATTTTTATTATGATGCTAGCTTTAGGGAGCCCTCATTTTACGGAACAAAGAACTGATCACTATGCTCAGTCCTCTCCTCCTCTTCCAGATTGTCCTGACTACCATCCTCATGATCCACATATAAAGGAAACTCCATTGACCACTCTGCATGCATGGAGTCTTGTCCTGATCCACCCTTCACTGCTGATTCTTTGATGTCCCTGGATGGAGACCTCAGCTGTGTAAACCATTTTCCTCTTGTCTTTGCATACTTATAGCCTTATCCTTGATGAAGACTTTTTCCTTAACCAAACTTTAGGCAGGTTCCTCTGTGATTTTTTGATTTGGCCCTATCCCTGGGCCTTGTCTGCAAAAGCAAGAATCATGCTAAATTGGTTTAGAGAGGCTCCCCCACCCTGTATACATGATCATCCTCAATGTTTGATCAAATTACTCATTCCTGTCATTCCCCCAGTGATATCTGATCCCCCTGACCTGGCTTCAGCAAGAATCCTATCTAGTCAGTTTAAATACCCAGAATCCCCCCTCCTTAACTTCTGATATTTCCCTTTAGTATTTTTCTATCCACAGATGCCCTACATGCTCTTTGGCTATAAGTTTCCATTTCTCCTTGTCTTCACAGTTGAATCCAATTTGTCTGCTCTACTGCAAAACACCATTGCAGTGATCCCTTAAATACAGTCCTCCTTACCATTTNGCCCTACATGCTCCTTGGCTATAAGTTTCCATTTCTCCTTGTCTTCACAGTTGAATCCAATTTGTCTGCTCTACTGCAAAACACCATTGCAGTGATCCCTTAAATACAGTCCTCCTTACCATTTTAAACAGATGCCAGGATAATTTTTAATTTAACATTCTGAATTTGAGTCCCTGAATCAGCTCTTTTAATAGTAACTATGGTCCACAGTCATGTTTTTGCTGCCACATTCCATCCTTGGAAAATACCTCTCCCCAGCCTGCTGCACCCCAGGTTCAACTCAGTTCTGAGATCATACAGGCATATGCCAACTCCCAGACTGAGCACCCAATGCATTACACTCTTCCTAAAATTTTAATTCCGAATACATGTGCTTCTTCATCTCTGATGTGAGACATTTAAATGCCAAATTTGGTGGTATGTGTATTCTCATTTAGGAAAAGTCATGTAGCCACATAAGAACCTTAAGATCATGTGATAAAATCCACCTGCTGAGAAATCCTCCCATGACTCTTGCATCTACCCAAAAAGAACTTTATTTTTAAATTTTTATTTATTTATTTATGGCTATGCTGTGTCTTGTTGCTGCAAGTGGGTTTTCTCTGGTTGCAGCAAGCAGGGGCTACTCTTCATTGTGGTGCTCGGGCTTCTCATTGCAGTAGCTTCTCTTGTGGAGCATGGACTCTAGGATGCTTAGGCTCAGTAATTGTGGCTCACAGGCTCAGTTGCCCTGAGGTATGTGGGATCTTCCTGCACCAGTGATTGGACCCATGTCCCCTGCACTGGCAAGCAGATTCTTAACCACTGGACCACCAGGCAAGTCCCCCAACAAGAATTTTAAAATAAATGAAGTCCAGCTGAAGCAAAAACAGCACATAAGGCAGATGTTTTGCAAATCCAATGTTTCAAACTGGAATTTACAAGGTCCATCACCCACATTTGGCATCAATTTCTAATAAATTTCATCTTAAACATATGCAGCGTTGCTGCACAAATCCTTGCTACAACTTGGTCCCCAGACTCAGCCATCAACCAATACAGGTTTCTGGAAAACTAAAGTAGCCAAGTTAATCAGATGTAGTTATTAGGACCCCACCTGGAAGATTCCCAAATGAAATGATTCCACCCTGCAAACTTCTTTGATAATTGACTTGTACTTTTAAAAGTTATCCCTAATACAAATTCAGTTCTTGAGCTCTCATTCCTTGAGTCCTTCTAATTTGTAGCAAAGTGAGCCAAGAGTTTTCATAAAAAGTCAATTTTCTGACTCAAAGACAGCAAACCATATCAAAGAAGTCTATGTAGGCAGAGTAAGGCTTTATTGCTACCAACTAATCAAAGAGAGTAAAAGTGTGAAGTCCAGGCAATTTTAAAAGGAATTAAAATAAATATATTCTGAATAGTACAGTAATTCAAACTTTGTGCTAATATTTTATTGTTCAATGAGATTCCTGCTCTCATAAACAAAGGTAATTGAATTATGCATAAAAGCACCAAACCACACACAGTTCTCTGAAGAGACTGCTCTTCAAGCAGGTTAAAAACTTCTGCTTTCAATCACATTAACTTAGTACAATTTAAGGGAAACTATATAGCTATAAATAAAATGAAAACAAAGTTAAGCATTTCTATTCCCAAACTTTGTAAACTCAATTTTCTTGTATAACCTTGTATCATTTATTAATAGTTCAAAGAATATTGAACTAGAAGTAAAAAAACCTTGGTCTTCTCAGCTCTAAGTATTGTTTCTAAATCAATTGTCTTATTTATTTATTTATTCATTAACAAGTATTTATCTAATGTTAAGTCTGTGATGTAGGCTGTTTCAGATATCAGAGATACAGTGG
>SJYW01042989.1:254688-280308 GCA_006410735.1 Raphicerus campestris
TCACTCAGACTCACGGCCATCTAGTCCATGATGCCATCCAGCCATCTCATCCTCTGTCGTCCCCTTCTCCTCCTGCCCCCAATCCCTCCCAGCATCAGAGTCTTTTCCAGTGAGTCAACCCTTCGCATCAGGTGGCCAAAGTACTGGAGTTTCAGCTTTAGCATCATTCCTTCCAAAGAAATTCCAGGGTTGATCTCCTTCAGAATGGACTGGTTGGATCTCTTTGCAGTCCAAGGGACTCTCAAGAGTCTTCTCCAACACCACAGTTCAAAAGCATCAATTCTTTGGCGCTCAGCATTCTTCACAGTCCAACTCTCACATCCATACATGACCACAGGAAAAACCATAGCCTTGACTAGATGGACCTTAGTCGGCAAAGTAATGTCTATGCTTTTGAATACGCAGAAGAAAGTCCACTGGTCCTTCCAAGAGCTTTACCTTTCAACATGGCTTCTTTAGCCTGGGTCCCGACCACCTAAACTGACAAAAACTGACCCTTAGTGAATTTGTGGGTACCGAGCCTCGCAGAGGCTCTATGTGGCTTGATGAAAATACTTTTGCAAAATTGGATGCATTTATATTTCCATCATTTGATGACTAGACCAGCACTAACAGGAGTGTATTTTGGTTCTTAGCAAGCATCAAACAAGCAATTGTGTATATTATCTTTTGAGAAAGGAGGTATGAAAATTATGGAAGCCCTCTCTATTTTTTGATGACACATTTTAACACAAGAAAAAATATATATAACTTAATCTTCCAAATCCAGCTGCAATGCAGGAGACCCAGGTTCAATCCCTGGGTTGGGAAGATCCCCTAGAGGAGGGAATGGCTACCCATTCCAGTATTCTTGCCTGGAAAATTCCATGGACAGAGGAGTCTGGGGGTCTATAGTTCTTAGGGCTGTAAAGAGTCATACATGTTTTTAATATGTTTAATGTTCCAATATAAATGTTGTTTTAAGGTCCAGGATTTGGATTTGGAAATTTCATGTTTAAGTCCCATGTCTGCTACTTCCAAGCTGCTACTTCCCTTAATCAAGTCAATTTACCACTCTGCTTTTGTTTCTCAACTTGAAAGAAGGTTAATGGACACACATATAAACACTCACACACACATACCATTTATGACTGTTGCAAGATAAAGTAAGATAAAGTATATAAAAATACCTAGAAAAGTTTCATTTAAAAACTGCTTGAATTTAGTTAATATTAGGAAATTAATGATCATCTTTTTAACCCTTAGAAAGGGAATAGACTTCAAGAAAGATTTGGGAGTGTTATCACAAAACACATCTATAATAGCTTTGAAAAGCTGACGAAAAATCTAGACAAGGCTGATGATAGCTGATAGGATACCAAAAGCTTCATATTTGAGAATAAGAGCAGTTTTTTTTTTTCCCCTCATTGTTTTCATTTTTATTATGATGCTAGCTTTAGGGAGCCCTCATTTTACGGAACAAAGAACTGATCACTATGCTCAGTCCTCTCCTCCTCTTCCAGATTGTCCTGACTACCATCCTCATGATCCACATATAAAGGAAACTCCATTGACCACTCTGCATGCATGGAGTCTTGTCCTGATCCACCCTTCACTGCTGATTCTTTGATGTCCCTGGATGGAGACCTCAGCTGTGTAAACCATTTTCCTCTTGTCTTTGCATACTTATAGCCTTATCCTTGATGAAGACTTTTTCCTTAACCAAACTTTAGGCAGGTTCCTCTGTGATTTTTTGATTTGGCCCTATCCCTGGGCCTTGTCTGCAAAAGCAAGAATCATGCTAAATTGGTTTAGAGAGGCTCCCCCACCCTGTATACATGATCATCCTCAATGTTTGATCAAATTACTCATTCCTGTCATTCCCGCAGTGATATCTGATCCCCCTGACCTGGCTTCAGCAAGAATCATATCTAGTCAGTTTAAATACCCAGAATCCCCCCTCCTTAACTTCTGATATTTCCCTTTAGTATTTTTCTATCCACAGATGCCCTACATGCTCCTTGGCTATAAGTTTCCATTTCTCCTTGTCTTCACAGTTGAATCCAATTTGTCTGCTCTATTGCAAAACACCATTGCAGTGATCCCTTAAATACAGTCCTCCTTACCATTTTAAACAGATGCCAGGATAATTTTTAATTTAACATTCTGAATTTGAGTCCCTGAATCAGCTCTTTTAATAGTAACTATGGTCCACAGTCATGTTTTTGCTGCCACATTCCATCCTTGGAAAATACCTCTCCCCAGCCTGCTGCACCCCAGGTTCAACTCAGTTCTGAGATCATACAGGCATATGCCAACTCCCAGACTGAGCACCCAATGCATTACACTCTTCCTAAAATTTTAATTCCGAATACATGTGCTTCTTCATCTCTGATGTGAGACATTTAAATGCCAAATTTGGTGGTATGTGTATTCTCATTTAGGAAAAGTCATGTAGCCACATAAGAACCTTAAGATCATGTGATAAAATCCACCTGCTGAGAAATCCTCCCATGACTCTTGCATCTACCCAAAAAGAACTTTATTTTTAAATTTTTATTTATTTATTTATGGCTATGCTGTGTCTTGTTGCTGCAAGTGGGTTTTCTCTGGTTGCAGCAAGCAGGGGCTACTCTTCATTGTGGTGCTCGGGCTTCTCATTGCAGTAGCTTCTCTTGTGGAGCATGGACTCTAGGATGCTTAGGCTCAGTAATTGTGGCTCACAGGCTCAGTTGCCCTGAGGTATGTGGGATCTTCCTGCACCAGGGATTGGACCCATGTCCCCTGCACTGGCAAGCAGATTCTTAACCACTGGACCACCAGGCAAGTCCCCCAACAAGAATTTTAAAATAAATGAAGTCCAGCTGAAGCAAAAACAGCACATACGGCAGATGTTTTGCAAATCCAATGTTTCAAACTGGAATTTACAAGGTCCATCACCCACATTTGGCATCAATTTCTAATAAATTTCATCTTAAACATATGCAGCGTTGCTGCACAAATCCTTGCTACAACTTGGTCCCCAGACTCAGCCATCAACCAATACAGGTTTCTGGAAAACTAAAGTAGCCAAGTTAATCAGATGTAGTTATTAGGACCCCACCTGGAAGATTCCCAAATGAAATGATTCCACCCTGCAAACTTCTTTGATAATTGACTTGTACTTTTAAAAGTTATCCCTAATACAAATTCAGTTCTTGAGCTCTCATTCCTTGAGTCCTTCTAATTTGTAGCAAAGTGAGCCAAGAGTTTTCATAAAAAGTCAATTTTCTGACTCAAAGACAGCAAACCATATCAAAGAAGTCTATGTAGGCAGAGTAAGGCTTTATTGCTACCAACTAATCAAAGAGAGTAAAAGTGTGAAGTCCAGGCAATTTTAAAAGGAATTAAAATAAATATATTCTGAATAGTACAGTAATTCAAACTTTGTGCTAATATTTTATTGTTCAATGAGATTCCTGCTCTCATAAACAAAGGTAATTGAATTATGCATAAAAGCACCAAACCACACACAGTTCTCTGAAGAGACTGCTCTTCAAGCAGGTTAAAAACTTCTGCTTTCAATCACATTAACTTAGTACAATTTAAGGGAAACTATATAGCTATAAATAAAATGAAAACAAAGTTAAGCATTTCTATTCCCAAACTTTGTAAACTCAATTTTCTTGTATAACCTTGTATCATTTATTAATAGTTCAAAGAATATTGAACTAGAAGTAAAAAAACCTTGGTCTTCTCAGCTCTAAGTATTGTTTCTAAATCAATTGTCTTATTTATTTATTTATTCATTAACAAGTATTTATCTAATGTTAAGTCTGTGATGTAGGCTGTTTCAGATATCAGAGATACAGTGGCAACAAAATAAGCTCACAGCATTATAGATTTTAGTTGCAATTGGATAAAACAGGACAGCAACAAAAAGTTGTCATATATATATACTTGTATATATATATATATATAAAACACATAAAGAATCATATATGTTTAATTTCATGTATTTGTTACTTATTTTAAAAATAGTAGTGTTCAGTTCAGTTGCTCAGTCGTGTTGCAACCCCATGGACTGCAACACACCAGGCTTCCCTGTCCGACTCCAGAAGCTTACTCAAACATCTTCATCAAGTCAGTCATGCCATCCAGCCATCTCATCCTCTGTTGTCCCCTTCTCCTCCTGCCTTCAATCTTTCCCAGCATCAGGGTCTTTTCCAGTGAGTCAACTCTTCACATCAGGTGGCCAAAGTACTGGAGTTTCAGCTTCAGCATCAGTCCTTCCAATGAATATTCAGGACTGATTTCGTTTAGCATTGACTGGTTTGATCTCCTTGCAGTCCAAGGGACTCTCAAGAGTCTTCTCCAACACTACAATTCAAGAGCATCAATTCTTCAGCACTCAGCTTTCCACTACTCTGTTCTACATGTTTGTTTTTCTTTGTAAAGGTATATAATATGAGAAGGTGGAGGCATGGAAAAACCAAATACAACTTGATACAGGGTGATTAGGAAAACTCTCTAAGTAGATGACACATGAGTTGAGCCTTGAATATGAAGAAAATTCTATAAGCCTCAGTGTCCTTATCTGAAAAATGAAAATAATGATAGTATAGAATGTTCCATAAGGTTATTTAAATTATTAATGTCTTGCTGAGAATTCCATGGACAGAGAAGCCTGGTAGGCTACAGTCCACAGGGTGGCAAAGAGTTGGACACAACTAAGCAACTTCACTTTCACTTTCACGTTTGAAGATACTTAGCAACTGAATGATAGCACAGACTAAATACTTCATGAATGAAAGCTTTTAATGTCATCATGTTAGGGATTACAGTGATGACAAGTTTGGATATATTTAAATAATATAAATAGCAAATGTTCTCTGGAAAGTATGAAGTCAGGTGGCATATTTAAGAAACTAATTAGGTAGAAAGATTAAACAAAACCAAGATAAAAACTATTAAAATTTAAAAATTACATTGTCACCTATATAATCCAACTCTTTGTGACCCCATGGACTGTAGTTTACCAGGCTCCTCTGTCCATGAGATTCTCCAGGCAAGAATACTGGAGTAGGTTGCCATTTCCTTCTCCAGGGGATCTACCCAACCCAAGGATCAAACCAACATTTCTTGTGTGTCCTGCACTGGTGGGTGGGTTCTTTACCACTGCACCACCTAGAACTAACTACCTATTTATATAACACCTTTAACTGAACACCCTGGATGCTTGGACCACATCTAGAGGTGTGGAAAGCTGTTGATCTCTGATGTTATTTTTATCAAAACAAGTTTTGTCAGTTCTCATGCTACAAGGTAGATTCAGAATTACAGATAAACTAGAGTCTTGTGAGATACTGAGCATATTTTTCTTCCACTTTTAGAACTCTAGAAGCAGTGAGATATTGTAGAGATGTTGTGGAAAGTATGTTTGAGAACCATAGATCTCTTAGCAATAATCATTCCTCCCTACTTACCAGCTGTGTGACTTTNTCTCTATAGATCCTTTGAACACCTGCAACTGGACTTCATTAAACTCCCACTTAGTATGGGTTGATAACTACATCAATATATTATTATTGTACATATAGCTTCCAGATGAGTTAAAGTCTTTCCCTGTTACAAAGTTAATGCATTCACAGTGGCAAAGAAAGTTAGAAAGTGTTTTTTTCTCGTTTGTGGTAAATTTCCAGTGATCAAAGCACCCACTTTACTGGGAACTTATTACAAGTCTTAATGAAAAGTTTGCAAATATCCATTAATTATTACTGTCCCTCTCACCCTCAATCATTAGTCAAGGTCAAAAGAATTTTAAAAACTGGATAAAGCACAATAATAATTAATACATGGAATTAAATGAACTGATGAGGAAGATTATAGTTTTTATGACTTTGTGTTTAAAATAGTACAGGCTCTTAACTTTTTTACAGATTTAAAGAAATTTGACTCAGTTTTAATGAGATGGATGAAACTGGAGCCGATTATACAGAGTGAAGTTAGCCAGAAAGAAAAACACCAATACAGTATACTGACACATATATATGGAATTTAGAAAGATAGTAATGATGACCCTGTAAGTGAGACAATATAAGAGACACAGAGGTATAGAACGGACTTTTGGCTTCTGAGGGAGAGGGAGAGGGTGGGATGATTTGGGAGAATGGCACTGAAACATGAATACTATCATATAAGAAACGAAGCGCCAGTCTATGTTCAATACAGGATACAGGATGCTTGGGGCTGGTGTATGGGATGATNTAAAAGCCAGATCTGACAATTAAGTCTGCCATTTGGAATCTCAGCATTTTAGAGCTAGAAATGCATTCAAATAATAAGAACTTACTTTATCTTTAAACAAAACAGTTAGTGAAATTCAAAAGAAGGACAAGAGCTCAGCTGCTCTATTTTAATTTATTCTACTTGTCTGACTTTCCCCTTATACTTGCAGAACTTCAGGAGACCTGAGGCTCTGTGGAACCCAGTTTGAAAATCAGGGCCATCATTTTACTGACAGGGAACACTAAAGCTCTAAGAAGCAAAATGATTTGGCCAAGTATCACTTATAGAAATTTTAATAAGATAAGGAGAAAACCAAAACTTTCTTGAGAATCATTCCTAATGAATTCAGTTAAGTTGCTTAGATGCAAATTATGTATTTTCTCTATCATATTGAAAGTCAAACTTACTTTCCCTAAAAAAAAAAAAAGAGACATTTTTGACCAAATAAAGTAAGAAAAATAGTATTCTCCATCTGCCCATCTTCCTCATGGTTTTCTTGTTTGTTTTAAGAGAATTTTTTTTTTTCTTCTTTTCAGAACACAATATATATTTATGGGAAGAGAGAAGTTGAGGTCTTTCATGTAAACTTTGTAAATAATGTTTTTCAAATCTTAGTTTCTATGATAACAGTCACACTCATATGAAGACTTACAAATTTCTCTAAGAGTTGATCTACCTTGTGTACAATGATGTTAAATATTGAGAATGACATTTATATGAAGATTTGTGAATCTTCCTGAAAATAGACCCTTTCTAGTATATAATTAAATACAAGCTTAAGGAAGGGAAGAAAATAAAAATAAAGTGCGTACTCATCCTTACCAGGTAACTCAGAAAGAAATAAACAACTTCAGGGCATGAACTATGTTAACTGAAAGTAACAGTATAATATAGTAGAAAACTTACTTCAGTAGAGCATCAGGGAAATCTGGACTCTACCTCTGATTTTTTCGTACGTTCTACATATTCATTTTGAAATTTCTGAGGTTTGAAGGGGGCAAACAGGAAAAGATGAGGTCCTTTTCAGATGTATGGTTAAATCTGAATTTACAATAATATTTTACAGTAAGTGAAATGAGAGCTTCTTTTATAGAGGCATTTCCTCTACTTTTCCAGACCACCTGGAATACTTCATGCATATCTAAAGAATTCTGATACCTGATTTTTACCTTCATGCATTTCTCATGCCATTGCACTTTTCCTATACTAATGAGGCTTTTCTGTTAAGTCTTTCCCTGCTAATGATGTCTAAAAACCAAAGACCAAGTAATGAGCAGATCAATAGCTTCCATTAACGTCTCTGTGGAAACTCTTCTAATTTTAACTCCTATGGTGTGACCTCCAATTTGCATAAGAGAGATACTACTTAAACTTACAGGCAGGATTGATTGACTAAACCTGACAAAGGTGGGAGAGCAAATGCCTAATTTAAATCACATTCAAAAGATGAGGAAATGATTAAGATCTGAGCTATAATTACTCCCATAATTCTTCTTTCTGCTGTTTTTTTTAAAATAAATTTTACATACTCATGTATTTATTTGGCAGTGCTGGGTCTCTTTTGCTGCATGGGTCTTTCTCTAGTTTCAGTGAGTAGGGGCCACTCTCTAGTTGTGGTACACGGGCTTGTCATTTCCGTGGCTTTTCCTGTTGCAGAGCGCGGGCTCAAGGGAACTCAAGCTTCAGTAGCTGTGGTTCCTGGACCTTTAGAGCAGAGGCTCAAAAGTTGGGGCACACAGGCTTAGTTGGTTAGCAGCATGTGAAATCTTCCTGGACCAGAGATTGAATCCCTGTCTCCTGCATTCGCAGGCAATTCTTTACCACTGGGCCACCAGGAAGCCCTCTCCTAGTTTCTAAACTTGACTCTCTCATATAATTTTCAAATTAATACCCCCTAAATTTTTGTTTCCTTTGGTCAAGAATAAATATCACTAAAATAATTCTAAATCAAAGGGCGGTGAACAAAGCAGCATGCATTTCAGGTGCTAGAAGCAGAATAAGAAATGCTTTATTGCAATATGTTTTTGTTGCCTAGTGTCCAAAATTTTACATTCTGGTTTGTAACATCTTCCTAGGGCATTCTTCCTATATTTCAACAGTCAATTATTTTAATGTGTTTGAGTTGGCCTCAGAAATCCCTCTACCTCATTCACTTTCAGCTGCCCCCTTATTCTTATATCATACTTCCAGTGTTTGCTTTGCTGACCGGGGACACATCTCTTCTTTCTTGGTGCCTCTCTTTCCAGCTAATTCTCTCACCCATATCTCTTTTTATGGAAAATGTCTATTTTACAGTCTAGTTTTTAATATGCTAAGATCCTAGAAATATTTTCTTGTATTTCAAGTGTTCCTATTCAGTTTATCTTTCTCTATTGTTCCTGTTACTATCACTGAATGAATGTCCAAGGTTTAGAGAAAGTATCTCATTGGGCACAGTAGTATTAAATTGATATTTAAAATAATAGCATCTAATATACACCAGGTGCTTACTATGTGTCTGGTCTTGGGGCAAATACTTACTTAAATCATCTGACTATTTCCTAACATCTTTATTAAGTAAACACCCAATCTGTCCCCATTTATGAGGAAGCTAAGTCTTATTAAAAGAAAAAAAAAAACAGTAAATTTGAAGATCTAGTTGGTTTCATTTAATGACTCATAAACTGGGCAGCATCCCATCTAGACAATACAGGAGTCGGAGATGACTGAGCAACTAACACACACACACACACAAGGGGTTGCTACAAGGCTGGAGCAAGAAGTTAAGAGCACAGGAAAAGAAAGAATTGTTTCTGGCCAGGCCATCTTCTTTTGGGGAAATGGAAAGGCAGGGGTTTTACTATACAGATTATTTCCTGTTAACCAGGAAATTTTAGATTTAATCTTTTCAAGGTCCTATTTCTGGGATGGGTTGAAACTGCAATTAAGCATTGTTTTGCTGTCATATGGGGCAAATGACTCCATTTTGGCTTTGTTATTTCTTTCTAACAATTCTTACCTTTGATCAAACTCTCTGCCTGAGATATGTGATCAAAATTGGCAGCATTAAAGCCACTCTCAGCTACTGCTCTAGTTCTTACAGCTTTTTTTCTGATCCTTTGTGTAGTATCATTAGGCCATGATGTTTTTGCTTAATCCCTGTGATAGTCTCAGGTCAGGGCTTCAGGTTTGCAATCTTTAAGTTAGTTATTGTCTTGGCTTTTTCTTGACATTCCAGTATTATGGAGATCATGTCTAGTGGTCAGCAGCTACAAAAAAGCATTTAAAGCTTTTGATAAAATAAAATGTGCCAGGAAGAATATACACAGGATAATTCCAAAAGTTTGGAGTGGGCTTCAGAGCTATGAGCTCCAAGAAGTGAAGTGAAAGTTGCTCAGTCATGTCTGACTCTTCGCAACCCTATGGATTATTCACTCTATGGAATTCTCCAGGCCAGAATACTGGAGTGGGTAGCCTTTTCCTTCTCCAGGGTATCTTCCCTACCCAGGGATTGAATCGGTGTCTCCTGCATTGTGGCTGCTGCTAAGTCGCTTCAGTCATGTCCAACTCTGTTCGACTCCACTCTGTGCCTGGCAGCACACCAGGCACCCCCAGTCCTTGGGATTCTCCAGGCAAGAAAACTGCAGTGGGTTGCCATTTCCTTCTCCAGTGCATGAAATTGAAAAGTGAAAGTGAAGACACTCAGTCATGTCTGACTCTTACCTGGCTCCTCTGTCCATGGGATTTTCCAGGCAAGAGTACTGGCATGGGTTGACATTGCATTGCAGGCAGATTCTTTACTAACTGAGCTATCAGGGACTCCCTGAGCTCCAAGACCTTAACCAATTAAAGAAGACCCTATTGAAGTTTCCCTAGTGGCCTCCCTAGTGGCTCAGATAGTAAAGCATCTCCCCACAATAAGGGAGACCTGGGTTCAATTTCTGGATAGGGAACCCCCAAAGCATCCATAGACTTTCTGGTGAAAGTTGTTCCTCATGATAGGATTTTTTGTTGTTTAGTCACTAAATCATGTCCAACCCTTTGTGATCCCACAGACTATAAGCCTGCCATGCAGCTCTGTCCATGGGATTTCCCAGGCAAAAATAGTGGAGTGGGTTGCTATTTCCTTCTCCAGGAGATCTCCCCCTACCAGGGATTAAACATTGGCAGGTGGATTCTTTACCACTGAGCCACCTGAGAAATCCTAACAACAGGATAGCCCTTGACTATCTTTTAGCAAAGCAAGGAGATGTCTGTGCTGTGGCCAATTGGACCCAGATTGAGCCTTCTGGGGATGTTGAAACTCAATTACATAAGATCATCGAGCAAGCCATTGGCTTAAAAGGATGACCTTCAATAAGTGAAGTTGCTCAGTTGTGTCTGACTCTTTGTGACCCATGGACTGTAGCTTACCAAGCTCTTCCATCTGTGGAATTTTCTAGGCAAGAGTACTGGAGTGGGTTGCCATTTCTTTCTCCAGGGGATCTTCCCAATCTAGGAATCGAACCCAGGTCTCCCTTATTGTGGCAGATGCTTTACCATCTGAGCCACTAGGGAGGCCACTAGGGAAATTTCAATAGGGTCTTCTTTAATTGGTTAAGGTCTTGGAGCTCAGGGAGTCCCTGATAGCTCAGTTGGTAAAGAATCTGCCTGCAATGCAATGTCAACCCATGCCAGTACTCTTGCCTGGAAAATCCTATGGACAGAGGAGCCAGGTAAGAGTCAGACATGACTGAGTGTCTTCACTTTCACTTTTCAATTTCATGCACTGGAGAAGGAAATGGCAACCCACTGCAGTTTTCTTGCCTGGAGAATCCCAAGGACTGGGGGTGCCTGGTGTGCTGCCAGGCACAGAGTGGAGTCGAACAGAGTTGGACATGACTGAAGCGACTTAGCAGCAGCCACAATGCAGGAGACACCGATTCAATCCCTGGGTAGGGAAGATACCCTGGAGAAGGAAAAGGCTACCCACTCCAGTATTCTGGCCTGGAGAATTCCATAGAGTGAATAATCCATAGGGTTGCGAAGAGTCAGACATGACTGAGCAACTTTCACTTCACTTCTTGGAGCTCATAGCTCTGAAGCCCACTCCAAACTTTTGGAATTATCCTGTGTATATTCTTCCTGGCACATTTTATTTTATCAAAAGCTTTAAATGCTTTTTTGTAGCTGCTGACCACTAGACATGATCTCCATAATACTGGAATGTCAAGAAAAAGCCAAGACAATAACTAACTTAAAGATTGCAAACCTGAAGCCCTGACCTGAGACTATCACAGGGATTAAGCANCTTTAAATGCATTTTTGTAGCTGCTGACCACTAGACATGATCTCCATAATACTGGAATGTCAAGAAAAAGCCAAGACAATAACTAACTTAAAGATTGCAAACCTGAAGCCCTGACCTGAGACTATCACAGGGATTAAGCAAAAACATCATGGCCTAATGATACTACACAAAGGATCAGAAAAAAAGCTGTAAGAACTATAGAGCAGTAGCTGAGAGTGGCTTTAATGCTGTCAATTTTGATCACATATCTCAGGCAGAGAGTTTGATCAAAGGTAAGAATTGTTAGAAAGAAATAACAAAGCCAAAATGGAGTCATTTGTCCCATATGACAGCAAAACAATGCTTAATTGCAGTTTCAACCCATCCCAGAAATAGGACCTTGAAAAGATTAAATCTAAAATTTCCTGGTTAACAGGAAATAATCTGTATAGTAAAACCCCTGCCTTTCCATTTCCCCAAAAGAAGATGGCCTGGCCAGAAACAATTCTTTCTTTTCCTGTGCTCTTAACTTCTTGCTCCAGCCTTGTAGCAACCCCTTGTGTGTGTGTGTGTGTGAGTTGCTCAGTCATCTCCGACTCCTGTATTGTCTAGATGGGATGCTGCCCAGTTTATGAGTCATTAAATGAAACCAACTAGATCTTCAAATTTACTGGTTTTTTTTTCTTTTAATAAGACTTAGCTTCCTCATAAATGGGGACAGATTGGGTGTTTACTTAATAAAGATGTTAGGAAATAGTCAGATGATTTAAGTAAGTATTTGCCCCAAGACCAGACACATAGTAAGCACCTGGTGTATATTAGATGCTATTATTTTAAATATCAATTTAATACTACTGTGCCCAATGAGGTAATTTCTCTAAACCTTGGACATTCATTCAGTGATAGTAACAGGAACAATAGAGAAGGATAAATTGAATAGGAACACTTGAAATACAAGAAAATATTTCTAGGATCTTAACGTATTAAAAACTAGACTGTAAAATAGATATTTTCCACAAAAAGAGATATGGGTGAGAGAATTAGCTGGAAAGAGAGGCACCAAGAAAGAAGAGATGTGTCCCCGGTCAGCAAAGCAAACACTGGAAGTATGATATAAGAATAAGGGGGCAGCTGAAAGTGAATGAGGTAGAGGGATTTCTGAGGCCAACTCAAACACATTAAAATAATTGACTGTTGAAATATAGGAAGAATGCCCTAGGAAGATGTTACAAACCAGAATGTAAAATTTTGGACACTAGGCAACAAAAACATATTGCAATAAAGCATTTCTTATTCTGCTTCTAGCACCTGAAATGCATGCTGCTTTGTTCACCGCCCTTTGATTTAGAATTATTTTAGTGATATTTATTCCTTGACCAAAGGAAACAAAAATTTAGGGGGTATTAATTTGAAAATTATATGAGAGAGTCAAGTTTAGAAACTAGGAGAGGGCTTCCTGGTGGCCCAGTGGTAAAGAATTGCCTGCGAATGCAGGAGACAGGGATTCAATCTCTGGTCCAGGAAGATTTCACATGCTGCTAACCAACTAAGCCTGTGTGCCCCAACTTTTGAGCCTCTGCTCTAAAGGTCCAGGAACCACAGCTACTGAAGCTTGAGTTCCCTTGAGCCCGCGCTCTGCAACAGGAAAAGCCACCGAAATGACAAGCCCGTGTACCACAACTAGAGAGTGGCCCCTACTCACTGAAACTAGAGAAAGACCCATGCAGCAAAAGAGACCCAGCACTGCCAAATAAATAGATGAGTATGTAAAATTTATTTTAAAAAAAACAGCAGAAAGAAGAATTATGGGAGTAATTATAGCTCAGATCTTAATCATTTCCTCATCTTTTGAATGTGATTTAAATTAGGCATTTGCTCTCCCACCTTTGTCAGGTTTAGTCAATCAATCCTGCCTGTAAGTTTAAGTAGTATCTCTCTTATGCAAATTGGAGGTCACACCATAGGAGTTAAAATTAGAAGAGTTTCCACAGAGACGTTAATGGAAGCTATTGATCTGCTCATTACTTGGTCTTTGGTTTTTAGACATCATTAGCAGGGAAAGACTTAACAGAAAAGCCTCATTAGTATAGGAAAAGTGCAATGGCATGAGAAATGCATGAAGGTAAAAATCAGGTATCAGAATTCTTTAGATATGCATGAAGTATTCCAGGTGGTCTGGAAAAGTAGAGGAAATGCCTCTATAAAAGAAGCTCTCATTTCACTTACTGTAAAATATTATTGTAAATTCAGATTTAACCATACATCTGAAAAGGACCTCATCTTTTCCTGTTTGCCCCCTTCAAACCTCAGAAATTTCAAAATGAATATGTAGAACGTACGAAAAAATCAGAGGTAGAGTCCAGATTTTCCTGATGCTCTACTGAAGTAAGTTTTCTACTATATTATACTGTTACTTTCAGTTAACATAGTTCATGCCCTGAAGTTGTTTATTTCTTTCTGAGTTACCTGGTAAGGATGAGTACGCACTTTATTTTTATTTTCTTCCCTTCCAGATGTGTATAAGAGACAGCCCGTGTACCACAACTAGAGAGTGGCCCCTACTCACTGAAACTAGAGAAAGACCCATGCAGCAAAAGAGACCCAGCACTGCCAAATAAATACATGAGTATGTAAAATTTATTTTAAAAAAAACAGCAGAAAGAAGAATTATGGGAGTAATTATAGCTCAGATCTTAATCATTTCCTCATCTTTTGAATGTGATTTAAATTAGGCATTTGCTCTCCCACCTTTGTCAGGTTTAGTCAATCAATCCTGCCTGTAAGTTTAAGTAGTATCTCTCTTATGCAAATTGGAGGTCACACCATAGGAGTTAAAATTAGAAGAGTTTCCACAGAGACGTTAATGGAAGCTATTGATCTGCTCATTACTTGGTCTTTGGTTTTTAGACATCATTAGCAGGGAAAGACTTAACAGAAAAGCCTCATTAGTATAGGAAAAGTGCAATGGCATGAGAAATGCATGAAGGTAAAAATCAGGTATCAGAATTCTTTAGATATGCATGAAGTATTCCAGGTGGTCTGGAAAAGTAGAGGAAATGCCTCTATAAAAGAAGCTCTCATTTCACTTACTGTAAAATATTATTGTAAATTCAGATTTAACCATACATCTGAAAAGGACCTCATCTTTTCCTGTTTGCCCCCTTCAAACCTCAGAAATTTCAAAATGAATATGTAGAACGTACGAAAAAATCAGAGGTAGAGTCCAGATTTCCCTGATGCTCTACTGAAGTAAGTTTTCTACTATATTATACTGTTACTTTCAGTTAACATAGTTCATGCCCTGAAGTTGTTTATTTCTTTCTGAGTTACCTGGTAAGGATGAGTACGCACTTTATTTTTATTTTCTTCCCTTCCTTAAGCTTGTATTTAATTATATACTAGAAAGGGTCTATTTTCAGGAAGATTCACAAATCTTCATATAAATGTCATTCTCAATATTTAACATCATTGTACACAAGGTAGATCAATTCTTAGAGAAATTTGTAAGTCTTCATATTAGTGTGACCGTTATCATAGAAACTAAGATTTGAAAAACATTATTTACAAAGTTTACATGAAAGACCTCAACTTCTCTCTTCCCATAAATATATATTGTGTTCTGAAAAGAAGAAAAAAAAATTCTCTTAAAACAAACAAGAAAACCATGAGGAAGATGGGCAGATGGAGAATACTATTTTTCTTACTTTATTTGGTCAAAAATGTCTCTTTTTTTTTTTAGGGAAAGTAAGTTTGACTTTCAATATGATAGAGAAAATACATAATTTGCATCTAAGCAACTTAACTGAATTCATTAGGAATGATTCTCAAGAAAGTTTTGGTTTTCTCCTTATCTTATTAAAATTTCTATAAGTGATACTTGGCCAAATCATTTTGCTTCTTAGAGCTTTAGTGTTCCCTGTCAGTAAAATGATGGCCCTGATTTTCAAACTGGGTTCCACAGAGCCTCAGGTCTCCTGAAGTTCTGCAAGTATAAGGGGAAAGTCAGACAAGTAGAATAAATTAAAATAGAGCAGCTGAGCTCTTGTCCTTCTTTTGAATTTCACTAACTGTTTTGTTTAAAGATAAAGTAAGTTCTTATTATTTGAATGCATTTCTAGCTCTAAAATGCTGAGATTCCAAATGGCAGACTTAATTGTCAGATCTGGCTTTTAGTAACTTAATCAAAACAATACAGTGGGGGGAAAAAATCATTCTTTTCCCCTACCTGTTTAAGTTCTTAGTTGGAGTCCTCCTAACAGAAGACAGACTAACAAGAGACAAGCATACAGATTTAACATAAATATTTTGTGACATAATACCTCATAATTAGTATTATGAGGAAGGAGGTTTTAGAAGAAAATAAAGCACCAGAAAAATAGTTAAACGTGAGTGTTTTCGTGCTGTTTGATGAATAATGGAAAGTCCTAGAAAGATGTGAAAGGATAAAGGTGAGCTAAATATAGTAAACTGAGGGAAGCTTAGCAAGGCTTTTTTGTTCTGAGTTCTCTCTTTTTCCCTTCATCTTCAAAGATAAGAATGTTCCTTTCTTCTGAGTATTGGGAGATCACTTCTCACAAGAGAGTTTTAAGGCCTACTTCAAGGGAAGGTCAGAAAGTCCTCCCTGCATATGCCGTTTCTCAGATTCCTTCAGCTTCAAATATTTATCATGTTAAGTTGTCATAGCATGGTAAATAGTTGCCTGCAGTGTAGGAGACGTGGGTTCAATCCCGGGTTAGGAAGATCCTCTGAAGAAGGAAATAGCAAATCAGTCCAGTATTCTTGCCTGGAAAGTCCCATGGACAGAGGAGCCTGGCTGGCTACAGTGCAAGGTCACAAGAGTCAGACACAACTTAGCAATTAGACCAACCAACCAAGTTGTCATGTTTGATCCCTGGGTTCAATCCCAAGTTGTCATATTTTAGAATAGCTTATCCTGAACTCCATCAACATGGCAAAGAAATTTGCATCAGAAATAGAAAATTTAAAATGTGATCAATGAAAATGAAAGCAGGAGTGACCCTGCTTAATACCACCAAGTATAATCCTACCTCACTTGCTTTTATTTATTTATTTGTCTGCACCAGATCTTAGTTGAGGTCAGGGATCTAGTTCTCTGAACAGGAACTGAACCCAGGCCACCTGCACTGGGAGCAGAGTTTTAGCCACTGAACCACCAGGGAAGTGCCCTAATTTACTTTTAGTCACTGGCTTTCAGTTGATTTTGAACTAAACTCCCACCTCCTCATCATAATGTTTAAGTTGATTTTAAGGAACATTTGGCTAGTTCTTGCCCAGTTCAGACCTGTTGAGATCACCAACCATTCAAATGGGCCTATGTGAGTGTCCCATGGGGGACCTCTTGACCTCAGAGGACCCAGTACTCCACCGTCAGAACATGATCTGAACTTGTGTCCTTCAGAGCCATGAAGATAGACTACGCTTGCAGAGACCACTGATTACCTCACTTTTCTTGCTTGCAATCAACTTTGCCCACACCTTAGACCACTCTGCCTCTTATCCCATGCTGTGTGTGTGCTCAGTTACTCAGTCATGTCTAAGTCTTTGCAACCCCATGGACTTCAGCCTGCCAGGCTTCTCTGTTTGTGGTGATTCTCTAAGCAAGAATACTAGTGGGTTGCCATGCCCTCCTCCAAGGGATCTTCCCAACCCAGGGATCAAATCCAGGTCTCCTGCTTTGCAGGTAGATTCTTTATCATCTGAGCCACCAAAATAGCCCTAACCCTTCTCTTCCGGAGAAGCAAATCTGAATTTTACTTCCCTACCCCCTTGCTTGACTGCCTTAAATCCTTTAGTGTTTGGCTTGCTATATGTCAGGCATATGAACCTAGTTCTGTGACAGAAACTATAGGACCAAATACATATTTTTTCCAATAAGAGAATGTATTTGGTCTCATATTATGCTTATGTTGTCTTGAATTCACCCCGGTGTGGGTGTAAATCCTGGTAAAGTCAGCAAACGCCAGATACTGGAGAAATCCTGGCATGCACTCATGCTTATTTTGTTGTTGCTGTTCAGTCACTAAGTCATGTCCTACTCTTTGCAACCCCATGGACTGCAGCACACTCGGCTTCACTATCCTTCACCATCTCTTCAAGTTGGCTCAAATTCATGTCCATCGAATCAGTTACACACTTATTTAGACAATAAGCAGGCTTCCCTGGTGGCTCAGATGATAAAGAATCTGCCTGCACTGCAGGAGACCCAGATTTGATCCATGGGTCAGGAAGATCCTCTGAAGAAGGGAATGGCTACCCACTCCAGTATTCTTGCCTGAAGAATTCCGAGGACAGAGGAGCCTAATGAGCTATAGGATAGTGAAGAGTCAGACACGACTGAGTGACTAACACCACAATTTCCTGAGGTCTTACCAGAAAACTACAATTCCAGGCCCTAGGGGAAAAAACAACAACAAAAAATTTATATAGTAGTCATGTTCTTTGGCTTCTTAAAGCTTACAGTATCATGAGCAATATAGACACTAATCAAATCTGTACCCAATAAATATTTTCACTCTCCTTTAAAAATCTTATTGTAAAATAATTTCAGATTTACACAAAAGAAGGAGAGAATTTGATGCCAAAAACTTGTCCTCTGTGCACCTGTGCTGAATCAAATCTTGGAGACAGGTTTGGGTGAAGTAAAAAGAACAGCTTTATTATTTTGCCAGGCAAAGGGGTCGCAGCAGGCTCATGCCTCAAAATTGTGTGTCCCAACCCAGGAGAGTTTGCTGAGGACTTTTATAGCAACAGTTCAAGGCTTGAGTGCTGATAAGGATCAGGGTATGTGAAAGGCTTGCATTCCTTTAATCTGGCCTCAGATGGTATTCTCATGAGTTTCTGTAGTTCCTTTAATCTGGCTGCAGGTGGTCCCATGATGAACTTCTCTAGGTTATCAAACTGTGACCTTCTGTCTGAAACATCTTTCATTTGATGGCGGTTTTAGTTCTGCTGTGTGCTATGTTAAGGCGCTTCAGTTGTATCCAACTCTTTGTGACCCCACAGACTGTAACCCGCCAGACTCCTCTGTCCCTGGGCTTCTCCAGGCAAGAATACTGGAGTGAGTTGCAATGTCTTCCTTCAGGGG
Source organism: Raphicerus campestris (assembly GCA_006410735.1). Lineage (NCBI taxonomy): Eukaryota > Metazoa > Chordata > Mammalia > Artiodactyla > Bovidae > Raphicerus > Raphicerus campestris. The sequence continues at coordinate 273,288 of SJYW01042989.1, forward strand.
ATATTTTTGACCCAGGGATCCAAGCTGAGTCTCTGTGTTTCCTGCATTGGGTTCTTCACCACTGGGAACACCACCTGTGAAGCACTCAGAATAGCTTAAAGACAGTGTTATAGGTATCCCTTGAGGAAAACGAGGATTGTGCCCCAAGGCTGCACTATTTTTCCTTAACTGCTTCTCCTTTGTCTCTGCATTCCTTCCTTTCCCTGATTAGCAACTGTTTGCATCTGCCCTTTTCAACACAGGGAAGGTAATGGAAGCTGTGTGTCTATTCCATATAGATACAAATGGGGAATATAGAAAGGCTTCTGTGTGCAGGAGCCCCACCAAGGGTCCCGCTCATTTCAATAGTACATTCCAATTTAATAGTACATTAAATAGTAATTCTATTTAATAGTACATTTAATAGGATATTTTAATATCCTACTATTAACATCGTCCATAACTATGGCATGTTTGCTAAAAGTGAAAAATTAGCATAGGCAAATACTATTACCAGAGATTTTGGGTTTTTTTTTTCCAGTTTTTCAACGAGTGTCATTTCTCTACTCTCATGCCCAATCTAGGATACTACATTGCATTGAATGATATCTCTTTATCACCTTCCATCTGTGAGAGTTTTACCTTACTTTTCATGATCTTGATACTTTTGGAGAATATTGGTAAGAAATTTTGTAGATAGTCCCTCAATTTGAATTTGTATATTTTTCTCATGACTAGACTGAGGTTGTGGGTTATGGGGAAGAATATTACAGGAATAAAGTATAGTTCAGTTCAGTTTAGTCGTTCAGTCTCGTCTGACTTTCTGTGACTCCATGGACTGCAGCACTCCAGACCTCACTGTCCATCACCAACTCCCAGAGTTTACTCAAACTCATGTCCATTGAGTCAGTAATGCCATACAACCATCTCATCCTCTGTTGTCCCCCTTTCCTCCTGCCTTCAATCTTTCCTAGCATTGGAGTCTTTTCCAAGGAGTCAGTTCTTCACATGAGGTGCCCAAAGTACTGGACTTTCAGCTTCAGCATCAGACCTTCCAATGAATATTCAGGACTGATTTCCTTTAGGATGGACTGGTTGGATCTCCTTGTAGTCCAAGGGACTCTCAAGAGTCTTCTCCAACATCACAGTTCAAAAGCATCAATTCTTCGGCACTCAGCTTTCTTCACAATCCAACTCTCACATCCATACACGACCACTGGAAAAACCACAGCCTTGACTAGACGGACCTTTGTTGGCGAAGTAATATCTCTGCTTTTTAATATGCTGTCTTGGTTAGTCATATCTTTTCTTTCAAAAAGCAAGTGTCTTTTAATTTCATGGCTGCAGTCACCATCTGCAGTGATTTTGGAGCCCACAAAAATAAAGTCTGACACTGTTTCNCTGGAGAAGTAATATCTCTGCTTTTTAATATGCTGTCTCGGTTGGTCATATCTTTTCTTTCAAAAAGCAAGCGTCTTTTAATTTCATGGCTGCAGTCACCATCCGCAGTGATTTTGGAGCCCACAAAAATAAAGTCTGACACTGTTTCCCCATCTATTTGCCCTGAAGTGATTGGACCAGTTGCCATGATCTTAGTTTTCTGAATGTTGAGTTTAAGCCAACTTTTACTTTCATAAAGAAGCTATTTCGTTCTTCTTTGCTTTCTGCCATAAGGGTAGTATCATCTGCATATCTGAGATTATTGGTATATCTCTTGGCAATCTTGATTCCAGCTTGCATTTCATCCAGTCCAGCATTTCTCGTGATGTACCCTGCATATAAGTTAAATAAGCAGGATGACAATACATAGCCTTGTCGTACTCCTTTCCCGATTTGGAACCAGTCTGTTGTTCCATGTCCNCTTTTCATCCAGTCCAGCATTTCTCGTGATGTACCCTGCATATAAGTTAAATAAGCAGGATGACAATACATAGCCTTGTCGTACTCCTTTCCCGATTTGGAACCAGTCTGTTGTTCCATGTCCAGTTCTAACCTATTGCTTCCTGACCTGCATACAGATTTCTTAAGAGGCAGGTCAGGTGGTCTGGTATTCCCATCTTTACTGGCGCACTAAGCATGGCCAAGAGGAGCTACCCCACGACTGAGGTCAGTGGTGGCAGCCGAGAGGAGCAACCCAACATCCAAAGAGTGGTGGCTGCCCGGGCGCAGGAGGGCCTAAAGGAGCATTCCCACGTTGAAGGTCAGGAAGGACAGCGGTGAGGAGATAGATACCGCTCATCCAAAGTAAGGAGCAGTGGCTGCACTTTGCTGGAGCAGCCATGAAGAGATACTCCACACCCAAGGTAAGAGAAACCCAAGTAAGACGGTAGGTGTTGCAGGAGGGCATCAGGGGGCAGACGCACTGAAACCATACTCACAGAAAACTAGTCAATCTAATCACACTAGGACCACAGCCTTGTCTAACTCAATGAAACTAAGCCATGCCAGCGGGGCAATCCAAGATGGGCGGGTCATGGTGGAGAGGTCTGACAGAATGTGGTCCATTGGAGAAGGGANGGAATCAGCAAACTAAAATGGACTGGAATGGGTGAATTTAACTCAGATGACCATTATATCTACTACTGTGGGCAAGAATTCCTTCTGTGGGCAAGAAATGGAGTAGCTATCATAGTCAACCAAAGAGTCCGAAATGCAGTACTTGGATGCAATCTCAAAAACGACAGAATGATCTGTGCTCATTTCCCAGGCAAATCATTCAGTATCACAGTAATTCAAGTCTATGCCCCGACCAGTAATGCTGAACAAGCTGAAGTTGAACAGTTCTATGAAGACCTATAAGCCCTTCTACACCCACAAATGATGTCCTTTTTATTATAGGGGATTGGGATGCAACAGGAGTAAGGTACACTTTCATCACATTATACCAGGGAATACACATTCTCAGCAGGACATCTTTGGTAATGTTAACCTTGTCCAAGAAGTAGAGCCCGTTTTCTCCACTGGAAGGTTACTATTTTTACCTTCCTTTACTCTTCATTGGCAAGGAGTCACTGAGTCCAACCTACACTCAGAGGAGATTAAGCTTCACCTCCTGGAGGGGAGAATTTCCATGTTTATTATTTGGAATTTTCCNTTTTCTCCACTGGAAGGTTACTATTTTTACCTTCCTTTACTCTTCATTGGCAAGGAGTCACTGAGTCCAACCTACACTCAGAGGAGATTAAGCTTCACCTCCTGGAGGGGAGAATTTCCATGTTTATTATTTGGAATTTTCCTTCTAAAAAGTTTTCTCTCTTCATGCCATTCCCAATACACAGTTTTACAAACTATGGTAAATAGTTTGGAAACTATAGTAAAATAATGCAGCGTTGTGAGAGAGATAATAGGAGAGATTAATTTTGAAAGCTCCTTAAGCAAGATATCAACCTTCAGGTCTCCTAGACTGATCCCCCTTAAGGCATGGAACAAACAAAGTGAAAATTGCAACGGATAAATATACAATTATTCTTCCTTTCCTCTCCTACCACTCATGGCAGGAATTACTTATAGATACTCAGGACTGGTGGTGCTCAGAAACAGCATCAAAAAAACAAAAGGCAAAGTAAAAAACCTGCAAAACTCTATCTGGGAATCTGGGACATGAACAGAATTCTTGTACTGTAATGATGGTTACTATTGATACACAGAGCTACTTGAAAGAATTCTTGAAGAAATAGCTAACTTCTGCAAAAGAAAAGAAAAAGGTCATAAATTGCTTTTGCTACCTGAGAGATATAATTTGAGAGATTGTATCCCTTTCCTTCCTCTATTTTACATTTATTAAACCCAGTTATACTTACTAAAGACAAGAAATATAATATGCAACATTACAGAATCTCAGTCTAATATATTTCAAGAATATAAATGTGGAAAGTAATCAAGGCAGGGTTATGGGTGACAATAGGCTGGAGATGGCAAGAGAAGAGTTAAATAATATGAGTCAGGATGTGTGCACATTCTTGCTTAAGTCCATGTAACTTCAGTTCATGGGATAAATGAGAAACTGGCAGATATAAATGTATAGCTTTAGAATCTTTGCATAATAGGATATGAAACCTCAAACCCCTTGTGAATTTGCAAACACTACCCTGAGATGAAATACAAATGTAAGAAAACTAATATTTTAAATAAAATAATAAAAGACAAGTGCATTATGAGATCAAAGAGAAAGTAGATTGATTAGTTAATTGAAACACTACTTCCAGCAGAAATGTAGATGAAATGAGCAGATAAAAGTGCTTTCTAAGTTTCTTTGCCTTTGTTTTGTATGTTTTTACTTTCTTTTCACAGCTCACTGTCCTATGCCCTATTTTAGAGCCTTTTTTCCACTCATCTTGGGAACTTCAGGACACTGAGGAAATTTGATGTTCAGATATTTTATTTTTAGGGTATCACATTATATAATAGGCTGGTGTCATTCATTTCAAAAACTGCTGTTTTTGAACAAGAACTGAGAAAAATGTACCCAGTAGATATGAACCTTTTACATTTAATCTCTCTTAAAAACACCTTATAAAGACTCAGCAATCCCTCCTGAAAGCACTTTTTTCTTTTATCCATTAACAAATACATATGTGACTCCAGGTTCATTTTCAAAGTCTAATGCTTATACCTCTATTTCTGGTAGTTTTTTCCAGTTAATTAATATTCTTGAGAGCACAGTTAGGCACAACATTGAAAAAGATAACTTGTATTTATTTGGTTTCCCTGCTGTGTAAATGATGTTAAGACTCTAATATACTTCATCTTTTGAAAAACATCCTTTTTCTCACATCAAGGATACCCGTGAAATCAACACATAGAGAAAGAAAAGGAGAAAAAGTACAAAGATAAAGAGTAACGAATGATGTGGTATATATGCTGAGGCTCAAATATCAATAGGACTCTGCCACATAAATATCCACAGTTGTGTCTGCTCACTACTCAAAGTACTCTTTTCATGTTAAAGGAAGAAAAATAAATTGTAGGATATCACTGACAAGATCAACGTCAATTTTGAAATTCTGCATGGAAAACAATAGTGAGCTTCTGACTAGCAACTATCATAAAGTCAAAACATCTTACAGTTTTATGCCAAAATAGTAGAATTATTTTGCTATGGTATTTATTTGGAAACTTTTCATCAGTTCTACCAAGCATTTGATTGGTACATCTTGGTAATATAGCCAGTCTGAGGTTTAGCAGAATTCTGCAGAAGTAAAGTGGAACAGCAATCCTAGAATGCTGGTGAAATAACCTGGATAAGCCAGCCTAGTTATTAGCTTTATTGCTAACAAAGAAGAAAATCGTGTGTATAATTGTATGGATTGCAGAGCCAGCAATGAGAGTTGGCACCAGGGAATTGTCTCCTTGCCACCATTTCTTCATCAGGATCAGAAGTTGCCTATATGCCTTCAAAGGAACATGAGGTTGGGAACAAAATACATGTGTTTTCTTTTTGTAGCAGACAGTGTTTTGCCCCTAAGCAAATCTCTCTGTAACCCCCCTGTAAGTTAAACTACGTTCAGAAGTCAGTGAACCCAATGAGTCAGTGACTTTAGGCTTATGGTAACTATAATGCTAATACACTATCACTGGTAAAGGACTTCCTTGGTGACCCAGTGGTTAAGAATCCACCTGCCAATGCAGGGGACATGGATTTGATCTCTGGGCCAGGAAAATCCCACATGCCACTGGGCAACTAAGCCCATGCATCACAACCACTGAGCCTACACGCCCCAATTACTGAAGCCCATGCACCGAGGGCCCGTGCGATGAGAAGACTGTGTACAGCCACGANCTATCACTGGTAAAGGACTTCCTTGGTGACCCAGTGGTTAAGAATCCACCTGCCAATGCAGGGGACATGGATTTGATCTCCGGGCCAGGAAAATCCCACATGCCACTGGGCAACTAACCCCATGCATCACAACCACTGAGCCTACACGCCCCAATTACTGAAGCCCATGCACCTAGGGCCCGTGCAATGAGAAGACTGTGTACAACCACGATGAGTAGCCCCCACTCACTGCAGCTAGAGAAAGTCCACACACAGCAATGAAGACTCAGTGCAGCCAAAATTTTTTTAATAAATAAATAATAAATATAATATTACTGGTAAAAATGACTATATTAATGAGAATAGAAAATCATAAGAACTGAAGTTCAGAGAAGTTTGAGTGTTTCAAAGTTATAAAGCTAGTAGTAAGTGTGCATGTGTGTATGTATGTATGAACGTGCTGGGGATTTGAAACTAGAACCTACGTCATCTTGCCAGGTTAATCTACTTATATCTCTTGTTCATTATGGATGTGAGAGTTAGACTGTGAAGAAGGCTGAGCGCTGAAGAATTGATGCTTTTGAACTGTGGTGTTGGAGAAGACTCTTGAGAGTCCCTTGGACTGCAAGGAGATCCAGCCAGTTCATTCTGAAGGAGATCAACCCTGGGATTCCTTTGGAAGGAATGATGCTAAAGCTGAAATTTCAGTACTTTGGCCACCTCATGCAAAGAGTTGACTCTAATGCTGGGAGGGATTGGGGGCAGGAAGAGAAGGGGACGACCGAGGATGAGATGGCTGGATGACATCACACACTCGATGGACGTGAGTCTGAGTGAATTCCGAGAGATGGTGATGAACAGGGAGGCCTGGCGTGCTGCGATTCATGGGGTTGTGAAGAGTCGGACACGACTGAGCGACTGAATTGAACTGAACTGAGGTGATACACCAAAATTTTGAGGTCCAGTCACAGATGCCCTGCACTTAGGTGGCACAAACAGATATGAACACAGAATCAGATGAGCCTACCTTAGGCCTACCTGCACATTCCTATATTCTTATTCTGAAAGTGAAAGTGAAGTCTGTCAGTAGTGTACGACTCTTGGTGACCCCATGGACTGTAGCCTATCAGGCTCCTCCGTCTATGGGATTTTCCAGGCAAGAGTGCTGGAGTGGATTGCCATTTCTTTCTCCAGGGGAACTTCCCGACCCAGGAATCGAACCCGGGTCGCCAGCATTGCAAGCAGACGCTTTACCGTCTGAGCCACCAGGGAAGCCCTGTTATT
>SJYW01042989.1:281663-306474 GCA_006410735.1 Raphicerus campestris
TGAGAGTTGGACTGTGAAGAAGGCTGAGCGCTGAAGAATTGATGCTTTTGAACTGTGGTGTTGGAGAAGACTCTTGAGAGTCCCTTGGACTGCAAGGAGATCCAGCCAGTTCATTCTGAAGGAGATCAACCCTGGGATTCCTTTGGAAGGAATGATGCTAAAGCTGAAATTTCAGTACTTTGGCCACCTCATGCAAAGAGTTGACTCTAATGCTGGGAGGGATTGGGGGCAGGAAGAGAAGGGGACGACCGAGGATGAGATGGCTGGATGACATCACAGACTCGATGGACGTGAGTCTGAGTGAATTCCGAGAGATGGTGATGAACAGGGAGGCCTGGCGTGCTGCGATTCATGGGGTTGTGAAGAGTCGGACACGACTGAGCGACTGAACTGAACTGAACTGAGGTGATACACCAAAATTTTGAGGTCCAGTCACAGATGCCCTGCACTTAGGTGGCACAAACAGATATGAACACAGAATCAGATGAGCCTACCTTAGGCCTACCTGCACATTCCTATATTCTTATTCTGAAAGTGAAAGTGAAGTCTGTCAGTAGTGTACGACTCTTGGTGACCCCATGGACTGTAGCCTATCAGGCTCCTCCGTCTATGGGATTTTCCAGGCAAGAGTGCTGGAGTGGATTGCCATTTCTTTCTCCAGGGGAACTTCCCGACCCAGGAATCGAACCCGGGTCGCCAGCATTGCAGGCAGACGCTTTACCGTCTGAGCCACCAGGGAAGCCCTGTTATTCTGAAAGGCTTCTTTAACTATCAGCTTGTCAGTATCAGTATCAGTTCAGTCGCTCAGTCGTGTCCGACTCTTTACGACCCCACAAACTGCAGCATGCCAGGCCTTCCTGTCCATTACCAACTCCCGGAGTCCATCCAAACCCATGTCCATTTAGTCGGTGATGCCATCCAAACATCTCATCCTCTGTTATCTCCTTCTCCTCCTGCCTTCAGTCTTTCCCAGAATCAGGGTCTTTTCCAATGAATCAGCTCTTCGCATCAGGTGGCCAAAATATTGGTATTTCAACTTCAACATCAGTCCTTCCAACGAACACCCAGGACTGATCTCCTTTAGGATGGACTGGTTGGATCTCCTTGCAGTCCAAGGGACTCTCAAGAGTCTTCTCCAACACCACGGTTCAAAAGCATCAGCTTGTCAGCCATCCTTGAATCTCTCATATCTTTTGTTCAATTAAGTGAAATAATACGCTAATTCACCAGTACAGTTCCTGACACAAAGTAGACATTCTCCTTTATCCAGATGCATTCCTATCCCTCTCTCCATTTGTAGTAGAAGAGCCTTCACTTTGGAATCCAAAAGACCCTTGTGGACAATGATCTTTAATCATTCAGATTTCTCCCTATTAACATGAAGATTGTAACACCTGTCCTACCTTTCCCAAAAAGTTGTTGCAAAAATCAAAGCAGATAATGCTTATAAAATTGTTGTGTTTTTGATTCATTAGCAGATTTTCCTTCAGACCTCCACAGCATTTTTATGAAGCATCATTGCTTTAATCCACTGAGATTTCTTTCCTCTAGGAAAGAAAACTTTGTCATTATCCTTGATTTTCTTTGGTGAATAATGATGTCTACAGATTAGAAAAATTTGTTTCAATATGTCCAATGCCTAGAGATTTAGAAGGAAAAAATTGTCCCTGTAAACTTTGTCAATATGGGATATTGGTGAGATGAAATATTACCCTGCAGAATGAAGATAAATAACAGTTCCACATGGCCTTATGGTTGGAAGCGTCTCAGCTCACAGATGCAGCTGCAGCAAATAATAGCCAGGGAATAATGATCATTGTGATTTCAGTCCATTATTACAGGAACCCTGATATACATAAAATGTAGGTCAAAGAATTCTGTTTAGTGCCATATTTATCTTCAGAATATGAAGCATGAGAATGTAGTTCCAGCATTAAAGAAATAGAGGTGATAAATTAGCACTCTCCAAAGTGCTATTTAAATGACTACATTCAATTTCTATCTCCTCATTGAGATATAAATTCCACGAGGGAGAATAAACCATGTTTATTTATTTATTTATTTCTTATAATCTCTCAGGGCTTGGTACATTGCCTGCCTTATGCAGGCCGTCAATCAGATGCATGTACAATGTTTGATTCATTAGTTTCTTGACTGAAACCTGTATTGTTGCACTTATTTATTTACAACTGTTTTCCTTACTAAACTAGTTCTCCAAGTGGGACAGGATAATATTATATTGATCTTTTTCACCCCCTATCTAGAAAGGTGTCTATTCAGTGAATAAGTAGACATAAGAATGATGCTATAAGAAGTTGCTGCTGGATATTGTTTTTTGCTCTGGTTCTTAAGCACATGTAAGAAAATACAAGATCTATAATGGAAACAGTTGTCTTTCAGGATTCAGGATTAAACCTGCGAGAGGAACTGATCAATGAAAGAAGGCAGAAATTATTCTGGATAGAAAAGTTACAGGAAAGACAAGAAAATTAATGGGATATTCTGGACATAGACTAATTGGCACAGAAGACCAAAGGGAACTCTGGAACAAGGAAAGAGCAAAAAGTAGAGGAGGAAATTCATGGAGTCAAAGAAGTTAACAGAGAATGGTAAATACAGCATGTTGCTTTTAAAATGTTAGAACACGAAGAAAAATTTAGAGCTAAGTTATGGATTTCAATTGTAAGAATTAAAAAGAAAACAGCATGGAGACAATTATTAGAGGCTAGTGATGTATTTAGATGTAATTATGTGAAGAATATGGCAGTTTTGATTGTGAAAAGCTGTGGTTAGGAATATAGGGACCTGCATTTTTTAAGCTAAATAACTAAATTCAGATTGTCGGCTATAATCCAACAGCTGCTGTGCAAGGAATAGTGTTCATATCTTGGAAATTAACTAATTATATTTGACCTTTAGTCAAAAGTGAATTAACCAATGCTTTTCCAGAGAGATTACATAAAATTTGCCATCATATTTTCCACAAATTATATTGAACAACTTGAAATTCTGAGGGAAACATCAGAAGCAGTTGACTTTTACAAGCACATTCCCTTGTATATCTCATTCTTTCATATAAAGATGGACTTTGATAGTTTATCTGTTTCCAAAATATGCTCCTACAGTTTATGAAAATGAGAGTTTTAAAGGTGAAAAAATAGTTGACCAGTATATTGTGCTCCCCACAATGACTGATTCCTTGACTTAAATTTTCATTCATCCTGAATTAAAAAAAAAATCTGTTAAGGTATTGTATATACCTTGTATCATCTGACAGATAGCAGTAGTATCATGAATGGTGGTCATGAGATGGCAGTTGTTTAAACACTTTATATCTAACTGGATACTTTGAAAAGTTAAATAAAGCAATTCAGAAGTACAAAAGTGGAAAATAAATATGATTCTGTTTTAGCATTATATTTTATGGTGCATAATAAAAATATAAATACTGATTTGTTCAATATGGAAAATAAATTCATTTTAAGAATCTAATACATGTAAGGGCTATGGTTTTTGGAGAAGAGACCAACTTATACTGATGTTTCTTAGGAATGCTATCTCTAAAGTCATTTCCTCTTGAAGTGATATTATTAAAATTTGTCCTGAGTAATACAGAGATAGATCTCTCTTTTATCTGTCCACAATTAAAAAACTGAATTTAATAATTCAGAAATAAGTCTATGGGATATTGTATCCCAAGGAATAAGTAAATATGTCAAAAATCTCTATAAACATACATTTATGCATAAGTAAATAATTTGCATCTAAAATTTAAAATTTCTTTTGTGAGAAATAAATGTGCTAAATTGAGAGTTAAGAGAATGAAGAAGTTTTCCCAGTTTTATCACTAACTACCTCTGGATTTTGAAAGAGTCATTTAGCAGTTTGTGTCTCAGTACATAAAATAAGGAGAAAGTAGTAAATATTCTTCAAGCTTATTAAATAAATGAAATTCTATGATAACATTAACTACTGAAAACAACTGTTATAAATTGAATTGATAAAGTGAAGAATAATATCATCAATCATTATGGATTGAGTGCTGATGTCTAAAACCAATAATCCTTTGCAAAGTAATTAAATATAAGTGGTTTATAGAGATCATTCTTACACTACAGTTATCATGTGAGCAACAATGGTTCTACTTCAGTTTTGGAAAGATACTTTGTAGGTTTATACAAAGATTAAGCTCATGGTAATTGATAAACTGTCAAACACATACGAATAAGCACTGTTGATAGGTTTTAATTCTAATTATTCTCCTTACTATCTAGGTTTTTTGATAGAAGTCTGAAATATCTACATTTGTCACTTGAGTTAATAGTGTCAATCTTATTAGCAGTTCAAATGTGTATTAACATTTTTGTAAAGCTAGTTAACAAGAGATTCTTATATTTGGAGACATTTGTCACCTGGTTAATATTAAAATTAGAAGGATAATATTGATCCTTATTTAGGTTCACCAGTTGTAGTCCATATGATGAAGTTCAAGCCACAGCATTTGATTGGTTCTGGGGCATGAAGTGAAGTGAAGTGAAGTCTCTCAGTCGTGTCCCACTCTTTACAACCCCATGGACTGTAGCCCACCAGGCTCTTTGGTCCATGGAATTTTCCATGCATGAATACTGGAGTGGGTTGCCATTTCCTTCTCTAGGGGATCTTCCAGACACAGGGACTGAACCCAGGTCTCCCGCATTGTAGGCAGATGCTTTACCGTCTGAGCTACCAGGGAAGCCCATTCTGGTGCATAATTGTGGTCAAAAAACAGAGTTAAAATTAGTAATTTTATGAGTAAAGTTAGGAGCTTCCCTGGTAACTCAGTCAGTATAGAATCTGCCATCTATGCAGGAGACTCAGGTTTGATCCCTGGATTGGGAAGATCCCCTGGGGAAGGAAATGGCAATCCACTCAAATATTCTTTCCTGGGAAATCCTATGGACAGAGGAGCCTGGAAGCCTATAATAGCCCATGGAATAGCAAGAGCTGGAAATGACTTAGCAACTAACCACGACAGTATTTTACTAGATGATTTCAAAATTTTGACTGCTTTATAAAAAGCATAATACCATAAATCAAATGACTGGCTATTTTTTTACCTATCACATTTCTAATGATTGCAAAGACAACTAAGTTTGCATTGCTTAACTTTTATCTGAAGCATGTAGCCATTGCATCAGTGAAATGAGGTACATAATTCAGATCTAAATTTGCTTATGTGCAAAAATGAAATCACAATATTTCAAAGAAAAGAGTTGATCCTACTGATGAGTTTTCAGATAACTTTCAAGATGGATATTTATCATTATCTTCCATGATCTGTTAAGGCTTATGAGTCTTTATATAACTGATACCAAAAAAGAAAAAATATTTGTGCATCAGAACCTTGCCAGTTACTGAACAAATTTAAACTCACTGAAACCAAATGTTTTGCAATATTTATTTGAGAGATACAATGTACATGAACAATTTTATGCAGAACAAATAGTTCATTCACCTTCTCAGATATTCTAAAATACCAAGCCAGACCAGGCAAGAGGTAAACATACAACTGCTGCTGCTAAGTCTCTTCAGTCGTGTCCGACTCTGTGCGACCCCATAGACGGCAGCCCACCAGGCTCCCCCGCCCCTGGGATTCTCCAGGCAAGAACACTGGAGTGGGTTGCCATTTCCCTCTTCAATGCAGGAAAGTGAAAAGTGAAAGTGAAGTCACTCAGTCATGTCTGACCCTCAGCGACCCCACGGACTGCAGCCTTCTAGGCTACTCCATCCATGGGATTTTCCAGGCAAGAATACTGGAGCGGGTTGCCATTGCCTTCTCGGAAACATACTACAAAGGCTATATATCCCAAATTACTTATTGTAAATTGTCTTCTGATTTGATAATGCCAACAGCTTACACTGAAATTTATAATAACAGGTAGTCATATGAAATTCAGTCTAGTTCAACAACTATTGAGCATCTACTATGTGCTAACTATTGGGCTAAGGACCAGGGATATGACAGCAAACCAAACAGAGAAGTTTTGACTCCTATGGAGCCTGGTGATGTATGCAAGTATATACTGATACATACAACTTAGAAAGGAAAGTGCTGTTGTGGCAGCATGCAAGGTGCCCTAGGAGCCAAGAAGAGAAGTTTGGACTTAACCTGGAGGCTTCAGAAAGAAAGCAGTATCCCAATTAAAGATCTGAAGGATGAGCAAAAATTGGTCAAGGAAAAGGAGCATTTGGTACACTATTATTTAATCTTTTGTCTTAAGGATATTACCGAAAATATTGCTATTCACCTCAGAATGCTGTTTTTAAAAAGCAACCTTAGAATAATTCATGTCTGACCTTAATACCATGACTGTTTGGTTTCCTTTGAACAATTCCTTTTTCCTTCTATGAATGAAGTTAAACTCCTTATTGGCTTCTAAGAGTTCATATTAAATGGATAGGTCATTTGAGGTTGCATGTTTTTCTAAATGCTCAGTACCTACATATGTCCCTACCTTTGTTTTTCTTTCATTTTTCAACCACTTTATTTCATAGAAATAATTCTTCTGGTTCCTAATGCAGTGCATGATCACTGTAGAAAATTTGAAGAGGGTAATATCAAAAAAAAAATCAGGAGTGAAAAATAAATCACCCATAAATAACCTCAAGAGGAGTTTCCCAGGTGGCACTAGTGGTATAGAACCTGCCTGCCAATACAGGAGATATAAAAGGTGTGGGTTGATGCCTGGGTTGGGAAGATTTCCTGGAGGAGGAAATAGTCTAGTCCAGTATTCTTGTCTAGAGAATCACATGGACGGTGTAGCCTGGCAGGGTACAGTCCATAGGATCACAAAGAGTCAGACTAAAGCAACATAGCACACACACGACCTCAAGACAGTCTCCAAATAATCCATATCCAAATGTTTAGATAGGAAAAAGGCAACAGTATACATTTGTAAATTAAACTATACTACATTTTAACCAGACATCTACTTATCAATATATAATAAATATCTTCCTGTATCTTAATATTTTATTGGCAACAACATTTTAGTGATTATGTATTAGTTTATCCTCTGGATAAGGGGCTTCTCTGATGATTCAATGGTAAAGAGTCCTCTTGCAAATGTAGGAGATGCTGGAGACATGAGTTCCATCACTGGATAGAGAAGATTGCCTGGAGAAGGAAATGGCAACTCACTTCAGTATTCTTGCCTTGAGAATTCCACAAACAGAGGAGCCTGGAGGACACAGTCCGTGGGGTGACACAGAAACAGACATGACTGAGCATGCACTGTAACAAGTATAAAAAGTATCCTCTGGATGTATAATTTATCCATCTGACAGTATTTTTTCTTTTCAGACATCTATGTTTCTTTCAAATTTTACCCTCATATACAATTCACGTTTACTTGAGGAATATCTTATCAACACATACCTCCACTTTTGTTTCATTTTCTTTAGTTTTTGTTTTCAATCCTTCACATGACTTTTTTTTTCCAAAAGTATCAGTCTTTGTCAATCCACAATATGAAACATGGCATTACTGTAAATTGAGATATTATACTACTAAGATATGGCAATTGGGTCAGGCATCTAGGAATTTCTGAAACTGCCTTATTTATTTAGTCTTTCCTTATAGATGTTTGACAACTTTGTCTGCTATATATATATATATATATATNAATTAACATAAAAAAATGTCAGTCAAGCAATTCCACTCCTAGGTATATATTCCAAAGAATCCAAAGCAGGGACTCAAACAGATACTTGTGCATTGATGTTCACAGCAACATTATTCATACCTTTTAAAAGGTGGAAATAACCCAAGTTTCCAACAGTACTTGAATAAATAAAGAAAATGTGGTATATATAGGCAATAAATATTATTCAGCCATAAAAAGCAATGAAATTCTGATACATGCTGCAGATATGGATAAACCTTGAAAACATTGTGCTAAGTGAAGTAAACCAAACAAATAAAGGAAAAAAAATGTTGTATGGTTCCACTCATATGAGCAGAATTTTACCTAGAAAAGCAAATTTATAAAGATAAATAAGAGAATTGATGTTGCCGGCAGATGGGGTACGGGTTGGTGAGTTACTATTTAATTAGTATAAAATTTCCTTTTGGAATAGTGAAAAGCTTTGCAAACAAATTGCAGTGATGGAATACAACATTGTGAATATACTTAATACCACTGAATTGTATACTTAAAATGATTAAAATGGTAAATATTTTATGTTATGTATATTTTGCCACAATAAAGGCAAGGGAAAAAGAGAGAATGCCGGAGGCTTCAGATCTCAGAAGAACTTCAGAGTAAACTCTCCAAAGGTAAAGGAAACAGTGTTAAGAATAAATCCAAAATCTCATATCTACAAAGAAAAACATAAGATACACAGTATTAGCAATGGTCTCTTCTCTTTATCTTGTTTGGTTTTAAGTACCAGAGTATGAAAGAGAGTCTTCATTGTAAACAGCAGTTTTACAGATACTTAGATCTACTACTATGAAAGAGGTTAAGGCTAGAAGAATTTACTAAATACCAAGAAAAATTTTTGCTGGCCCAAAATATTACCATGGCATCTGCCATCAGAAAATTTCTGCAAATAATTAAATAAAAAAAAACCTTCCTACCTTTATTCCAATATGAAGAATCTATAAGGAATAAACACAACATCAATGTTATGAGAAAACACAAAAATAAGGAAGAGGAAAAATACATTCCAAATGAAAATCACTTAATTTAAAGATGTTATTATGGAAGAGAAAATTGTGCTCAAATATGGCTATTTACTTTTCAGAATTAGTAATAAAATAATTTTTATGAAAGAAAAAGAGTACAAGACAGAAACACAAGCGTTCAGGGAAGAGATGATGAGAACAATAGAAGAAATAAAGATAAAACTGAAAGCAAATAAAGANGAAAATTGTGCTCAAATATGGCTATTTACTTTTCAGAATTAGTAATAAAATAATTTTTATGAAAGAAAAAGAGTACAAGACAGAAACACAAGCGTTCAGGGAAGAGATGATGAGAACAATAGAAGAAATAAAGATAAAACTGAAAGCAAATAAAGAATAAATAGACAGCTGAAAATACAGTAAGGGGCACAAAAGGTGAGAATAATAAAATGAGCAAAGTAAATGGGGGTAATAGACATTTGACAAAGATTATAGAGGGAATGATGTGCTCTGCTGTTGCTTCAGTCATTTCCAACCCTTTGCGACCCCATGGAATGTAGCTTGCCAGGCTGCATTCTATAGTCTCTGTGGGATTCTCCAGGCAAGAATACTGGAGTGAGTTGCCAAGAGAGAATGATAAATATGGACAAATTTTTAAAAAGGAGATTTGAAGTATACATTATAGGATTCCACAAAGAAGAAATAAACAATAAAGGAAAAGAGAAAACTTTCAAAATTAAAAGATTTGAAAGTGTCGCACTTTCTCCCAATTAAAAATAAATTTTAAAAAAGAAATCACCTGCCTTACAAAATTTGTGTGAATTCAAGCAAAAGAGTCAAAACTCTTAAAATAAAATCTTAGAAAAGATAGCAACTGTCTTAAAAACGTAGAGATTTTTTTTTAAATTTATTTAACAATTTATTCTATTTTACAGTACTGTATTGGTTTTGCCATACATTGACATGAATCAGCCACAGGTGTACACGATCTCCCCATGCCGAAGTCCCCTCCCACCTCCCTCCCCACACCATCTTCAAGATTTTTAAAAGAGGAAGATCTTAGTATTCTTAACCAGATTGAAAGTGAAAGTGAAATCGCTCAGTCGTGTCTGACTCTTTGCGACACCCCTGTAGCCTACGAGGCTTCTCCATCTATGGGGTCTTCCAGGCAAGAATACTGGAGTGGGTTGCCATTTCCTTCCCCAGCAGATCTACCCGACCCGGGGATTGAACCCCGGTCTCCCGCATTGTAGGCAAATGCTTTACTGGTTACTGTCTGAACCACTGGGGAAGTATTCATAAATATGAGTGTTGCAGGCATGAAGAAGAAGAGTGTGCAAAGTGGATCCTACAAAGTTTCAAGGAATAAAATTGTGACCTAATTTTTTTTTTTTTTTACTCAGCTAAATATAATTCAAATGTGAAGCACCAATATTTTCAGCATGTAAGAAGTAAGAAATGAGGTGAAGTCGCTCAGTCGTGTCCGACTCTTTGCAACCCCGTGGACTGTAACCTACTAGGCTTCTCTGTCCATGAGATTCTCCAGGCAAGAATACTGGAGTGGCTTGCCATTTAAATCTCCTGATTCCTTCTTAAAGATAAAAGCACAATAGAACACATTTCCATAACCAAGGATGTCAGGGATGTTATAGCAGAAGAACTGGTAGTGAACACAAAATATTTGACAGTGGGTCTAACATAAAATAACTAACACACTTATAAAACGAATATGAGTCTTTTAAACTGAGAGAAAACAGAAATTATATTTTTCAAAAAAGAAAAAGCAAGAGTGGGAGGAGGAGAGATGATGAGAGGGAATATAAACTGCTTAATTTCTCATTATTTATTAACAAAATTTCAAGAGATACTATGTGAAGTTGATAAATCAGAAATCAGTGAGCAGGGTTAAAAATAATGTATTGGTCAGGGTTTCAGCAGGAGGCAGATGACATGCTTGAATGAGATAACTGAGAAGATTTAACAAGTGGATTTTTTTTTTTTTTAATGGTGGCAAAGTTAAAGAGGATGAGATGGCTGATTGGCAACACTGACTCAATGGACATGAGTGTGAGTGAACTCTGGGAGTTGGTGATGGACAGGGAGGCCAGGTGTGCTGTGATTCATGGGGTCGCAAAGAGTAGGATACGACTGAGTGACTAAACTGAACGGAAAGTTAAAGAAACCTGCTGCTGCTGCTGCTGCTGCTGCTGCTGCTGCTGCTGCTGCTGCTAGAAGTGGTAAATTCCCCAGGAGCTGGCAACAGTGAGGAGCTCTTACTACTCTAAACATGAAGGCAAGGGAGTTTCTGTTACATCGTCTGTGTGTGTGTCTTCAGTCGTGTCTGACTCTGCGACCTCATGGACTGTAACCCACCAGGCTTCTCTATCCGTGGAATTCTTCAGGCAAGAATAATGGAGTGGGTAGCCATTTCCTGCTCCAGGCGATCTTCCCAACCCAGGGATCAAACCACTGTCACTTGTGTCTCCTGCATTAGCAGATGGATTCTTTACCATTGTGCCACCCAGGATGCCCATTATATGGTACAGGGTCACTCAGTGGGGGTTTCAATTGACTGATCCACGTGGAAGCCAGAAGGTAACAGAAACTCTTGATTCAGCCCGTATTATATGTGTCAACATCTCAGGTCACTGAATGCTGCTGCTGCTGCTAAGTCGTGTCAGTCGTGTCAGACTCTGTGCTACCCCATAGATGGAAGCCCACCAGGCTCCTCTGTCCCTGGGATTCTCCAGGCAAGAACATTGGAGTGGGTTGCCATTTCCTTCTCCAATACATGAAAGTGAAAAGTGAAAAGTGAAGTCGCTCAGTCGTGTCAGACTCTTAGCAACCCCATGGACGGTATTATATAGAAATGTACATTAGTTAACCATTAGAAGCAAAAGAAACATTGAAAAATAACAGAAGATACAGGTACCTCATACAAAATAAACAGATTATAATGACTTGATCCTAACACAAAATCTAGATCTGTTATATTCAAAAAACAATGTAAAATTATAAACATACATACAAACACATTAAAACGCATATAGACATAGGGGAATGGAGGGAGGGAAGGAGAGAAAGTTATAGGGCTAAATACAGACAAAAAGAATCAAGGATCACTATCATAGTTTTAGTAAAGGTTGAATTCAGGAGAAAAAAGAATAACTTTGTAATGAAATAAGACCTCAATTCACACATAACATATGAGTATTAATATCTAAGTGCTTAATGATATAATATCTTATTAATAAAATAATTAATTATGAAAGTCACATGAAGAAATAAAACCAAAATCCAGTAGTTCTAATCTTTCTCATTCTGGGACTAATCAAGTAAACTATGCTGTAAAATACTTATACCATGTTATCTATTAATAGCAAATTACATTGTACTTACTATATATAGTCACTTAAAACAAGAGAAATAATGATTAAAAAATAAAATGCTAAAAGTATTATTATTGTTTTTGTGCTACTTTTTGATTAAAAATACTCACCTTTAAATTTTCTTATTCAAAATTATATGCTTTTCTGTTTTTCCAAATTTTTTGGCTTCCCTCAGTAACATTTACTTTTTAATAGAGATTTTATATACTTTCCTATATTTATTTTTTAATAATTGTATTGGTTTTATGAATAGACATATTTCCTCACTATATCTTTAAAATGCCTTTTTCTGTATATAGAAAAACTATTGATTTCTTTATGCTATTTTGGTACACAGACACTGAATGTTCTTGCTTGTAGAAATTTTCTTATTTTCAATTGGTCCTGTCCTGACAGGGACATTATAGAGAAGAACCATTAGTGAGCATTAAATATTTGACAGTGGGTCTAATATTAAATAAATTAAGTGATAGGCTTATAAAGGGGAATATGAGTAGTTTAAAATGAGGCAATACAGAAACTATATTTTTCAAAAAGAGAAACTAAGGGTGGAATGAATACATATGTTTCATCTTTTTATTTTTATTTTTTAATCATTAGTTCCTTTCTCTTACATGGACTTGTTCACCTGGTAAAAATTAGTTAATCCAGTTAAGATTTTGTACATTTTTCTGAACATGTGTTATTTTTCATTTTAAAAAATGAAGTCATGTTTTTCAACTATGAAAATGGCAGAAATATAAAAAGTATTTTAACTGGGGAATAAGAAGAAATTGTTCTATTACAGTGATAGTACATATATAAATTAATGCAACCTCTGTGGAAGTCAATTTTTATTGCATCAAAAATCAAAACTACAAATGCACATATTCCTTTTCCCCACAAAACTACTGCAAAGGATACATTCTTCAGATACTCTCACACATGAACAAAATGATGTATGTTCAATGAGATTCATATTCTCATTGTTTATACCAAATGTGTCTGACTTACAATGGTTTGATTCATAATTTTTTGACTTTACAACAGTAGAAAATGATACACTTTCAGTAGAAATAGTACTTTAAATTTTTATCTTTTGCCAGGCTAGACATCTCATGATGCTGGACAGTTGCAGTGTGATAAAGCTCCCAGTCACACAGACACACGATCACAAGGGTAAACAACCAATGCAGTTACAATCATTCTGTACCCATATAACTACTGTTTGTCACTTTCAATACACTAGTCAATAAGTACAGGGGATATGCAATACTTTATTATAAAAGAAGCTTTGTGTTAGATGATTTTGCCCAAATGTAGGCTAATATAAGTTTTTGACCACAGTTAAAGGTAGACAGGCCAAACCATGGTGTTAGGTGGTTTTAAGTGTATATTAAATGAATTCTTGAAATAATATTTTCAACTTATGATGAATTTGTCAGGATGTAGTCTTATCCTAAATCAAAGATCTGTATTAGTAAGAAACTGAGACAACCTCAAAGATCATCAATAGACACCTATTTAAATACATTATGGCAACAGCTATTCAATAGAAATTTATGAAACTATTAAAAAAAAAAACGAGGAAGAGCTTTATGCACAGTTAAGTGATTCCTAAAATATGTATTGCTAAATTGAAAAAAAATAGTAAAATGTAGGAGGCCTGAATGTTATCTTTTTTTTTAATTAAAAAAAAAATGTTGGTGCATATTATACATAGGGAAGGGTAGAATAAAAATATGCAATATTTAATGCTTCTAGGCAAGGGAATCTCTTCAAGGAAATTGGAGCTATCAAAGGAACATTTCATGCAATGTTGGGTACAATAAAGGAAATAAAGGACAAGGACCTAACAGAAGTACAAGAGATGAAGCAGAAGTGGCAAGAATACACAGAAGACCTATTCAAAAAAATTCTTAGTGAACTAGATAACTGTGATGGTGTGATCACTCACCTAGAGTCAGATGACCTGTAGTTTGAAGTCAAGTAGGCCTTAGGAAGCATTACTACAAACAGAGCTAGTGGAGGTAATGGAATTCCAGCTGAGCTATTTAAAATCCTGAAAGATGATGCTGTTAAAGTGCTTCATTCAATATGTCAGCAAATTTGGAAAACTCAGTAGTGGCCACCAGTCTGGAAAAGGTCAGCTTTCATTACATTCCCAAAGAAGAGCAATACCAAAGAACGTTCAACTACCGTACACTTGTGCTCATGTAGTACGTTAATAAGATTATGCTCAAAATCCTTCAAACTAGGCTTTAGCAGTACATGAATTGAGAACTTCCACTTGTACAAGCTGGATTTAGAAAAGGCAGAGCAACCAGGGATCAAATTGTCAACATTCACTGGATCATAGAGAAAGCAAGGGAATTCTAGAAAAACATCTACTTCTGTTTTATTGACTACAATAAAGCTTTGACTGTGTGAATAGCAACAAACTGTTGAAAATTTTTAAAGAGATGAGAGAATACCAGGCCCCCTTACCTGTCTCCTGAGAAACCTGTATGCAGGTAAAGAAGCAACAGTTAGAAGCTTACATGAAATAATGGACTGTTTCAAAATTGGGAAAGGAGAACTACAGCGCTGTATTCAGTCACTCTGTCTATTTAACTTCTATGCAGAGTACACCATGTGAAATGCTAAGCTGGATGAATCACAGGCTGAAATCAAGGTTGCCAGGTGAAATATCAGCAACCTCAGATACGCAGATGATACCATTCTAATGGCAGAAAGTGAAGAGAAACTAAAGAGCCTCTTGATGAAAGTGAAAGAGGAGAGTGAAAAGTTGGTTTAAAAATTCAGAAAACTAAGATCATGGCAATCTGGCTCCTCACTTCATGGCAAATAGAAGGAGAAAAAGTGGAAGCAGTGACAGATTTTATTTTCTGACATTACAAAATCACTGTGGATGGTGACTGCAGACATGAAATTAAAAGACATTTGCTCATTGGAGGGAAAGCTATGACAAACCTAGCTAGCATTTTAAAAAGCAGAGACATTTCTTTGGTGACAAAAGTTCATATAGTAAAAGCTATAGTTTTTTTTCAGTAGTCATATACAGATGTGAGAGGTGAAACATTAAGAAGGCTGAGCACCTTAAGAATAGATGCTTTCAAACTGAGGTGCTGGAGAAGACTCTTGGAAATCAACACTAAATATTCATTGAAAGGACTGATGCTGAAGCGCCAATACTTTGGCCAGCTGATGCAAAGAGCTGACTCACTGGAAAAGACTTTCTGATGCTGGGAAAGATTGAAAGCAAAAGGTGAAGAGGGCAGCAGAAGACGGTTGATAGCATCATCAACTCAGTGGACATGAATCTGAGCAATCTCCCGGAGACAGTAGAGGACAGGGAAGCCTGGTATGCTACATACAGTCCATGGCATCTCAAGTTGGACAAGACTTTAGTGACTGAACCACAACAATAGACAAGAGAATTGGTAATGAAAACTGATGATGGTAGTAGGAAGAATTTCTACAGTATACTTTGTACTTTTTTTGAATAGGTAAATGTATCACTTCTTCAAAAATCAAATAGGACTTACATTAAAATGAAACATCAATTGAGTAGGGAGGAAAATATACATATTCTACAACAGAATAATTGTGAAAAAGGTGAAGTGAATTTTCTCACTGATACTGTACCAATGTCAGTTCTAAAGCCACACCTTATATTAGTAAATGTGAGATTTAATAAATAAATTAAAACATTCAGAGAAGGCAGCTTTATAGTTCTTATTTGATAGGATATACATTTGTGAGTATATTTATTGGAGTATGGTATTGTCAATTTAAGTCATGTATACTTCTTTGTTCATTACTTTGAAAAGAAAATAGATTACCTAACATAGAGTCAGTTTACACTTGTCTTTCTGCTTTTTAGTTTTTTCATAATTTAAAAGAAATACTGCCGAGGCACACTCTTTATGAGTAGCTGTGTTTGCAAGGTATCTCATATCTGGATGGAAAGCAAAAAATGCTTTAGTTCTAACTTTATATTTTTAGGTTAACAACTTTTTGTTATTTTAGCAAAATACAGACAGAGTTAGTATGGTTGTAACCCTAAAGATTTTATTAGAATGATTTTTTTCCACTAATTTAAAGAACACTTGGAGATATTCAAGGAATGTATTCTGTTAATATGGAAAAATGTTCAACAGAAAGGCTAACAATTTTATTTCAATAATTTATTATTGTAATATATATATGTATATATTTCTCTCATATTTGGCAATATGGTATGGTTTATATCCAATGGTTAGCCAGTTAGAAAAATTTCATTTTATCATTGTATCCCAAACATTAATATACTTTGGGTATATAGTTTTTAAAATGGAGGAGTAAATATAGCCTTTAAACCAATATTTTATAACAGTGACGTTTAGTTTTCATATAAATTTTGTAGCTACATCAAGAAACTGAAGAATTATTTAAGAGCTTGAGAAAATCATTCTGTTAAATGCAACCAATATTTATTGAGAACCTAATTTGCTAGAAACGAAAGAGCTATAAAAGAACTCTTGAGTCATAAAAATCTTTTGACTGGGTTCTAAAGACACAGAACAATAAAATCCAGTCTTTACCTAGAAGAAACTTATTGTGTTTTGGATATGAGTTCTTTATCTGTAAATATATGTAAAGATATATAAAAATTAAATTTCTTGTGAGTTGTGAAACAAACAATATTACCTGAAAATATATGATATCCAAGAGTCTGTCAGTCAGAGAGGAAATTGGGCAACTGACAGGACTACAGAGAATCTGTAAAGGATTTAGCTTATTAAAAAACCTGCTTTGAAACCCACTCTATAGTAAGTCTACTATGTTTTATAATACAGAGGATTCATACAGTTGATAAAAAATAAATGTTTTTTTAATAAATAACTGGATTAACATTTTGCTTATAAGTAAATTACAATCTGCAATGGACACAGCATTTTCATAATAAAAATAATAAATACTATACTACAATAATGATAGCAAATAAAGAAATTTTATAGTACTTAGCAAATAGTGATGAACACTTTTTTATTATTCTATTTTATTATATAATTTATTTGTTTGTAAGTTCTCCTGAGACAACCATTTTGCCATTTTGCATTTATTTTTCTTGGGGATGGTCTTGATCACTGCCTCCTGTACAATATCATGAATCTCTGTCCATGAGGTTCTTCAGTCATTCTGCCTATCAGATCCAATCCCTTGAATCTGTTTGTCATGTCCACTGTCTAATCATAAGGGATTTGATTTAAGTCATACTTGAATGGTCTAGCAGTTTTTCCAACTTTGTTTAAGTCTGATTTGGTAATAAGGAGTTCATGATCTGACACACAGTCAGCTCGCAGTCTTGTTCTTCCTGATTGTATAGAGCTTCTTCATCTTTGGCTGCAAAGAATATAATCAATCTGATTTCAGCATTGACCATTGGTGATGTCCATTAGTAGAGTCTTTGCTTGTGTTGTTGGAAGACGGTGCTTGCTATGACAAGTGCTTTCTCTTGGAAAAACTCTGATAGTCTTTACCCTGCTCCATTTTGTAATCCAAGTCCAAATTTGTCTGTTATTCCAGGTATCTCTTGACTTTCTACTTTTGCCTTCCAGTCCCCTATAATGAAAAGAAAATCTTTTTTAGAGCCAGACATCCTGGAATGTAAAGTCAAATGGGCCTTAGGAAGCATCACTATGAACAAAGCTAGTGGAGGTTTTGGAATTCCAGTTGAGCTGTTTCAAATCCTAAAAGATGATGCTGTGAAAGTGCTGCACTCAATATGCCAGCAAATTTAGAAAACTCAGCAGTGGCTACAGGACTGGAAAAGGTCAGTTTTCATTCTAATCCTAAAGAAAAGCAATGCCAAAGAATGCTAAAATTACTGCACAATTGCACTCATCTCACATGCTAGTAAAGTAATGCTCAAAATTCTCCAAGCCAGGCTTCAGCAGTACATGAACCATAAACTTCCAGATGTTCAAGCTGGATATAGAAAAGGCAAAGGAACCAGAGATCAAATTGCCAACATTCACTGGATCATCGAAAAAGCAAAAGAATTCCAGAAAGACATCTATTTCTGCTTTATTGATTATGCCAAAGACTTTGACAGTTAGGATCACCACAAACTGTGGGAAATTCTGAAAGAGATGGAAATACGAGTCCACTTGACCTGCCTCTTGAGAAATCTGTATACAGGTCAGGAAGCAACAGTTAGAACTGGACATGGAACAACAAGCTGGTTCCAAAATAGGAAAAGGAGTACGTCAAGGCTGTATATTGTCACCCTGCTTTTTAAACTTATATGTAGAGTACATCATGAGAAATGCTGGGCTGGATGAAGCAGAAGCTGGAATCAAGATTGTTAGGAGAAATACCAATAACCTCAGGTATGTAGATAATACCACCCTTACAGCAGAAAGTGAAGAACTAAAGAACCTCTTGATGAAAGTAAAAGTTGGCTTAAAACTCAAAATTCAGAAAACTAAGTTCATCGCATCTGATCCCATCACTTCATGGGAAATAAATGAGGAAACAGTGGAAACAGTGAGACACTTTATTTTGGGGGGCTTCCAAATCCCTGCAGATCGCGACTACAGCCATGAAATTAAAAGATACTTGCTCCTTGGAAGAAAAGTTATGACGAGGCTGGATATCATATTAAAAAGCAGAGACATTAATTTGCCAACAAAGGTCCATCTAGTCAAGGCTGTGGTTTTTCCAGTAGTCATGTATGGATATGAGAGGTGGACTATAAAGAAAGCTGAGCACCAAAGAATTGATGCTTTTGAACTGTGGTGTTAGAGAAGATTCTTGGGAGTCCCTTGAACTGCAAGATCTAACCAGTCCATCCTGAAGGAAATCAGTCCTGGATATTCATTGGAAGGACTGATGCTGAAGCTGAAACTCCAATATTTTAGCCACCTGATGGGAAGAATTGACTCACTGGAAAAGACCCTGATGCTGGGAAAGACTGAAGGTAGGAGGAGAAGGGGATGACAGAGGATGAGATGGTTGGATGGAGTCACTGACTCAATGGACATGAGTTTGTGTAAGCTTCAGGGGTTGGTGATAGACAGGGAAGCCTAGTGTGCTGCAGTCCATGGGGTTGCAAAGAGTCAGACACAACTGAGAGAGAGAACTGATATAAATTACATATTTTGTTTGTTTGTTGTATGAGTTTGTTACTGAGGTATAAGTACCTGGAGGTAGTAGTATCTTGGACCCAGTTCCATTACTGCCTTAAGTCATGTGGTCTTAAAATACACCATAGAAATCAACAAAAACCACAAATGAGAACTTACAACCTATCTTCAGAATCAGCTGGTATACAGCACAGTAAACATATTTCAATATAGCACCCCATTGCCTAGGGGACCGGTGAATATCCATTTCCTTAGTTAAAATTTGCAGTCTACTTGGCATTCATTGGGCATAATTCTGCCATCCTAAAATTGGATATTCTCCCAGTCATTTTGCCTGGTTAATTGGTGATATATAAAGAAAGCTACATTATCTAATTTACACTAGTAAGTTTTTTCAGAACTTCTTTGTGGGGTCCACAGAGAGAAGGAAGGATTAAAATTAGAGACATACTACTAAAAATATGCTTTATGACAACTCATTGTTTTGAAATATAATTACTAAGCACAGAACTAGGTACCAGACCCTATCAATTCAGTGGTGGTCCAAAATAAACACACTTTGTCCTCATGAAGCTAGTGACCTTTCCAAGGTGGAGAGGCAGCTATAAAATTTTATAGTTTGTATATGTCTTGGTTCTCTTAGCAAAGATGTAGACTGAGGACAGGGATATATTGTCTTCCAAATTTATTTTATGCAGAGAGAGGGGATTTCTTCACGAGATAAAATGTCTGTTGTTGGTTCAGGTGCTCAGTTATGTTTGACTCTTTGCAATCCCAAGGACTGTAGCCTACCAGTCTCCTATGTTCTTCACTGTCTCCTAGAGTTTGCTCAAAGTTATGTCCATTGAGTCTTTCTGTGACCATCAATTATTTGCTGAAACCAGATCATTATGATCTTTTATAATACTTGCCAGATTCTGTCGATAAATATCAAAGTCAAACTTTTTTTTTCTCTGTTCTTTATGAGCATTTAAATTAAAATTTGTGAGAGGTTTCACTGGCAACTACTGGGAAGGCTAATTTGTATTCATTGGATGTAACTCCTCCGACATCCTAAAATTGGATATTCTCCAACTAGGAGTCTTCTCTTCTTTTTTTTAAGAAAAGTGAGTGTGTTATTTCAAGGCATATTTACAACTTGAATTACAGCTTTCATTCATTCAACCAGCATCTATTGAAAACCTACTGAATGAAACTTAGTCTTAAGCTCTAAATACTATATTTTGTCAGACAACACTTATCAGTTGTTAAAAAAAATGTACCTCACTTGAATATTTTTTTCTACTATATTAGTATGACTGATTGATGCTCCAATAATGTGGCCACCTGATGCAAAGAGCTGGTTCATTGGAAAAGACCCTGATGTTGGGAAAGATTGAAGGCAAAAGAAGGGAGTAGCAGAGGATGAAATGGTTAGATAGCATCACTAACACAACGGACATGAATTTGAGCAAACTCTGGGAGATAGTGGAGGACCTTGGCATACTGCAGTCCATAGGGTCTCAAAGAGTCAGACATGACTTAGTGATTGAACAACAACAATTTTGTTTATTTTGCTCAAGCATTATAATTTTCCATGGAAAAACTCTGGTTATGATTCAATATAAACCTCTACTCCACTATCTAAGGCAGAGGCATTTTGGATTCCTAACAGACCCTGGAGCCACTTGAGGAAAAGTGCTCTTGCCAAGACTGGCATCTTGATACCATTCACACCTTGTATCAAAGTTCTGTTTCTGAAAAGATTGGTATTATGACAGTCTCCTAAGATTGTTTCTGATCAAATGTCCCACTAAGTAACAAAGATGCCTCAAATTCCTGTGATATTGATGATAAAATAAACCAGACAATTCCTTTGATTTGGCTGGTAAAAGCAGACACTTTATTGCTGGCAGTTTCCCTCACACAAACATCATAAACTATGTAATTGGGATGGGGAAGTTAGGGTAGAGTACTAGAATGTTACTCTACTTGCCTCATCAGTAACCTAGCAATTCTTCCAATGTTTTAGTACAGACTTTTCTTTTGAAATAAGGCTTTTGGTATTGTTCTTAACAAAGTAAATACTCATTAAATTTGCAACTAGCAGTAATTAAATGAGAAAATTGGAGACCAACAATTAAATATCACTTAGACTATGGTTTTTCCAGTGGACGTGTATGGATGTGAGAGTTGGACTGTGAAGAAAGCTGAGCGCCGAAGAATTGATGCTTTTGAACTGTGATGTTGGAGAAGGCTCTTGAGAGTCCCTTGGATTGCAAGGAGATCCAACCAGTCCATTCTAAAGATCAGTTCTGGGTGTTCTTTGGAAGGAATGATGCTAAAGCTGAAACTCCAGTACTTTGGCCACCTCATGCGAAGAGTTGACTGATTGGAAAAGACTCTGATGCTGGGAGGGACTGGGGGCAGGAGGAGAAGTGGACAACAGAGGATGAGATGGCTGGATGGCATCACTGACTTGATGGACATGAGTTTGAGTGAATTCGGGGAGTTGGTGATGGACAGGGAGGCCTGGCCTGCTGTGATTCATGGGGTCACAAAGAGTCGGACATGACTGAGTGACTGAACTGAACTGACTACCTTGAGTTATATCAATCATGTTTTTCAAAATACATTGTATATACTAGATGGGCTCAGAAGTGCTCCATGGAGGCTCCATGCAGAGTCTCAGAAGAAATATAGCTCATCTTCCCAGAATTCCAAATTTCTAAGGAATGGAGAATATATTCTCATGTTAAAACAAACAAAAAATGATTGGGAAAAGAACGCAAAGTTTATATAAGTTTTAGGAACACTAGAAAATTCTCAGAGATTTTACACTTTGGAGTAGCAGCTACTTGGTCTGTGTTCTTATTTTGGCTTAACTATATAGCAGCATTGTGACAAGGCTACAACTGTTTGAAGGTTGCTACTCGCAAAGATTTTCCAGTTCAGTGGGAAAAATAGCTATATAAATATACTATATTCAGAAAGAAAGATGGCTGCAGGAGCAGAGAAGAGAGAATAAGTTTTAGTTTTGGCTTGGCACAAGGCTTTGTGGGATAAATGATATTTAAGTCTTACACTGGGAGAAAAGTGCATTTCCCATAAAGAGGGAAAAAGGATATTCCATTCAGAAGGAAATACATAGCCACATGTCATGGTTGAAGAGAAGAACTTGTTGTGTTCCAAATGTTTGAAGTACTATACTCATTGTAACCGGATATAGAATGCAGCTGAGCAGGAGCAATGAATCAGGATAGCTGGGCAGGGGAGCGGAGTTGGGGAAGGACTTATATGCAGTTGTAAGGAGCTTTGACCCACACCTACAGTATGGGAGGAAGGACACTGAAGAGTATACAATCTTCCCTCAGTATCCATAGGGAACTGGTTCCAGGACCACACCTGCCTACCTCCTTCAGATACCCAAATCCACAGATGCTCAAGTCTCTTTCATAAAACTGCACAGTATTTACTTACAACATATGCATATCCTCCTATATAATTTGAATCAGCTCTACATTAGTTATAATGCCTAATACAATGTAAATGCTATCTAAATAGTTGTAAAAAATGTAATTATTATGAACATAGTTGCCAGAATGTGGCAAAGTCAAGTTGTACCTTTTGGAACTTTCTGGAAAATTTTTTTTTGAAGTTTTAATGTTGAATCATGGAACCTGTGGACATGGACAGCCAACTATATAAACCATAATGAAACCAAAATTCCAAGTTTGGATGCAAAGAACAGGATGAACTGAGAAGTTGGGTGAAGTGATGCGTAAGGAGGCTTGGCTCATAGCTGTTCTAAGAAGGCTGGTAAAAGGCTCTGGGGGGCTGAATTGTAACAAAATAAGACCAGAGATCTGAGAAGTATTTAGAAGGTTAATTTAAGTTCTAATTAGAAGAAGATAAAGTAGATGTCACATATGCATACATATATCCAGCCATCTAGTTCATTTCATATGTGACTAAGAGCACCCTATACAATATGCTGTGATGGATCAGTCATAGTACCTGCTGCTGCTGCTGCTAAGTCGCTTCAGTCGTGTCCGACTCTGTGTGACCCCATAGACCGCAGCCCACCAGGCTCCCCCGTTCCTGGGATTCTCCAGGCAAGAACACCAGAGTGGGTTGCCATCTCCTTCTCTAATGCACGAAAGCGAAAAGTGAAAGTCAAGTCGCCCAGTCGTACCCGACTCTTAGTGATCCCATGGACTGCAGCCTACCAGGTTCTTCTGCCCATGGGATCTTCCAAGCAAGAGTACAGGAGCGGGGTGCCATTGCCTTCTCCATCATAGTACCTGCTTCCAGCCAAATCGCAATCCAGAAGTGGAAGAATGACATATTGAAATACTTGAAAGAAGAGTTAAAAGATGGCTAATATCTCACTTGATCTATAATGATAAATTATATATATAATGTGCAAAAAGACAGAAATTGAATGCAGAATTTTTTTCATATTATTATGTGAAATGGAATGCTATTGTAAGATGTCAAACATTAGGTATGACCTACAGGCTAATTTGAGTCCCATGAACAACAAGGAGATCAAACCAGTCAATCCTAAAGGAAATCAACCCTGAATTTCACTGGAAGGATTGATGCTGATGCTGAAGCTTAAGCTCCAGTACTTAGGCCACCTGATGCAAAGAGCTGACTCATTGGAAAAGACCTTGATGCTGGGGAAGATCGAAGGCAGAAGGAGAAGGGACAGGAGCAACAGAAGATGAGATGGTTGGATAGCATTACCGATTCAATGGACATGAGTTTGAGTAAATTCAGGGAGACAGTGAAGAACAGGGAAGCCTGGCACGCTGCTGTCCAAGGGGTTGCAAAGAGTTGGACATAACTGAGCAACTGAACAGCAGCAATGCAGGCTAATTCATTCTAAGAATACTAATCACTGAATGAATTCAAGAATGGTTTAAAGGTTAAATGAACATTTTCTATTTTCCAGGAGATAGTGTTATTAAACTTATATAGCTCCCTACTTTGAGAGTGTTTAGAAAAACAGAGAAAATGGAAGGTATTCCAGATTAGGGAAGTAGTAAGAGCAAATGAAAAGGTGAAAATGAGATGATTTGAGTCACCAGAATTAAAATTTAATTTTAGGTGGCAGTGGATCCCAGTGTTATGTAAAGCAGCTTACTATAAAACATAATCAACTGGCTAGTACAAAAGAAGAGGTAAGGAGAAAAATCAGTGTTTATCAGCATTTAGAAACTACTTAGCTAAAGGCAATAAAGTGTACTTTTTTAAAAGCACTGGATTATACCACTTACTAGATATTGTGAGTTGCTTAAACTTTCTGAGCCTAAATTTGATCTATGTGGGTGATTATAATAATACCTACCTTAGAAAGTTGTTAATAAGTTGATATGAATAGAGCCTAGTACATAGTAAGTTCTCTATGTGTTGGCTATTATTATATGCAATATGATAGGTGGTTCTGTGTGGTTGAAAACTCACGTGGTAGTTTAGTAATCATGTCCGACTCTTGCAACCCTATGGACTGTAGCCTGCCAGACTCCTCTGTCCATAGAATTCTCCAGGCAAGAATACTGGAGTGGGTTGCCATTTCCTTTTCCAGGGGATCTTCCTGACCCAGGAATTGAACCTGGGTCTCTTCATAGCCCATGGCATATGGTGAGTTTTCAAAA
>SJYW01042989.1:311503-326793 GCA_006410735.1 Raphicerus campestris
GAAAGAGCTATAAAAGAACTCTTGAGTCATAAAAATCTTTTGACTGGGTTCTAAAGACACAGAACAGTAAAATCCAGTCTTTACCTAGAAGAAACTTATTGTGTTTTGGATATGAGTTCTTTATCTGTAAATATATGTAAAGATATATAAAAATTAAATTTCTTGTGAGTTGTGAAACAAACAATATTACCTGAAAATATATGATATCCAAGAGTCTGTCAGTCAGAGAGGAAATTGGGCAACTGACAGGACTACAGAGAATCTGTAAAGGATTTAGCTTATTAAAAAACCTGCTTTCAAACCCACTCTGTAGTAAGTCTACTATGTTTTATAATACAGAGGATTCATACAGTTGATAAAAAATAAATGTTTTTTTAATAAATAACTGGACTAACATTTTGCTTATAAGTAAATTACAATCTGCAATGGACACAGCATTTTCATAATAAAAATAATAAATACTATACTACAATAATGACAGCAAATAAAGAAATTTTATAGTACTTAGCAAATAGTGATGAACACTTTTTTATTATTCTATTTTATTATATAATTTATTTGTTTGTAAGTTCTCCTGAGACAACCATTTTGCCATTTTGCATTTATTTTTCTTGGGGATGGTCTTGATCACTGCCTCCTGTACAATATCATGAATCTCTGTCCATGAGGTTCTTCAGTCATTCTGCCTATCAGATCCAATCCCTTGAATCTGTTTGTCATGTCCACTGTCTAATCATAAGGGATTTGATTTAAGTCATACTTGAATGGTCTAGCAGTTTTTCCAACTTTGTTTAAGTCTGATTTGGTAATAAGGAGTTCATGATCTGACACACAGTCAGCTCGCAGTCTTGTTCTTCCTGATTGTATAGAGCTTCTTCATCTTTGGCTGCAAAGAATATAATCAATCTGATTTCAGCATTGACCATTGGTGATGTCCATTAGTAGAGTCTTTGCTTGTGTTGTTGGAAGACGGTGCTTGCTATGACAAGTGCTTTCTCTTGGAAAAACTCTGATAGTCTTTACCCTGCTCCATTTTGTAATCCAAGTCCAAATTTGTCTGTTATTCCAGGTATCTCTTGACTTTCTACTTTTGCCTTCCAGTCCCCTATAATGAAAAGAAAATCTTTTTTAGAGCCAGACATCCTGGAATGTAAAGTCAAATGGGCCTTAGGAAGCATCACTATGAACAAAGCTAGTGGAGGTTTTGGAATTCCAGTTGAGCTGTTTCAAATCCTAAAAGATGATGCTGTGAAAGTGCTGCACTCAATATGCCAGCAAATTTAGAAAACTCAGCAGTGGCTACAGGACTGGAAAAGGTCAGTTTTCATTCTAATCCTAAAGAAAAGCAATGCCAAAGAATGCTAAAATTACTGCACAATTGCACTCATCTCACATGCTAGTAAAGTAATGCTCAAAATTCTCCAAGCCAGGCTTCAGCAGTACATGAACCATAAACTTCCAGATGTTCAAGCTGGATATAGAAAAGGCAAAGGAACCAGAGATCAAATTGCCAACATTCACTGGATCATCGAAAAAGCAAAAGAATTCCAGAAAGACATCTATTTCTGCTTTATTGACTATGCCAAAGACTTTGACAGTTAGGATCACCACAAACTGTGGAAAATTCTGAAAGAGATGGAAATACGAGTCCACTTGACCTGCCTCTTGAGAAATCTGTATACAGGTCAGGAAGCAACAGTTAGAACTGGACATGGAACAACAAGCTGGTTCCAAAATAGGAAAAGGAGTACGTCAAGGCTGTATATTGTCACCCTGCTTTTTAAACTTATATGTAGAGTACATCATGAGAAATGCTGGGCTGGATGAAGCAGAAGCTGGAATCAAGATTGTTAGGAGAAATACCAATAACCTCAGGTATGTAGATAATACCACCCTTACAGCAGAAAGTGAAGAACTAAAGAACCTCTTGATGAAAGTAAAAGTTGGCTTAAAACTCAAAATTCAGAAAACTAAGTTCATCGCATCTGATCCCATCACTTCATGGGAAATAAATGAGGAAACAGTGGAAACAGTGAGACACTTTATTTTTGGGGGCTTCCAAATCCCTGCAGATCGCGACTACAGCCATGAAATTAAAAGATACTTGCTCCTTGGAAGAAAAGTTATGACGAGGCTGGATATCATATTAAAAAGCAGAGACATTAATTTGCCAACAAAGGTCCATCTAGTCAAGGCTGTGGTTTTTCCAGTAGTCATGTATGGATATGAGAGGTGGACTATAAAGAAAGCTGAGCACCAAAGAATTGATGCTTTTGAACTGTGGTGTTAGAGAAGATTCTTGGGAGTCCCTTGAACTGCAAGATCTAACCAGTCCATCCTGAAGGAAATCAGTCCTGGATATTCATTGGAAGGACTGATGCTGAAGCTGAAACTCCAATATTTTAGCCACCTGATGGGAAGAATTGACTCACTGGAAAAGACCCTGATGCTGGGAAAGACTGAAGGTAGGAGGAGAAGGGGATGACAGAGGATGAGATGGTTGGATGGAGTCACTGACTCAATGGACATGAGTTTGTGTAAGCTTCAGGGGTTGGTGATAGACAGGGAAGCCTAGTGTGCTGCAGTCCATGGGGTTGCAAAGAGTCAGACACAACTGAGAGAGAGAACTGATATAAATTACATATTTTGCTTGTTTGTTGTATGAGTTTGTTACTGAGGTATAAGTACCTGGAGGTAGTAGTATCTTGGACCCAGTTCCATTACTGCCTTAAGTCATGTGGTCTTAAAATACACCATAGAAATCAACAAAAACCACAAATGAGAACTTACAACCTATCTTCAGAATCAGCTGGTATACAGCACAGTAAACATATTTCAATATAGCACCCCATTGCCTAGGGGACCGGTGAATATCCATTTCCTTAGTTAAAATTTGCAGTCTACTTGGCATTCATTGGGCATAATTCTGCCATCCTAAAATTGGATATTCTCCCAGTCATTTTGCCTGGTTAATTGGTGATATATAAAGAAAGCTACATTATCTAATTTACACTAGTAAGTTTTTTCAGAACTTCTTTGTGGGGTCCACAGAGAGAAGGAAGGATTAAAATTAGAGACATACTACTAAAAATATGCTTTATGACAACTCATTGTTTTGAAATATAATTACTAAGCACAGAACTAGGTACCAGACCCTATCAATTCAGTGGTGGTCCAAAATAAACACACTTTGTCCTCATGAAGCTAGTGACCTTTCCAAGGTGGAGAGGCAGCTATAAAATTTTATAGTTTGTATATGTCTTGGTTCTCTTAGCAAAGATGTAGACTGAGGACAGGGATATATTGTCTTCCAAATTTATTTTATGCAGAGAGAGGGGATTTCTTCACGAGATAAAATGTCTGTTGTTGGTTCAGGTGCTCAGTTATGTTTGACTCTTTGCAATCCCAAGGACTGTAGCCTACCAGTCTCCTATGTTCTTCACTGTCTCCTAGAGTTTGCTCAAAGTTATGTCCATTGAGTCTTTCTGTGACCATCAATTATTTGCTGAAACCAGATCATTATGATCTTTTATAATACTTGCCAGATTCTGTCGATAAATATGAAAGTCAAACTTTTTTTTCTCTGTTCTTTATGAGCATTTAAATTAAAATTTGTGAGAGGTTTCACTGGCAACTACTGGGAAGGCTAATTTGTATTCATTGGATGTAACTCCTCCGACATCCTAAAATTGGATATTCTCCAACTAGGAGTCTTCTCTTCTTTTTTTTAAGAAAAGTGAGTGTGTTATTTCAAGGCATATTTACAACTTGAATTACAGCTTTCATTCATTCAACCAGCATCTATTGAAAACCTACTGAATGAAACTTAGTCTTAAGCTCTAAATACTATATTTTGTCAGACAACACTTATCAGTTGTTAAAAAAAATGTACCTCACTTGAATATTTTTTTCTACTATATTAGTATGACTGATTGATGCTCCAATAATGTGGCCACCTGATGCAAAGAGCTGGTTCATTGGAAAAGACCCTGATGTTGGGAAAGATTGAAGGCAAAAGAAGGGAGTAGCAGAGGATGAAATGGTTAGATAGCATCACTAACACAACGGACATGAATTTGAGCAAACTCTGGGAGATAGTGGAGGACCTTGGCATACTGCAGTCCATAGGGTCTCAAAGAGTCAGACATGACTTAGTGATTGAACAACAACAATTTTGTTTATTTTGCTCAAGCATTATAATTTTCCATGGAAAAACTCTGGTTATGATTCAATATGAACCTCTACTCCACTATCTAAGGCAGAGGCATTTTGGATTCCTAACAGACCCTGGAGCCACTTGAGGAAAAGTGCTCTTGCCAAGACTGGCATCTTGATACCATTCACACCTTGTATCAAAGTTCTGTTTCTGAAAAGATTGGTATTATGACAGTCTCCTAAGATTGTTTCTGATCAAATGTCCCACTAAGTAACAAAGATGCCTCAAATTCCTGTGATATTGATGATAAAATAAACCAGACAATTCCTTTGATTTGGCTGGTAAAAGCAGACACTTTATTGCTGGCAGTTTCCCTCACACAAACATCATAAACTATGTAATTGGGATGGGGAAGTTAGGGTAGAGTACTAGAATGTTACTCTACTTGCCTCATCAGTAACCTAGCAATTCTTCCAATGTTTTAGTACAGACTTTTCTTTTGAAATAAGGCTTTTGGTATTGTTCTTAACAAAGTAAATACTCATTAAATTTGCAACTAGCAGTAATTAAATGAGAAAATTGGAGACCAACAATTAAATATCACTTAGACTATGGTTTTTCCAGTGGACGTGTATGGATGTGAGAGTTGGACTGTGAAGAAAGCTGAGCGCCGAAGAATTGATGCTTTTGAACTGTGATGTTGGAGAAGGCTCTTGAGAGTCCCTTGGATTGCAAGGAGATCCAACCAGTCCATTCTAAAGATCAGTTCTGGGTGTTCTTTGGAAGGAATGATGCTAAAGCTGAAACTCCAGTACTTTGGCCACCTCATGCGAAGAGTTGACTGATTGGAAAAGACTCTGATGCTGGGAGGGACTGGGGGCAGGAGGAGAAGTGGACAACAGAGGATGAGATGGCTGGATGGCATCACTGACTTGATGGACATGAGTTTGAGTGAATTCGGGGAGTTGGTGATGGACAGGGAGGCCTGGCCTGCTGTGATTCATGGGGTCACAAAGAGTCGGACATGACTGAGTGACTGAACTGAACTGACTACCTTGAGTTATATCAATCATGTTTTTCAAAATACATTGTATATACTAGATGGGCTCAGAAGTGCTCCATGGAGGCTCCATGCAGAGTCTCAGAAGAAATATAGCTCATCTTCCCAGAATTCCAAATTTCTAAGGAATGGAGAATATATTCTCATGTTAAAACAAACAAAAAATGATTGGGAAAAGAACGCAAAGTTTATATAAGTTTTAGGAACACTAGAAAATTCTCAGAGATTTTACACTTTGGAGTAGCAGCTACTTGGTCTGTGTTCTTATTTTGGCTTAACTATATAGCAGCATTGTGACAAGGCTACAACTGTTTGAAGGTTGCTACTCGCAAAGATTTTCCAGTTCAGTGGGAAAAATAGCTATATAAATATACTATATTCAGAAAGAAAGATGGCTGCAGGAGCAGAGAAGAGAGAATAAGTTTTAGTTTTGGCTTGGCACAAGGCTTTGTGGGATAAATGATATTTAAGTCTTACACTGGGAGAAAAGTGCATTTCCCATAAAGAGGGAAAAAGGATATTCCATTCAGAAGGAAATACATAGCCACATGTCATGGTTGAAGAGAAGAACTTGTTGTGTTCCAAATGTTTGAAGTACTATACTCATTGTAACCGGATATAGAATGCAGCTGAGCAGGAGCAATGAATCAGGATAGCTGGGCAGGGGAGCGGAGTTGGGGAAGGACTTATATGCAGTTGTAAGGAGCTTTGACCCACACCTACAGTATGGGAGGAAGGACACTGAAGAGTATACAATCTTCCCTCAGTATCCATAGGGAACTGGTTCCAGGACCACACCTGCCTACCTCCTTCAGATACCCAAATCCACAGATGCTCAAGTCTCTTTCATAAAACTGCACAGTATTTACTTACAACATATGCATATCCTCCTATATAATTTGAATCAGCTCTACATTAGTTATAATGCCTAATACAATGTAAATGCTATCTAAATAGTTGTAAAAAATGTAATTATTATGAACATAGTTGCCAGAATGTGGCAAAGTCAAGTTGTACCTTTTGGAACTTTCTGGAAAAATTTTTTTTGAAGTTTTAATGTTGAATCATGGAACCTGTGGACATGGACAGCCAACTATATAAACCATAATGAAACCAAAATTCCAAGTTTGGATGCAAAGAACAGGATGAACTGAGAAGTTGGGTGAAGTGATGCGTAAGGAGGCTTGGCTCATAGCTGTTCTAAGAAGGCTGGTAAAAGGCTCTGGGGGGCTGAATTGTAACAAAATAAGACCAGAGATCTGAGAAGTATTTAGAAGGTTAATTTAAGTTCTAATTAGAAGAAGATAAAGTAGATGTCACATATGCATACATATATCCAGCCATCTAGTTCATTTCATATGTGACTAAGAGCACCCTATACAATATGCTGTGATGGATCAGTCATAGTACCTGCTGCTGCTGCTGCTGCTAAGTCGCTTCAGTCGTGTCCGACTCTGTGTGACCCCATAGACCGCAGCCCACCAGGCTCCCCCGTCCCTGGGATTCTCCAGGCAAGAACACCAGAGTGGGTTGCCATCTCCTTCTCTAATGCACGAAAGCGAAAAGTGAAAGTCAAGTCGCCCAGTAGTATCCGACTCTTAGTGACCCCATGGACTGCAGCCTACCAGGTTCTTCTGCCCATGG
Organism: Raphicerus campestris; assembly: GCA_006410735.1. NCBI lineage: Eukaryota > Metazoa > Chordata > Mammalia > Artiodactyla > Bovidae > Raphicerus > Raphicerus campestris. The sequence goes on from SJYW01042989.1 coordinate 318,364, forward strand.
GATCTTCCAAGCAAGAGTACAGGAGCGGGGTGCCATTGCCTTCTCCATCATAGTACCTGCTTCCAGCCAAATCGCAATCCAGAAGTGAAAGAATGACATATTGAAATACTTGAAAGAAGAGTTAAAAGATGGCTAATGTCTCACTTGATCTATAATGATAAATTATATATATAATGTGCAAAAAGACAGAAATTGAATGCAGAATTTTTTTCATATTATTATGTGAAATGGAATGCTATTGTAAGATGTCAAACATTAGGTATGACCTACAGGCTAATTTGAGTCCCATGAATAACAAGGAGATCAAACCAGTCAATCCTAAAGGAAATCAACCCTGAATTTCACTGGAAGGATTGATGCTGATGCTGAAGCTTAAGCTCCAGTACTTAGGCCACCTGATGCAAAGAGCTGACTCATTGGAAAAGACCTTGATGCTGGGGAAGATCGAAGGCAGAAGGAGAAGGGACAGGAGCAACAGAAGATGAGATGGTTGGATAGCATTACCGATTCAATGGACATGAGTTTGAGTAAATTCAGGGAGACAGTGAAGAACAGGGAAGCCTGGCACGCTGCTGTCCAAGGGGTTGCAAAGAGTTGGACATAACTGAGCAACTGAACAGCAGCAATGCAGGCTAATTCATTCTAAGAATACTAATCACTGAATGAATTCAAGAATGGTTTAAAGGTTAAATGAACATTTTCTATTTTCCAGGAGATAGTGTTATTAAACTTATATAGCTCCCTACTTTGAGAGTGTTTAGAAAAACAGAGAAAATGGAAGGTATTCCAGATTAGGGAAGTAGTAAGAGCAAATGAAAAGGTGAAAATGAGATGATTTGAGTCACCAGAATTAAAATTTAATTTTAGGTGGCAGTGGATCCCAGTGTTATGTAAAGCAGCTTACTATAAAACATAATCAACTGGCTAGTACAAAAGAAGAGGTAAGGAGAAAAATCAGTGTTTATCAGCATTTAGAAACTACTTAGCTAAAGGCAATAAAGTGTACTTTTTTAAAAGCACTGGATTATACCACTTACTAGATATTGTGAGTTGCTTAAACTTTCTGAGCCTAAATTTGATCTATGTGGGTGATTATAATAATACCTACCTTAGAAAGTTGTTAATAAGTTGATATGAATAGAGCCTAGTACATAGTAAGTTCTCTATGTGTTGGCTATTATTATATGCAATATGATAGGTGGTTCTGTGTGGTTGAAAACTCACGTGGTAGTTTAGTAATCATGTCCGACTCTTGCAACCCTATGGACTGTAGCCTGCCAGACTCCTCTGTCCATAGAATTCTCCAGGCAAGAATACTGGAGTGGGTTGCCATTTCCTTTTCCAGGGGATCTTCCTGACCCAGGAATTGAACCTGGGTCTCTTCATAGCCCATGGCATATGGTGAGTTTTCAAAACATCTTTGCTTGGAAAAAATGAAGAAATGTTGAGAAAAGGAAAATGTGAATTTGAATTCTTGCCAAGGCAATGGCACCCCACTCCAATACTCTTGCCTGGCAAATCCAATGGACGGAGGAGCCTGGTGGGCTGCCGTCCATGGAGTCGCGAAGAGTCGGACACGACTGAGCGACTTCACTTTCACGTTTCCCTTTCATGCATTGGAGAAAGAAATGGCAACCCACTCCAGTGTTCTTGCCTGGAGAATTCNGGAAAATGTGAATTTGAATTCTTGCCAAGGCAATGGCACCCTACTCCAGTACTCTTGCCTGGCAAATCCAATGGAAGGAGGAGCCTGGTGGGCTGCCGTCCATGGAGTCGCGAAGAGTCGGACACGACTGAGCGACTTCACTTTCATGTTTCCCTTTCATGCATTGGAGAAAGAAATGGTAACCCACTCCAGTGTTCTTGCCTGGAGAATTCCCGGGACGGGGGAGCCTGGTGGGCTGCCGTCTATGGGGTCACACAGAGTCGGACACGACTGAAGTGACTTAGCAGCAGCAGCAGCAGCCATATTGTTTACTGTGTGACCCTGGAGAAGAGTTAGCTGCTCTGTGCTTAATTCCTTCATTAATTGATTAAATAAACACTTGTTGAATATCTATTCTGTGCCATAAACAATAGCAAAGGAGACTCGTTCTTTGTTTTTATAGCTTCCGTCTAGAGGGAGTCACCTAAAACTCCATAAACAAATACTTAAAAATAAGAATTTTGATTTGTGGTAAGCACCTCAGTTCCCTCACTTGCAAAAGGAATATAGCAATACTTATTTTTTAAAGTCAGGCAGTGATTATAAACATGTATAAAAGCATTTGCCACAGTTCCTGAAATAGACTATATTGGAATAGTGAATGACTCCTTAATGGTAGCATTAACTGTGTTCAAATAAATATAGCATGGTTCCAGCATTTCAGAAGTTGATGGTCTAGTACAGTGATCAACAAACTACAACCCTTGGGCTGGCCAACTGTTTTTGTTTTGTAAATAATGTGTTTTTGGAAAATGGCCATGCCTATTTGTTTACATAAGCAGTCTACAGCTGCTTTCTCACTAAAGAGTTGAGTAATTATGACAAAGACCATATGGTCCTTAAGCCATATTTACTTACACATTTACTATCTGGCCTTTAAGGAAGATTTTTGACCCTGGTATAATATACCAGTTAGGTGATATTTACCAAAAAATGGCCCTTACATGTATGTGGTACATCCAGTGATGAATATCAATCTTTAATGTTGTGAAAAGGAGGAGACTGATTGCTTCTAATTGGGGTTACTCAAGGGGAAAAAGTATTTTAATTAGAATTAGAGAGATAAATAAAAATTCAAGAGATGGAAATGGGTGGGGAGAGGGCATTCCAGGAAAATTTCTGTAAGAAGAAAGGCCTCAGTAGAACCATAGTACCTGATGAGCACCACGTTTCAGAAATTATTGGATGGGAAGCTAAAAGGCACGGTAGGAGATGAATGAGAAGTGTTTTGATAACCAGACCAATGTGTTCGAACTTAATTTGATAGACAGTTGAAAGTCACTGAAAATTTTTGAGCATGAGAACGACATAATCAGTATGTTAAAGATATTCTTTTGTTGGTTGGTACACAAAATGAATTGAAGCCAAGATAATGAAAAATGTCAGCCAGCAGTATGTGAATAAAAAATCTGCACAGGCATAAGATAATGAGAGCTAGCTCTAGGAAGATAGATGAAAAAGAAAAAGATGATTACAAATATTGCTCTAGTTACTGTGACAGATTGAGCATGAGGGATGGAAGTGGGCAGGGAGAGCATGAAAGCTGGTATGTGCCATCAGTGTCAACGGTGTGGGAATGGATGAGAATAATGAACAATGTCAAATCAAACAGAGTAGCCAAACTGAATGTGGACTGAATAAAGATCAGTGGATTTTGTGATGTTGGAAGTTAATTGCCTCTAGAACAATAGTGGCAGATGTAAGATTTTGACTTAAAGAGATGGTGTACTTGAAAATCAAGGGAACAAATACTAGTAAGGCGGTAGGAAAAAAAAAAAAAGAAACAAGGCTCACCATCAGAGGGCTTACTATGTGCCAGGTGATGTTTTAAGCACTTCAGAACACTATTAAGTTGCATAATGACTCTTATCAGTAGTCAGATTATTACCATTCCTATTTACAGATGAGGAAATTAAAACTTAACATCATTAAACTGACCCACGATGGAAGTGACTTAGCATGCAAGTGTTCAGAAGCAAGTGATTCCTATGGCTGGCTCAATTTGAGACAAAATAGTAGGATCCCACGTGATTTCCAATGGCCTCGCTTCCTGACAGCAGCAAAGGTAGCAGCTCTTTGTGGGCCAGTTATGCAGTGCTGTTCTGTGAGTCTTTCCTAGAAGTTAGGCCTAGAGCCTGCCAGACCCAACCCCAGCTCTCCGATATTTTTGTAAGCACCAAATTTCCTTGGTTAAATCCTTTTCTACTTAGCTTAGCTGGAATGATTTCTGTAATGTGAGCGCTAATCTATCCTATACAATATTGAAGCACTTTAAATTAGCAAGCATGAGATTGACAACACTGAAGTTCCAGAGATTTCCTCCAAAATTTTTTTGGTAAACTTTCTTTGCCAAACAAAAGGAGTGCACAATCAGACAAGGGCTAGATTAAATGCGATGTTTCTTGTTTTTGTTTTCAAATTGTGGCTATCTTCCAAATTGACAAATGGATAGAGNTTGGTAAGCTTTCTCTGCCAAACAAAAGGAGTGCACAATCAGGCAAGGGCTAGATTAAATGCGATGTTTTTTGTTTTTGTTTTCAAATTGTGGCTATCTTCCAAATTGACAAATGGGTAGAGAAAAGGACCAGTGACCAACGGATGATTTCTCAAGTTTAAGATCTTTTTCTTTGGGTTTAGTTTACTCTCTTATGAAACTGACCACAATCACATAATCCTGAGGCATACTAGGATTTTAAGGAAATTGTGTTGCCAAAAGAAATCTGTCTAGTAGCAGCTTGTGACTGTTCCACCTGAAGAACTCCTTGGGCTCCTGAAACTTACAATTGGACAAGGTGTGAATGATTTGTGATTCCCAGAAAGGCAGCCCCTTCAGAGCTTACCTAAGATAGCTGGAAATTTTCTTTGGTTTCTATTTTTGCTCCTAATTTTCAGTTGAATTGTAATATCATCTGATAATGCAGTCTGTGCTATTTCAAATTTGAAATTAAATGACTTTTTCTTTGAGTTTAATATGTAGTCCGTTTTTATGACTCTTACATGGATGAGTTCTTTTTTTTTAACTAAATATATCTATAGATCAGTATTCATCCAACTTTATTAATTCCTTTGTTATAAACTGTTCTGTTCTTACGTACAGTATTTTCTATGCAATCTAACAGAAGGTAAAAGGGATACATTTCTGCATTTATTATCTATTCGGTGTTTTGATGCTATCAGGATTCCCAGGTGGCATTAGTAGTAAAGAACGTACCTGTACTTGCCAGTGCAGGAAACTAAGAGACACAGGTTCACTCCCTGGGTCAGGAAGATCCCCTGGAGGATGGCATGGCAACTCACTCCAGTATTCTTGCCTAGAGAATTCCATGGACAAGGAGCCTGGCTGGCTACCATTCATAGGGTCACAAAGAGTTGAACAAGGCTGAAACAACTTAGCACACACACATTTTGATGCTATAATATTTAAATATTCATGACAAACTATAATATGTTCACATTGCAGATTTGCACATTACAGTTATAAAGTGGTACTTTCTATATCATTCAGTTTGCCTTGAATTTAATTTTTTCTCAATCTAATTATTTAAAGTTTTAATGGACAATTGTTTTGATTAAAAATCATGAAATTTAAAACATGGTTAATAAACAAAAAGACATCCCCCCCTCTACTGGAATAAGACAATTACATTCATTGTGCTTCTACATATTTCTATAGTGAAGGCCAAGGGAAAGAGAGAATCAGTGTCTCCCAGGGACAATAATGAAGCTAATAAGAAAATAAACCATAGCTTTCATCATTCGTAAAGTATATTAACAGATAAAAATGAAGTCTGGGGAAATAATTAAAATTTATATAAAGAACTCCTCACCACCGAGATAGTGTGCTTTTTACCTGATCTTTCCTAGCAAATCTGTTTAATCTGAAGCTCTTAGTTAGGAATATGTTCATATTATGCAGAGTTCATAAGCTGTTTGCATTTCTTTACATATTTTTGTCATTTATATGGGGAAAATTTTAGGAATTAGAATTGCATAATTGTACTTTAATTCTAAATATTTAATTCTTTTAAAGCTCTCTCTAAAACTTCATTAGAAACTTCTTTCATTTAGTTAACATAACAGAGTCAAGCATTTTAATAGGGTTTTTATTGCAATAAAAATATGTTGTTTCCCACCACACTTAAGATCCAAATAACAGACTTTTCATAGCTTTTCTGACTATATTCCTCAATCTCCTGAAGAATTTAAAAAATGTAACACCATTCACCATCAATGTTCTTAATAGTTCTTAAAGGCCTGAAATAACCACTGCAAAGTGAAAATACCCAGAAGGGCAAGTATTCCAGTATAAACCAGTAGTTACAATTGGGCTTGTTTGACTTATAGCCATCATTTAGGTCAAATCTCAGAATCTTCTATTTGATGTGTTTTATTGCATTTGACCTTTCTGTACATTAATCACGGCATGCTTAGCAATCAGATTAGAAGATTTTTTTGGCATTTGGAAAATGCTGTTGTCTCTGGGGGGCACCCCACTGTGAGTATGACAGACTTACTAAATAGAAGCAAAGAAATATGCAGCAGAACTGAGAAAAATTCTTATTTTACACTTTTTTATTTTCTCCTATGTGTTTTATTTTTAATTTGGCAAATTTGTTGCTTTTCATAGCTACTAGTTATTTTTAGCAAGCTTTCAGTATTAGTTATTTTGTAGTAGTTTCCTTATTCAATCTAGTAAAGACCTAACAATTTGCAAAACCCCATCCCAGTGAACCATTTCCCAAATATGTTAGAGGGATTGATCTTTCTTCTTTTAGAATGCCTTTTGTACCTGGATTTAAGGCCAGCTTTCCTGATGGCTCAGATAGTAAATTGTCTGCCTGCAATGCAGGAGACCCAGGTTCAATCCCTGGGTCAGGAAGATCCCCTGGAGAGGGAAATGGCAACACACTCCAGTACTCTTGTCTGGAAAATTCCATGGACTGAGGAGCCTGGTAGGCTACAGCCCATAGGGTTGCAAAGACTTGAACATGACTGAGCAACTTCCCTTTCCATGGTCATTTGGTCTGACTTCAGTGTTGCTCACTTGTAAGTCTAATTAGATCTCACCTGTTGGTTTCAACACTTATTTCAGTCCTTCTCCTCCTCTTTCAACACCACGTCACCCACCTGTCTCTGTCTGTGCCAACCTCTATGAGCAAGTATTGAGGTTATTTTTTCTCCTTAACTTCCAACTATCATTGTCCTTATAGACATCAAATTTNTTCCCTTTCCATGGTCATTTGGTCTGACTTCAGTGTTGCTCACTTGTAAGTCTAATTAGATCTCACCTGTTGGTTTCAACTCTTATTTCAGTCCTTCTCCTCCTCTTTCAACACCACGTCACCCACCTGTCTCTGTCTGTGCCAACTTCTATGAGCAAGTATTGAGGTTATTTTTTCTCCTTAACTTCCAACTATCATTGTCCTTATAGACATCAAATTTACGGCTATTATACACTGCGGAGATAATGGCACATCTTTGTTATAAATACAAATAATTATTTTCTGCTTATCTACTTAGAATTGTTAGGAAAAAGTATCTAAAGATGTATAAAAAAGGCAAAAGAGTGCTTGCATATCTTTTTAATGTCACACTGAAGTGTCATTTGACAGAATAAGGGTTGAGTGTAGAGTCTAGAATGATTCTGGTTGTAGTTACGAGAGCATTTTAAAAACTGTTGTTTAATGTACAAAAATAGTAGTTTCACATAAGCTATTTTGTGATGCTACTTTTAAAAGTCTTTCTTCCATTTTTGGTATCCCACCCACCCTGTGAAACTGCATAATATCAATGTAGCTGCATTAACCCTTGCTTCCTTCTTCATGTTTTTTACATCTGCTTCTCAAGCGTTCATATTCCCACTACAGAATTTTGGTCATACAATCCTTTGAAGGACTGTCCTATAGATCATAGGTCACAGTTCAGGGACTCTGATGTTTGGATATTCTTTCAAATTACATTGACTTGCCTGACTGTATATCCAGTCTGGCCTCACCCAGAAATTTTATTTTCCAAAAGAAAAAAAAAATATTTCTCACATATATACTTAAATTCACAACTGCATCCACAAACTAATTGTTAGAAGAGACCAAGGATTGATAAACTACTTCTAGGATATTAAGTATTGCCTCATCTGAATGAATGTATTTTTTAAAATTTGAAAAGTCATTTTCACATAACAAAATATAAAATTTTTATTCATTAATTACCTGTATAGACACAGCCAAGTGTTATATTGACTTATAGTTTTCTTAAATGCATGTCCTGAAATATTCTGCCTATACCATACATAGCTACCAAAGGTGAGCTTTATAAAGACAAAAATCATGTTTCTTTATGTTGTTTTTAATACCATGATAACAAGGCTTATTACTGTTTTTTTTTTTTAAATAATAAAGATTGAATTGCCAGGCCTATTATCATGTTTAATTTCAGTGAAATTTAAAGGTGAGATTGATATTTTCTTAAGAAAATCTTTAATCAGCTACACAAGATTCCATTGTCAGTCAGTATCTGGATTTCTCTCTGTACTAGCCATGGGCTCACAAGATATAAAGTAAAATTAGAGAAATCAGAGGCTATCTAGCTCACAGAAACTTGGACAATTTTATTAACTATTAGAATTTATAATATCCAATCCAAATTGAAATCAGAGAGATTTTACCAACTTCTTTGAGTTTCAGAATCACAATCACAGTTTTTCTCCAGGGTTTCTCCAGTCTTTA
>SJYW01042989.1:338839-353099 GCA_006410735.1 Raphicerus campestris
TCAATAACCTCAGATATGCAGATGACACCACCCTTATAGCAGAAAGTGAAGAGGAGCTAAAAAGCCTCTTGATGAAAGTGAAAGAGGAGAGTGAAAAAGTTGGCTTAAAGCTCAACATTCAGAAAACGAAGACCATGCCATCCGGTCCCATCACTTCATGGGAAATAGATGGGGAAACAGTGGAAACAGTGTCAGACTTTATATTTTTGGGCTCCAAAATCACTGCAGATGGTGACTGTAGCCATGAAATTAGAAGACTCTTACTCTTTGGAAGAAAAGTTATGAGCAACCTAGATAGTATATTCAAAAACAGAGACATTACTTTGCCGGCTAAGGTCCGTCTGGTCAAGGCTATGGTTTTTCCAGTGGTCATGAATGGATGTGAGAGTTGGACTGTGAAGAAGGCTGAGTGCTGAAGAACTGATGCTTTTGAACTGTGGTATTGGAGAAGACTCTTGAGAGTCCCTTGGACTGCAAGGAGATCCAACCAGTCCATTCTGAAAGAGATCAACCCTGGGGTTTCTTTGGAAGGAATGATGCTAAAGCTGAAACTCCAGTACTTTGGCCACCTGATGCGAAGAGTTGACTCATTGGAAAAGACTCTTATGGTGGGAGGAATTGGGGGCAGGAGGAGAAGGAACGACTGAGGATGAGATGGCTGGACGGCATCACTGACTCGATGGACGTGAGTCTAAGTGAACTCTGAGAGACGATGATGAATAGGGAGGCCTGGCGTGCTGCAATTTTTGGGGTCGCAAAGAGTCGGACACGACTGAGTGAACTGAACTGAACTGAACACATAAGACAGCAGGTTTCCACCGGGGCAGTCTGTTCCATGTCTGTGTTCTTAAGTCCCCTGTGTTGCCATCAGCAAATATTGAATGAGTGAATAGATGCATAGCAACAAAATATTTTTAAGATTCAAAACACACACACAAATCATATATACTCTGAAAGTTCTTGGCCCTCTCTTTCAGAGACCTAAACGGTGATAAGCAACTTATGACTCACAGATCCCACAAAATCTAACTTCAAAAATGAGAGGAAAACAAACATAATGTGATATGAAAAATGCAACATGATAGCAGTTGATATTTGGCACCTATAATTACTGATGACAATTTTAATATCCACCTCATATTTTTTCATTCTCCCGGAAACAAAACTCTCATGAATGTTTGTTCCCTCAGCATGTTAAACGGCTGAAATCTCTGCTTCATTTCTCATCTTCACTGTCCTGCTTTCTCTGCCTCTCAGCAGCTGTCTATGAATCAACCAATGCCTGGCAGAGAAAAGCACTATGGACTTTGGATCATCTCTATGGATTTTCTTTTTCTCCGAAATCTTAGTCTCACAAGACGTGTGTCTTGGTAGCTCTCTGATAACTGAAAATGGATTTGATTTTAAAATATTGTTTCCAGCTACTCCAACTCTTTTGAATGGAAGGCTTGGTTCAACGCAAGGCAAATGAATCCATCATTGTTGATTAAAGACTTATCCTCCTACCTAAACTGTAAAGGGAGATTTTTCTTTTTTCCACAGCAGAAAATAGAAATCTCTGAGCATTTAACCATTAAGACAACTCTCAAATGCTCAGCAACTAGTCGTGTGCAGCTAAAGGCATGTATTCTTGCCTACCAGTCTACATAATTTTCTTTTTTCTTTTTTTCAAATAGGCATTTTATGGCAGTTATCTCCTTCATATGAGATGTGTATAAGAGACAGGTGAAGTCACTCAGCTGTGTCTGACTCTTTGTGACCCCATGAGCTATAGCCCATCAGGCTCCTCCATCCATAGGATTCTCCAAGCAAGAATACTGGAGTGGATTGCCATTTCCTTCTCCAGGGGATCTTCCAGACCCAGGGATCAAACCCAGGTCTCCTGCATTGCAGGCAGATGCTTTAACCTCTGAACCACCAGGGCAGCCAGTATTCTTACCTGGAGAATTCCATGGACAGACGAGCCTGACAAGTTATAGTCCGTGGGGTAGCAAAGAGTGAGATATGACTGAGTGACTAACACTTTCACACATTAAGGTGATCATCAGGACTCTCTTTCCATTCCTCAACTTTACTTCTCCCACAGGTAGGCCCCCACATTCTTGTGGTGACCCATAATGGTTTCAAACTCTCATCATCCCAGCTTAGCCATTACAGAGACGTCGCATGATTCTTTCCCAATCATTCCTGCAAAAAATCCCAGGTCTGACAATCACAGGAAGAGTGTGGGTTTGTTCTGGTATGTGAGTTTGTGGGCAGTGAGGCCAAACAAGCTGAAACATCAGAGTTTGCAGCAGAGAAAAGTTTATTGCAAGGCCACACAAGGAAGATGGGCTTTTGGCGTGTGCTCAAACCCCCTAAACTCCCTGATGGCTTTTGGGGAGAAGTTTTTCTAGGCAAAATTTGGAGTGAAAGCTAAAGTGTGTGCGACTTTTCTGATTAGCTAATGGTGAGGTGACAGGGTAGTCAGTGTTCCAGGACTCTCACTCATCAGCCTTCTGGTTTTCAAGCAGTCTGGGGTCTGAGCCTGTAGTTACACTCTTCTGCTGCAGTGGAAGCCTTAGTTCCTACAAAAGAGCTCAGAGATACATTGTTATGTATATTCCTCCAGAAGGAGCGAGGGTGTTGTCCTGAGCTGAACTGTAGTTTCTTGACTGCTCCTCCTCAGTTCCTGAATTCCCCCACTTCACTGATTAACATGTTTGAATCTATCACTAGCTGGGGCCTGGAACATGTATGTAAGGTTAGTCTTGTGAGTAGGTACTAGGTGATGCAGGCACTGGTCAGGCAGGGAATGTACTAAGAGTGAGAGAATAGCCATCTTGAACTGAGGGAGTAGAGAAAAGGTGTCAGTTCAGTTCAATCACTCAGTCGTGTCTGACTCTTTGAGACCCCATGGACTGCAGCACGCCAGGCCTCCCTGTCCATCACTAACTCCCGGAGTTTACTCAGACTCATGTCCATTGAGTCGGTGATGCCATCCAGCCATCTCATCCTCTGTCGTCCCCTTCTCCTCCTGCCTTCAATCTTTCCCAGCATCAGGGTCTTTTCCAATGAGTCAGTTCTTCACCTCAGGTGGCCAAAGTCTTGAAGTTTCAACATCAGTCCTTGAGGACTGATTTCCTTTAGGATGGACTGATTTGATTTCCTTGCAGTCCAAGGGGGAGAAAAGTGTATTAGAAGAAAGCACAGAAGGTTGGCTAAAAAAAAAAAAAACCGCAAATATACACATTTACATACACACACGCCCCCAAATCTCATCATATAACCACAGTTTAAACAATGCTTATAAGTAGTGTGAAATGAAATGAAATTTTATGACAAGACAAGAAAAATTTAAGGAAAGAAATCTTTGCTCTTTGCCCTCCTCTCTCCCTCCATTGTACACTGTGTACAACGTAAGCAACAAACCTTCCCTATTGGAAGAAAAGCCCACTCAATCATCAAGAGTAAGATTCTTCTAGCATCTATAAGACAGCTCTTTAAAGATGATATTCCTTCTTGATAAGGGGCTGTATGGCACTTTGATCTGGATTATGTAAACTATCAACAGTATGTCATTCGAGGTATAGCCATCTGTCTCAAAAAACTTATGTAACTCTACCTTAACTTCTAAAGGGAGGAGCAGTTCTCAGAGCTTTCTGAGATACTCTTAATGGGTTATAATCCTCAACTTTGGTTCAAGTAAAATTTTCCATGTTTTCATCAACAGTAAGTACACTGTAACTATTCCTCTTATAACAAAAATGCTCTCTTTCTCTCTCCATTTGAATTTATTCATAGATTCAGAGAGTTATTGCAACTAATTCCCAATTCATGGTCACCAGATGATGTGCACTTGAGTTCTAGAATCCCATATGAAGGAGATAACTGCCATAAAATGCCTATTTGAAAAAAAGAAAAAAGAAAATTATGTAGACTGGTAGGCAAGAATACATGCCTTTAGCTGCACACGACTAGTTGCTGAGCATTTGAGAGTTGTCTTAATGGTTAAATGCTCAGAGATTTCTATTTTCTGCTGTGGAAAAAAGAAAAATCTCCCTTTACAGTTTAGGTAGGAGGATAAGTCTTTAATCAACAATGATGGATTCATTTGCCTTGCGTTGAACCAAGCCTTCCATTCAAAAGAGTTGGAGTAGCTGGAAACAATATTTTAAAATCAAATCCATTTTCAGTTATCAGAGAGCTACCAAGACACACGTCTTGTGAGACTAAGATTTCGGAGAAAAAGAAAATCCATAGAGATGATCCAAAGTCCATAGTGCTTTTCTCTGCCAGGCATTGGTTGATTCATAGACAGCTGCTGAGAGGCAGAGAAAGCAGGACAGTGAAGATGAGAAATGAAGCAGAGATTTCAGCCGTTTAACATGCTGAGGGAACAAACATTCATGAGAGTTTTGTTTCCGGGAGAATGAAAAAATATGAGGTGGATATTAAAATTGTCATCAGTAATTATAGGTGCCAAATATCAACTGCTATCATGTTGCATTTTTCATATCACATTATGTTTGTTTTCCTCTCATTTTTGAAGTTAGATTTTGTGGGATCTGTGAGTCATAAGTTGCTTATCACCGTTTAGGTCTCTGAAAGAGAGGGCCAAGAACTTTCAGAGTATATATGATTTGTGTGTGTGTTTTGAATCTTAAAAATATTTTGTTGCTATGCATCTATTCACTCATTCAATATTTGCTGATGGCAACACAGGGGACTTAAGAACACAGACATGGAACAGACTGCCCCGGTGGAAACCTGCTGTCTTATGTGTTCAGTTCAGTTCAGTTCACTCAGTCGTGTCCGACTCTTTGCGACCCCAAAAATTGCAGCACGCCAGGCCTCCCTATTCATCATCGTCTCTCAGAGTTCACTTAGACTCACGTCCATCGAGTCAGTGATGCCGTCCAGCCATCTCATCCTCAGTCGTTCCTTCTCCTCCTGCCCCCAATTCCTCCCACCATAAGAGTCTTTTCCAATGAGTCAACTCTTCGCATCAGGTGGCCAAAGTACTGGAGTTTCAGCTTTAGCATCATTCCTTCCAAAGAAACCCCAGGGTTGATCTCTTTCAGAATGGACTGGTTGGATCTCCTTGCAGTCCAAGGGACTCTCAAGAGTCTTCTCCAATACCACAGTTCAAANTTTTTTTCTCCTTTGCTTTAGGTATCTGTAAATTTAATTTCAGGATACACAAAGGAGAATTACTAGAAATATTTTATATAAGTGGAATCGAGAACTACTAACTTAAAGTATTCTCTATATTTTTCCTTTCCTTCAACTACTAACATAAAAGTGTTTGCAAACTTCTAAAAATTTTACTTCATAAATATTTGTTTTATATTACCACTGACTATCTCAATTTGGGCTTCCTTGGTGTCTTAGCAGTGAAGAATCCACCTGCAATGCAGGAAACACAATCTCTGGGTCAGGAAGTTCCCCTGGAGCAGGAAATGGCAGCCCACTCTAGCAATCTTGCCTAGAGACTCCCTTGGACAGAGGAGTCTGGTGAGCTACAGTCCATAGTGTCACAAAGAGTCAGAAATGACTGAAGCCACTAAGCACATATCTCGATTTACACAGTTAATCTCAGTGCTCAGTGGCTTTGTAATTAATCTTTTTTTCTTGAGAGATGTATAAAATGTTTTAACATGTTGTATAAGTCAGACTTCCCAGATGGCACAGTGGTAAAGAATCCACTTGACTGAACACACACACACATAAGTTAGACTAACTTAATTCACAGTTTATCTTTTCACTTATTAGCTATATATTAATTTTTGTATTAAAGTAATCCCTGCCTAGAAATAATGATGTTGTTAGAAGTCAATAAAGAAATATACAATATTTCTAATGCATAATAGTAAATACTTAATGTAGTTTTCTCTAAGTTCTATTATATATATGATGATGTTCATAACATTCTATATTGTATATTACCTTGAGTGCAATATTAAATATCATTGTCAAACCATGTGACATGATGTTAGGCCTAGAAAATGCAGTCAACATAATTACAATATATCTTTCAGTATGTGCACTAAAGGCAGGGGTATATATGTATCTACAGAACAAGCAACTGAGAACTCCCTTAGTAACAGGTATTAAATGACCTCAGGAGATACATTCTCATTACTTCTTTAATAATATTGCAGATACACTTGATGCTGGATATGAACAAAATTTTCTTTCCCATCTAAGCTGCCATTTCTACTGAATGTCAAGAACTTACTTATTTTCAGCTTACATTTTTTTATGAACTGTATTTCCATTCAATTTCTGTTCACCTGAAATGGAAATATGAGGCACTGATCAGGAAGCAGGACTTTTCTTGCCTCTTTTATAAATGAAAGGTTTCTGAAAATTAATGTTGTACCCTAAGTTAACAGCAGTCATTTGAAAGTCAGCATGGCTGCTACATAAAGAAATAGGGTACATAAGTTGTTTTTATTATTATCATTATTTGTGAAGCCCATTTCAGAAGATTGCTTATTTCCTCCAGTTTGAACTTCTTTATGGTAAATATTCATCTGTAAAATAAGTTGTCAGAAGGTTGATTTAAAACTGCAGCTCTGGCCGGGTTTCTGAGATGACTTCCTTAAATGTTAATAGATAAGCTCATTTATTCAGGAATAGTCCCCAAAGGAGAGCAGAAATAACTATAGAAAAAAAGAATGAGTCAAGTTTGGAGCATTAAAGACAGTAGGAAAAACTTGTCTTTAGCTAATTTTTAGAAAGTGGATATACCAACAGAAAATATACATAACAAGTCCAGACGGTTTTGAGCTAGCAAGGTAAATCTGGAGTTTGTAGGTAGAGAGAGAAAAATCTTTCCAAAGAAAGAGTCTCAACATGCAATTCTCAAATATAGAAAGAAAAATATTAGATGTATTTGAAAGCCAGACAGTATGAGATGTAGGTGTGAAAAAGGATAATAACAGATTGAAAGAAAAAGATTTTGAAAACTAAAGATAAAACAAGGAAGGATTTTGGGTTTAATGAGAAATTCATGTATCAAATTATAGATATTTTGATATAAAAACTATGAGATAAGACATAATCAAAATCCAGTATAAATATGCCAAATTTAAAAAAAAACTTAGCTATAATTATCAAATAGAACTTGTAGCTTTATAAGCAACTTTATGTTTGAGGCATCTACTTTATGAAATACAACTTCATTGTCACATGTCCATCAGTTAAACCAACAATTTTCTTCTAGTGTTAATAGCAGAAAATAATCAAATTTGAAATCACTTGGATTTTCTAATTAGTCACTGTTTCAGGAGCTAGGGTAATAGACTTCAGGTGTATTATTACCCTTGATTCTCTGAGAATCAATTTAAAATATCATGGTTTAGGTAAGTGAATGATCACAGAACTTCTACATCCAGTCATGACAAGAAGCTATAGAGTAAGCAGACTGAAATTGCCATCCTGCTGTAAACAAATATCACATGGCTAAATATGTGATGCATTTGAAAAGCAGTGAAAAATAAGCAGTGCAGAACCAGATTCTTGAAAGAAGGGAACACATGAGGCAGACGAATGCAAATTTCTAGGTAAACAAAATAGACTAGCATATTTTTTTCTTTTTCATTTTCTAGAGTTAATTGATTGCTTAAGTGAAAAAAGCATTTCCTTATGAGGCTTACATTTATACATGTGAAATAAATGACAATAATAGAACATTCAATGAGAACAAAGATGGAGTTTTAGTCTTGTAAGGAGCTTTATCTGAAATATATTTAGTGTGAAGTATACAATATTACTGTGGGCTTCCCTGGTAGCTCAGATGGTAAAACATCTGCCTACAATGCAGAAGACCCAAGTTCGATCCCTGGTCAGGAAGATCCCCTGGAGAAGGAAACAGCAACCCACTCCAGTATTCATGCCTGGAAAATCCCATGGACTGAGGAGCCTGGAGGGCTACAATCCATGGGGTTGCCAATCGGACATGACTGAGCAACTTCACTTCACGATTTCACTTCATACAATATTACTGGGTGAATCACAAGTTGGAATCAAGATTTCCTGGAGAAATACCAACAACCTCAGGTAGGTAGATGATACTATTATAATGGCAGAAAGCAAAGAGCCTCTTGATGAGGGTGAAAGAGGAAAGTGAAAAAGCTGGCTTAACATTCAAAAAACTCAACATTCAAAACTCTAAGACTGTGGCATCTAATCCCACCACTTCATGGCAAATAGAAGGGGAAAAAATGGAAATAGTGACAAATTTTATTTTCCTGGGTTCCAAAATCACTGCAGATGGTGATTGCAGCCATGAAATTAAGACACTTGCTCCTTGGAAGAAAAGCTATGACCAACCTAAACAGCATACAATTATAACTTTAATAAACATTACCATGAACTTTCTTTGTATATACTAGCTATTCTAATCCAAAAATATACCAAGAAAAAACTGGCTTTATCACAGTCATACAATTTTGGTTTAACATTTAAATATCAACAAATCAAATTCACCCCATTAACAGGATAAATTCCCCCAAACAGGATTATCTCAATAGTTGCCTGAAAAAAAGCAGAGTGAAACCACCAACGATAAAAAGGCATTTGATACAATTTAAGAGCTAAATACCTATGTATTGGGTTGGCCCAAAAGTTTGTATCAGCTTATGGAGAAACTGGAATGAACATTTTTGGCCACCTCAATTCATAATCTCTCATGTAACACAGAGCCTGTCATCCAGAAGTGCTTTGTTAATGTCAGTAGTTGTTGTTATCAATATTAAATTGTGCTGAAGCAGTTTCTTATTGTTTTAACATGACTTCCAGAACAAAATCTCATATATTTATTCAAGGACCAACTTTCAAACATGTCAATGAGAAGAGTGAGTGGCAATTTAGTTCTGAGAAATGTTGAAGATAAATTCTCTGATTCATGGGTACTGGCTTCCAGCTCATGGATTAAGAGAGGCATCTGTAGTTCAACTTCATCCTCACAGTAGAAGCCAATATTTTTACACTGATTATTATGTGCTGGGCCAGACAGCAAAGGAATATGCTTAGCTCAGAGCCTGGCAAATTGTGTTAGCTGAATCTCAATTTACCCCTAGAGTCCATTAATGACTAACTAGTTAGGAGATAAAACTAAAGAAAGAAAGATTAGTGAAGTTATTTAAAAAAAAGTAGACAAGTAGGAAAAACTCTAATTAATAAGAATTTGCAAAAGAGCAGGATGAATGTTATATCTGTCTTCTATTTTATACTTAACAAGGCACTTTCAGAAATATTATCTCAGATCTGTTTGTCAGTACTAAGCTGACTTAAAGTAGGAGTTTTGAAAGCCTTCCTTATGCTAATGTGCATTACAAATCTGCAAAAGCAGACATGTAATTACTCATTTCCCATACCTTTCCTTCCAAACAGTATTTACTTCCTAAAGGATCTGAGTGTCAAGGAGTATAGTTTATAAAATGTTGCACTGAAAATTTGTGACATCTTTAGTACTATGGTCCGTTTCAATTAAATCTTTATTTTCAGGGCCAAGTGCAAAATCTGGCATTCTATGAATGTTTAATTAGTTTTTTCATTTATTATATTCTTGCTTTAGAAATGAAAAATAGATGCTCAGAGAAGATAAGTGATTTGCCTAAATCAAACAGTCGGTGGCAGAGATAGAATTTAATTCTCACTTGCAATCTTCTGCTGTGTAAGCTCAAGCAGTTAGATTCTATGCTGGAGGCAGACAGAGGGATTCATGGGGGCAAAAATGACATCAAATTGGTGGTTGTCAAAAATATGACCTTGTCTTGTTACTACTCCCTGGCAGAGGGATTTAGAGCAAGCTATGTAACCTTTCAGGGCTTCTGAGGTGGTGTAGTGGTAAAGAATCCACCTGCCAATGCAGGAGACGCAAGAGACATGGGTTCGATTCCACCTGGAGAAGGAAATGGCAACCAGATTCAGTTTTCTTGCCTAGGAAATCCCACGGACAGCAGTGCCTGGAGGGCTACAGTCCACAGGGTCACAATGAGTCAGACAAGACTGGGCACATTTCTCATTCAGTCAGTCAATCTTTCTGGGTTTTATATACTTCGTTTGCTATGAAATAGAGGAGCATTAGATTAATGATTTTTGAATACCTAATAATTCTAAAATCCTCTAACTTGATCTGAGTGTGAAGGAGTGACAGAATATAAATGGGTGAAGAAGGTGAACAAGATAGTTTCAGGTATCTGGGGAATAGCCTTGACACTTCAAAGTTAGTATCTGTTGGCAGACTCTCCCTAAAACTGAGCACCATCATGTTATTTTGTTTTATTATTTTCTTTGACCACATTTCTCTGCAAGCCAGACCTTAGTCCCCCAACCAAGGATTGAACCTGTGACCCCTGAAGTGGAAGTTCAGAGTCNCTCATTTCCCATACCTTTCCTTCCAAACAGTATTTACTTCCTAAAGGATCTGAGTGTCAAGGAGTATAGTTTATAAAATGTTGCACTGAAAATTTGTGACATCTTTAGTACTATGGTCCGTTTCAATTAAATCTTTATTTTCAGGGCCAAGTGCAAAATCTGGCATTCTATGAATGTTTAATTAGTTTTTTCATTTATTATATTCTTGCTTTAGAAATGAAAAATAGATGCTCAGAGAAGATAAGTGATTTGCCTAAATCAAACAGTCGGTGGCAGAGATAGAATTTAATTCTCACTTGCAATCTTCTGCTGTGTAAGCTCAAGCAGTTAGATTCTATGCTGGAGGCAGACAGAGGGATCCATGGGGGCAAAAATGACATCAAATTGGTGGTTGTCAAAAATATGACCTTGTCTTGTTACTACTCCCTGGCAGAGGGATTTAGAGCAAGCTATGTAACCTTTCAGGGCTTCTGAGGTGGTGTAGTGGTAAAGAATCCACCTGCCAATGCAGGAGACGCAAGAGACATGGGTTCGATTCCACCTGGAGAAGGAAATGGCAACCAGATTCAGTTTTCTTGCCTAGGAAATCCCACGGACAGCAGTGCCTGGAGGGCTACAGTCCACAGGGTCACAATGAGTCAGACAAGACTGGGCACATTTCTCATTCAGTCAGTCAATCTTTCTGGGTTTTATATACTTCGTTTGCTATGAAATAGAGGAGCATTAGATTAATGATTTTTGAATACCTAATAATTCTAAAATCCTCTAACTTGATCTGAGTGTGAAGGAGTGACAGAATATAAATGGGTGAAGAAGGTGAACAAGATAGTTTCAGGTATCTGGGGAATAGCCTTGACACTTCAAAGTTAGTATCTGTTGGCAGACTCTCCCTAAAACTGAGCACCATCATGTTATTTTGTTTTATTATTTTCTTTGACCACATTTCTCTGCAAGCCAGACCTTAGTCCCCCAACCAAGGATTGAACCTGTGACCCCTGAAGTGGAAGTTCAGAGTCTTAATCACTGGACTGCCAGAGGAATCCCTCTTGTTTTATTAATATTGATTTTTAGAAAAATCTGTTTACTAATTCTAAGTAATATTAATTATTGCTTAAGTTAGAAGAGAATTTTCCTTTCTCAAAATTGTTTCCTCATTTATTTTCCCATCTTATCCTTTGCTTATTATGATGCAAAAAGTGAAGGCACATATATCTGGTTTTATCTACACTATTAGAACAAATGGAGAATTTACATAAGGTCCCCCAATAAGCAAAGTTCAGAGTCAAGGTCTGCTGACTTCCAGCCTTATGTTCCTTTTTCAAGATTGCTTTTTCCTTTCTCTTAATAAAATTTTAAAATATTTTTCTTCCAGATTTAGGTTTCTCACCTTTAATTTTGCTCAGGGATCATGATCTCTATATGACTAGAGCTAGAGCTTCTTATTTCCTTTCAGCCCTGAGGCTTTCTTCTTTAACTATAGATTATTAAAGCATCTCTGCTTGTAGAGATGGTCCTTGTAAAACCACTGTAAATGCAAACTTCGAATCTCCTCTTATGAATATGCCTCAAACCTCAATTCACAGGTAAAGGTATTTATTATACTTTGAAACTATACTAGAGATTTAATAATTTACTTTAAATTTCCATACAAATTATTTTTATCCCTTCACAGGATAGTAAAGAAAGTATTTTAAGTTTCAGATTTGTTTGTCAGGTACTTAAGGGTGAAGATGGTGTTGATAGAGGAATATAACTACTGAATGCCTAATATACTAATTAATACAAAAATGAAAATAATTCTTAAATAATTCATCTTAAGTGAACAAAATCATGCTTTTTATTTGGTAGCATTTATTATATAACAAAGTATTAGTACAGTACCATCTTTTGCAAGAATTTGTGCTACATTCTTATTGATTTAAAGATAGACAAGGCAAAAAGAAGAAAAAGAGAAAAAAATAATTAGCCTTGAAGTTTTCATAGTCTAAAAAAGAGAAAGAGAAAAGAGACAAAGTTCCATATTATTTCATATTGCTAGATTCCAAGTGAAAATAACTCTGTGTAGGCAGAAGATGCTATGGCAACAAATAAGGCAGCTCCTGAGTATCAGGGTAAATTCAAAGCAGAAGTGAGGCATGAGTTAAATTGTAAAGAATGGCTAGGAAGTCATCAGGAACTGGGTGAGGAAATAATTCCAGCTGTAAATTTTAGCATATGGAAAGAGCATATCGCTTTATGGGAAATGAATATTCTTTCTATGGTCATGTGGGAAAATAAACTGTGTCAAAGATAAAGCAAATCATAAAGGACACTGCATATCAAAAGAAATTTCTATTTTATCAGAAATCTCTTCAGGGATTGTGTGAAGAATGTTGACTTGAATGGATTAAAAAAAGTATAGGATTTTCCCAAATTATGAACATGAACAAAAAGGTAGTTACTTTGAAAAGGAAAATTTGGGAGAACAGAAGTTCTCTTTGAGACATGATATTAAACATCCAAGTGAAAGTATAGAAAGTGGATACACAATCTGAAATTTAAGGAACATATAAATTCGATTTTATCAGCATACAGGTAAGAATTAAAACCAATGACTAGATAAATCACCTACAGGAAAATGTAAATAAAAATACCTTCTCATACTTTACCTGCAAATATATATGTGAGAGAAATAAATGGTTGTTGGGGGAGAATAATTATTGTTACAGATGATTGGACATCTTTCCTTACTTTCTCTGATTTATTGTAATCCAAAAATGAATCTGGAGCTAGAACAAAATGATGTCTTATTCAAAGTCTTGCAAACTCCTTGTTTGCAAGAATGAAAGCATCTCTTAAATTTTGGGACACAATTTTCTGGGTTGGAGACAGTGAAGCAAATAAAATACTAGCTAACTGATGTGTGTGGACTACTGTTCCTCTTCCTCTCCCACTCTGGCATCTTGAGTAGTAAATGAAGGATCTAGTCCCTTCAAGATTAAGACCTGTCTCTCTCCTTTTAGACGGGTCTCTCTCTTCTTCCTATGTGAGGCCAAGGACTTCTTCCTTAACCTGGAAACCTGAGGCAAGCAGTTTAGACATTTTCTGTTTAATGAATTTAATTTTGCTGAATCAGAAGGTTTTTCTTGGTTATGTCTGAGGCATGTGGGATCATACTTCTTAGACAAGGACTGACAAACCCTCACCCTCTGCGTCGGAAGCAGAGTCTTAAGCACTGGACCTCCAGGCAATCCATGATACAGAGATATTAATTAATATAAGAAACTGTACCTAATATGGAAATAAAGCTTCATAATGATACAAATGAAGTATTTTTACTGTTTTAACATAACATTAGTAAGTGTTTTAACATAACTTTTTAACATTAGGTAAGTTTTTTAACATTTTAAACATTACCAAGAATTTTGCTATAACCACAATTTTCATTTTTGATGCCAATGTTATCAGATATCTCTCAATCATTTCCTATTTTCTCTAGGATATGATAGTCGACAATTTCTGGAAAAGGAATATAGTGTATAAGAATGTATTCTGATTAGTCATATATTAATTGTCTTAAGAAAGTCTGTTTTATCCAGCTTTGATCCCACTCTTTACCCTCAACTTATTGATCTGAAAAAAGCAAATGGAGTATTTTTGATTGACCAATCCAGGAAGACTGATAGAGTTTTGCCAAGAAAAAGCACTGGTCATAGCAAACACCCTATTCCAAAAACACAAGAGAAGACTCTACACATGGACATCATCAGATGGTCAATACCGAAATCAGATTGATTATATTTTATGCAGCCAAAGATGGAGAACCTCTATACTGTCAACAAAAACAAGACCAGGAGCTGACTGCGGCTCAGATCATGAACTCCTTATTACCAAATTCAGACTTAAATTGAAG
>SJYW01042992.1:8642-24626 GCA_006410735.1 Raphicerus campestris
ATTACCTTCATTTTAGTTTACTGTGTGCTGGTTCAGCTTAATAAGACTGCTTTTTTAATTGATTGGGAAAACCTCAATTTTCTTAAGTATGACCTGAGGGAGTTGGATTGAACCAACCTGCAGTTCTCTCCCAGGGTCAGATTTTGCGGCTCTGTGAATCTGTATGATATGGTAATATGAATGTTACAGGAGCAGAGGAAAAGGAAATATGGAGAGTCAAGGAGAGATGTCTAACTAGCTTGTTTTCTGGTGTGATAAGTGTGTTCCAAAAAATTCCCATCTTACACAGTAGTGTGCAGAAGTGCTGAGGGTTAGACATTAAGGTGAAAGACTGGGGAAAAGGCCTAGGAAAATGGCAAAAGCAATACTTTAAAGGCATCTAATCCCTTCTCAGAGGATGATAAATTAAAATATACAGCAAAATCCTTGCATTCACATAGTGTCTATTTTGTTGTTGTTTAATCACTAAGTTGTGTCTGACTCTTTTTGCAACCCTATGGACTATAGCCTGCCAGGCTTTCTGTCCATGAGATTTTCCCAGGCAGCCATACTAGAGTGAGTTGCCATTTCCTTCTCCAGGGGATCTTACCAGTTTACATTTTAGTTCTATTAAAATTTCCATTTCAAAGGATGTTTTGAAAGATTGCAAAAAAGAGAAGGCAAGGAAGTGGTCCTCTTAACTGTAGTTAGCAAAGTATGTGATTTAGTGCACAGATTGCTTCCTGATATTCATTCAAGATTAAAACTAGTAAAACTTTTCTAAGGTAATATGCAAAATAAAAGAAGTGAAAGTGAATGCCAGTACAGGAGTGCTGGTTAATAACAATTTCAATTTTGATTTTGAAATATTCATTTAATTTTTTTTTACCAGGAAAGCTTACTTATTTTTAGTAAACCCACATTCTAATTCTGTATTTCAATTGTTCTTGTTGCTGTTCAGTAGCTCAGTAATGACTGACTCTTTGCCACCCCATGGACTACAGCAGGCCAGGCTTCCCTGTCTTTCACGATCTCCTGGAGCTTGCTCAAACTCATGTCCATTGAGTTGGTGATACCACTGAACCATCTCGTCCTCTGTCATCCCTTTCTTCTGCTATCAATCTTTCTCAGCCTCAGGGTTTAAAGTTCAGTCAGTTGAAACAAACAGTATTTCAACTGACTGAACTTTAAATCTCCTACCAGTGGATGTTACTGCACAAATAAATTACTAAATTTTGTTTTTGTTTAATTTTGCTTTTGCAGCTTTTTTTCACTTTTCACTTGATAAAGTATGATTTTCAGAAAGATGAACCCATTAGAGATGAGCAGGGCTGGTGCCGTGATGTGAAAAAAGGTAAGATTACTGTATTTGAAGATGCCTCTTCAGGTAAATTTTCTGAATTTCTCTTTAGTTACTGAATTTAGAAAAGAAAGGGTGGTTATTTCTGATATGTATTTGGATTTTTAGTGCAAGTAGAATGGTTTAATTGTTAAAAGTTAGAGGCCCCATGTTGGTCACTCAGATGGTAATTACAAAAATTTTCAAGTGATTACTGTTGGGCTTAAAGTTTTCTTAATCTACCACTCCTACAGTCGCATATGTCTAATATGCTATGTCATCAAGATATAAAAATGAATGGCAGTTTATGGTTCTATGTACAGAGGAAAGTGAGACAATTTTGGATTTAAATCTGGGCTCTCACACTTAGAAACTGTCCAACTTTGGGTAAATCACTTTTAACCCACCAAAGTCTCATTTTCTTTATATGTGGGGTAGCAGTGACAGTATTTTTTCATTAGGTTGCTGGTGACAGCTAAATGAGATGATATTTGCAGAGCCCCATGGAAGGCCTGGCATGTAGCTTGTTACCTCCCTCCCTTTCTCTTCCTCATCCAGCTCCTCCTTCTCCAAGCTAGTGTTTCTTATAGTTTTGGGTTAGAAAATTTTTAATCAAAGCAAGTGCTCCACTTAACTAGCAGCTACAGATAATCAAGGTAGAAGATTAAATGTAGAGATATACCCTTAAAATTGGTTTGAGATCCAGTCTGAGAAAATCAGGCCAAAGTTATTTTTTATTGCCTCATAATGTTTCAACTGCATTTCAGAAGATGACTTCAAATGTGGAGATAAAGTTCATAGACCTGTTCCCTGCCTCCCCTCTGCCCCACACTACCTGAAAGATTGGACAAAAAAGATGAGCCTTATCTATTAAAAAGCAAATACTCCAATCCTCTGAATTTCAAATCTAAGAGCATTTATCAAATTTTTTTTCTAATTCAACTCCATAGACAGTGTCTAAGGGAAAAGTCATTTCTAAGGAGACTGAAAAGACCTTTGTTTATCCCTACTTTTCTAGTGTGTTTTATTTATTATATTTATCATAATATATGATATTGGAACTTGGATCCCCAAACTGCTTATGAAATCTCAGGGTTTTTCAGAAGCAGATTGTCCCCAAATATCCACTTTATAATTTTGCAATTCTTGAAAAGGATTGCTCAGTTTTTTTCCCATTAAAGCATGTGTCTTTCTCTGTGTTTTCACTGCAGTGAGGCATGGGTTTGACCGCTCCCTAGTCAGGGAACCAAGATCCCACATGCCATGCAAAGTGGCCCCTCCAAAACAAAATCATTGTGTCTTTCATAAATTATTCCTAAGAGGAAAAGATAAGAATACACTCTAACCTTTTTAAGCATTTGCAATAATTAATTTGTCAGGTAAAGAACTATCACCTGTATCCTGAAGAAGAAAAAGAAAAAATATAAAATTTAAGGAAAATAATAAGAGGCTTAGAAAATTCTGAAATGTATATAGGAAATGTAGATTGATGGAATAAGCAAGAGAGGAGAACCTTTGGAGTCAGATGAAAGTGAAAGTGAAAGTCGCTCAGTCGTATCCGACTCTTTGCGACCACATGGACTTTATAGTCCATGGAATTCTGCAGGCCAGAATACTGGAGTGGGTAGCCTGTCCCTTCTCCAAGGGATCTTCCCAACCCAGGAATAGAACCCAGGTCTCCCACATTGCAGGTGGATTTTTTACCAGCTGGGCCACCAGGGAAGCCCAAGGATACTGGAGTGGGTAGCCTATCCCTTCTCCAGTGGATCTTCCCAACCCAGGAATCGAACCAGGGTCTCCTGCATTGCAGGGGTTTTCTTTACCAACTGAGCAATTTTTTTCCCCATTTCTTCTCCTGTAAAATGAAGATAAGAACAGGGCCTGACTCAATAGGTTTCTGATGAGACTGAGATGGAATACATATGTAAAGTGCCCAGAATAGTGACTGGTACCCAGAAAGTGCTCCTAAAGTGTACCAATGGCAGTGATGATGATGATGATGGTGTTGGTGATGACAATGACAGTGAGGGGTCTCTGCTGAAGCAGGCGAGTTTTGGCAAATGGCTTGTGTGCCCTGGGAGACCTCACTGTCCAGAAGGAGTGGGAGCAGTAAGAGTTGGAAAGAGTGTTAAAATAACAGAAACTACTTTAGAGTTTTGCTGGAATATAGCCTCATCAGACTCATCACACAGATGTTAACTGTCTCCACAGTGGCCAAAATAAGTCATTGGTCTTGAAATCTTCTGGGGAAGTGACTGCTGGTCCCCTTTGTCTTCTACTATTAGAAGTAGTTTTTTTACCTTGCTGAGCAATATCTGAGCAATATCTTGCTGATACTGCTGAGCAATATCTTGATTAATTTGAATATACCTGATTAAAATTATTTTAGATAATGTGTCTAAATGTAAGTAAAACCAAAAAATTTCATGGCTTATCTCCTATTGAGGATTTCCAGAGGAATACACATTTTCTTTAACTTTCAATAACATATCAAGTAAGTAAAATCTAATATTATACAGAAAGATCATAGAGACTTGAATTTGAGTTCTAGGCCCCTTCCTTTCTATCTGTTGAACTTTACTAATATACTTCACTCTTTTGGGCCCTAGCACCTTCACTGTGAAATAGGGATTATATTGATCAACTTCAAAGAATCTCTCTGAAGAAGTAATGACAGTTGCATTTCTCATGGGGCTTGCTCCATAGCAAGTGTCCAATAAATAAATATTGCCACCATCATAATCTTATTTAAAATGATCATTTTAGTTGTTATTTATATTATGGCCATTATTACTGGTGTTAGAATCTATGTCATCCAAAAACATAACCATGAGTATATCCACTCAGGATGTAAAATAAATTTTAAATTACTTTTTTTACATTGTCTTTCCTTTTTGTTAGCTTTTCCAGAGTGATTTATACTTTGGTAGTCTGTAAAAGGATGTGCTAGACTTAGGCATCCAGAGTAATTGATGTCAAATAAAATAAAAATAAGTTCAGAGGAAAGAAGGATAAGCTACACTGGATGTATTGGTCAGAGGTAACAAGGTACACACATAGTGTGTGTAATAATAGTTTTAACCAAATCATTGAAAATGCCTCTCTCTCTTAGGGGAACCCGGACTTCTCATTTCTCAAGTGAATGAAAAAAATCCTTTCTTTGGCTATGCTGGGAATAAGAAGCAGACAGAAAAGAAATTGCTTTGTGATGTTTTTAAGAAGGGAGATGTTTACTTTAACACAGGAGATTTAATGGTCCAAGACCAGGAGAATTTCCTTTATTTTTGGGACCGGATTGGAGACACTTTCAGGTATGGAATAACACTGCTTGCAAAGCTTTTTTTTCCGATTGTGAGCACTGCTCTGAGGGAGGCTCTGTGGAAATATACACCACCTGCTCTCTACCTTCAGGGCACAGAGTGCTTTTATCTCAGTAATGGCTCCCCATTTAAAAATTCACTGCCCATCTGTTTCTAGATTGAAACAGAAGTTAAATTTTGATGTCATTTTTATAATTAACTTAATGAATCACTTGGATCCAAATCAGTCACTTTTTTTTTTTTTTTTAAGAATATGATACAGGCAGACTGATGTGAAGTCTAAACTGTAGGGTTAAAACAGAAAAACAATTTAGTCAAATACTGTCTAATTCTTGACTTCATGGCAAAAATAAAGAAATAGCAAAATTTACCTTTTATATGTTTTTAAATTCTTTATCTTAGGCTTATGAATTTATTTTGCTTTCTAATCAATGACTATAGAACAGTAGAGGACCAGATTATAGACAGTCCAGAAACATCCTTTTTCCTCACCTTCTTTGTGTCACACCCTAAGCAAAATCATTTTTTAAAAAATATTCATTCGTATGCATTAAAAGAGCCAAAGAGGTTAATCCCTAGAAATTAAAGAGGCACAATAAACTGAAAGACAGCTATAACTTTCCTTTCAGGTTTTCTGTCATTATAGATAGAGAATGCTTTATGCTTCACTGTTATTATCAATATATTACAAAGCAGAGAGATTTGTAGTTATTTTTATGACATTTTAAAAAAACATTTTACAGTAAGCAATTTATACCAATAAGGCAACAGATAAAGTAATTTTAACTGAAAAATAGATACAATCTGATTTTGCTGACTTACAAAGTTCTTCTTTAGAAATGTCTTTCATTTTGAAAACTGCCATTATTTTTGGTAATCAGGTGCCTGCACAGAGACACATGCGGGGCACTGAAACTTAAAACTGGGTGCCTCATTCTTCACATAGAGGGGTACTAACTGGAACTTGTTTTTTGTGTAGGTGGAAAGGGGAAAATGTAGCAACCACAGAGGTTGGTGCTATCATTGGAATGCTGGATTTCATACAGGAAGCAAATGTCTATGGTGTGGTTGTGCCAGGTATGAACAGATTTCAGGTTTGGGAGGGATTCTTAGAATGAAATGAAACTTTTCTTTCATTTGCAACAATCTTGCTAATTGAACATTTCATTTTTCACATATGAAGATGTCTTAGTTTGGCCTGGCAAAGTGATGTCATAACCCCAAGCGAGCAAACTTCACAGTCACACTTGGGGAGTGGTACCAATTGCATTTTAATGTATGTGTGTATTTTTAAGCACATATTTTGAAAACTATGGTCAAGTTATAGTGCTAGAAATAGTTATAGCTTTTCAGTGGCCTTTTATTTTTCTCTTGATGATGAGAAAAAATGACTAGAATTTATACATACCACAATGTGTAATGACTAGATGACTAGAGTTTATACACACCACTAAACAGGAACATGTTCTAATTTAAATGTTTAATAACACTGACTTGTAGTTAAGTTGAATCTTTTTCAGAAATTATTTTAAAATCTGTTTGGCCTCAACTTTATAAATATGTATATTAGTATTATCTCATGTTGGCGAAAATGGCAAAGAGAAGTAACTAACTTGAAATCACTGTATAGCTATTCCTCTTCACTATGTTTTTGTGCTTTTTTTTTTTTTTAACAAATGACAGTATTTTCCAACTGATATTTGTATGTGCAGGGGATACTGATGGTGGAGATGTTTGGATAGGGCAGAAAAAAAAAAAACTGAGTGTGNAACCAACTTGAAATCACCGTATAGCTATTCCTCTTCACCATGCTTTTGTGCCTTTTTTTTTTTTTTTAACAAATGACAGTATTTTCCAACAGATGTTTGTATGTGCAGGGGATACTGATGGTGGAGATGTTTGGATAGGGCAGAAAAAAAAATCTGTTTAATAGTCTCTGGGTCCTGGGGAAATGCTACAAGAGATTCCAACCCCCTGGGGAAAAAGATGGGATGTTAAGCAGTAAGTGATCTGTGGATTTAGTCATGGAAATATCAGTCCCTAGTTTCTTTTTTTTTTCCACTGATACTTAACACGACATTTAAAAATGTATATTTGCCTTTAAAATGTTTCCTGTTAATATTAATAGCAATGGCATACAAATTATGGGTAATTTATGGTGCTTTCTATTCCATCATTTCATTTTTGTAGTGTAGGTAATTAAACATAGTTCTGTACTTTCTCTTTCATAAATCATTTCTAGAGAGTAAATCATAAGCTCAAGGAAAGACCCACTCATTCATGCTACTGTTGCATTGTTATTAATGCAATAGATGTAATGTCTATATTTGTAACAGTGTATAATGAACAGGATTTCTTTTTTAAATTCACCTACTGCTTGTAAAACTAACTTTTTAACAAACTTTTTTTTTTCAGGTTATGAAGGAAAAGCAGGAATGGCTTCTATTACTTTAAAACCAAACAAGTCTTTAGACTTGGAAAAAGTTTATGAGCAAGTTGTTACATTTTTACCAGCTTACGCCCGTCCACAATTTTTAAGAATGCAGGTAATTTTACCTACCCCTAAAATTTAAGACCAGGAATTTACAAGATAGTTTAATTACAAAATAATACTTACCACTTAAACAATATGTTCATTTTGTTTTTATTAGAAAATTTCAAGAACAATGAAAAGCGTTAGGATGCGAATTTATGCCATATTTGAAGCCTAATTACAAACAAGAGCACAATAAAATGCTAGAGTCTTTGCCCTTGTCCTATTTGTTGCCCTCCTCCTCTTCAATCTGGATAAATGATGGTCCCCATGAGGGTGGCAAGACAAACCCACGTCTTACACATACCTTTGTGCTTTGTGAGGATATTTGATGCTGTATACCTAAAATTAGATTCCACCAGGCCACCTCAGAGTATCTGCAGAATGTGTGTAGACCCTCAAGGCTTTAAGCAATTTTGCTTTTAATTTTTATCCTCATTCTGTCGAGTCTCCCTCAGTGACTATCTATCTTGGGAGAATTCTGAACTCATTTGTTTTGAGAGGTGTGTGTGTATGTTAGCCGCTTACTCGTGTCCAGCTCTTTGTGACCACCTACCAGGCTCCCCTGTCCATGGGATTCTCCAGGCAAGAATACTGGAATGGGTTGCCATTNAATTGGCTTTAAGCAATTTTGCTTTTAATTTTTATCCTCATTCTGTCGAGTCTCCCTCAGTGACTATCTATCTTGGGGGAATTCTGAACTCATTTGTTTTGAGAGGTGTGTGTGTATGTTAGCCGCTTACTCATGTCCAGCTCTTTGTGACCACCTACCAGGCTCCCCTGTCCATGGGATTCTCCAGGCAAGAATACTGGAATGGGTTGCCATTTCCTTCTCCAGGGGATCTTCCTGATCCAGTGATCAAACCTGGGTCTCCTGCATTGCAGGCAGATTCTTTACCATCTGAGATATAGAGAAGTCCTTTGTGAGGTGGGCCCTCTCTTGTGAGGCTGCTGGAGAAAAGTCCAGTAAAAAGAAAGCAAATTTACTCAGTTACTAGGTAACTTTGCATGCTCATTTATTCAGCCATTTATTCATATAATACTGTGCCTCAAAAATAATTTCCCAAAACTAGTCCTCAACATCTCTTAACATCAGTTCAGTCACTCAGTCGTATCTGACTTTTTGTGACCCCATGGACTGCAGCATGCCAGGCTTCTCTGTCCATCACCAACCCCTGGAGCCTACTCAAACTCATGTCCATTGCATCAGTGATGCCATCCAACCATCTCATCCTCTGTCATCCTCCTCTCCTCCTGCCTTCAATCTTTCCCAACATCAGAGTCTTTTCCAATGAGTTGGTTCTTCGCATCTGGTGGCCAAAGTATTGGAGTTTCAGCTTCAGCAACAGTCCTCCCCATGAACACCCAGAACTGATCTCCTTTAGGATGGACTAGTTGGATCTCCTTGCAGAGACTCTCAAGAGTCTTCTCCAGCACCACAGTTCAAAAGCATCAATTCTTTGCACTTGGCTTTCTTTATAGTCCAACTCTCATATCCATACATGACTACTGGCAAAACCATAGCTTTGACTAGACAGACCTTTGTTGGTAAAGTAATGTCTCTGCTTTTTAATAAGCTGTCTAGTTTGCTCAGAGCTTTTCTTCCAAGAAGCAAGCATCTTTTAACTTCACGGCTACAGTCACCATCTGCAGTGATTTTGGAGCCCCCCCAAAATAAAGTCTGTCACTGTTTCCATTATTTCCCCATCTATTTGCCATGAAGAAATGGGACCAGATGCCATGATCTTAGTTTTCTGAATGTTGAGTTTTAAGCCGACTTTTTCACTCTCTTCTTTCACTTTCATCAAGAGGCTCTTCAGTTCTTCTTCACTTTCTGCCATAAGGGTGGTATCATCTGCGTATCTGAGGTTATTGATAGTTCTCCCAGCTATCTTGATTCCAGCTTGTGCTTCATCCAGCCTGGCATTTCACATGATGTACTCTATATATAAGTTAAATAAGCAGCGTGACAATATACAGCCTTGACGTACTCCTTTCCTGATTTGGATTCAGTCTGTTGTTCCATGTCTGGTTCTAACTGTTGCTTCTTGACCTGTATACAGATTTCTCAGGAGGAGGTTCAGATGGTCTTGTATTTCCATCTCTTTAAGAATTTTCCAGTTTGTTGTGATCCACACAGTCAAAGGCTTTGGTGAAGGTAACAATGCAAAAGTAGATGTTTTTCTGGAACTCTTGCTTTTTTGATGATCCAGCAGATGTTGGCAGTTTGATCTCTGGTTCCTCTGCCTTTTCTAAAACCAGCTTGAACATCAGGGAGTTCATGGTTCATGTATTGCTGAAGCCTGGCTTGTAGAATTTTGAGCATTACTTTGCTAGCATGTGAAATGAATGCAATTGTGCAGTAGCTTGAGCATTCTTGGGCATTGCTCTTTTTTGGGATTGCAGTGAAAACTGACCTTTTCCAGTCCTGTGGCCACTGCTGAGTTTTCCAGATTTGCTGGCATATTGAGTATAGTACTTTCACAGCATCATCTTTTAGGATTTGAAATAGCTCAACTATTTCTTATCTTAACATAATCATGTAGAATTTTTCTGGGTCATATCACTGTTAGATCCCTAATAGAGCAACAGCTGACTTAATATTGTTTTTTAAAATATTTGCTGAGTAATCACTGTGGCCAAGTAACTGCTTGGCCAATGAGATGTATCATCTAAACTCTCACCGATACATCTCCATTGACATCATATTTTAAGAGCTTTTACATATGTTATCTCAGATTATTTTTATAGCAATGCTCTGAAATGATAAATGTAGTCCAAAGTGCAAGTTGCTCAGTCATGTCTGACTCTTTGCAACCCATGGACTATACAGTCCATGGAATTATCCAGTAATTATGAAAAAGAAGTAGCACATTTTTAATAGAAATTTTTGAAATAATTATAGATTCATATGCATGTGTAAAAATCAATAGAGAAAAATCATCTGTCCCTTTTACTTAGCTTCCTCTACTGGTACCATTTTTCACAATGATTATTGAATATTGACAATGGTACAGTCCACTCATCTTATTAAAATTTCCTCGGTTTTCACTTGTACTCATTTGTGTGTATGTGTGTATCATCCCATGCATTTTTATAACCTTTATGGCTTGCATCAATTACCATAGTCAAGATGTGACCAATCACTGCCACAGTGCGCCCTCTTGTTATCCTTCTATAACTCCACCCAGCTCCCTTCTGTCCCTCCCATCTTGCCCCAGAAGGATATATTTTAATGGAGTAGAAGGTTGATGGATCATATAGTATTTTAAACATGTACGTCCAAGGGCAACTTAAAATTCACGATCATTAATCAGAAGAAATATTTTGGGCACAAGACGCCTCCAAAGATTAAATCAGTCTTGTACAAATTTAGAAGATATTTTAGAATCATTAAACACCTAAAACTCATGATCCATGAGTGTTATGTTTATTATAGTATTTGCTACAATGTCATGCATAGTGCATGATAGTTGGCAGCACAATTATTTAATAAATAAATAAATAATTTAATTAATTAATGATCTGATCTAAGTAATGCAAAAGTATGTTACTTCTGGCAAAATGAGTAGGTTGATCATCTTATTAAAAATTTGTTTAGCACATATTTTAAGAGGATCCTTTTGCCAATAAATTTACAAAAAAATTTTAAATGTGATATTACTCAATTTGGCTGAGATGCAGTTAAACCAGTCCTTTCAGTCTGCTTGTGGAAGCACAAATTGCTATCATCACTCTAGAAAACAAGTTGGTAAATGTGTGATCACACTCTTAGAATATGCATATATTTTGATTTTGTAATTTCAGTTCCCACAATTTACTCTTAGGACATAACTAAAGATGCACAAATGTTATGTATAAAATGTTATTCTTTTTTTTTTGTCTGTCCTTTAGTCTTTATTTAATTTATTTATTTATTTTAATTTTAATTTTTACTTTATTTTACTTTATAATACCATATTGGTTTTGCCATACATTGACATGAATCCGCCACGGGTATACATGAGTTCCCAATCCTGAACCCCCCTCCCACCTCCCTCCCCATATCATCTCTCTGGATCATCCCTATGCACCAGCCCCAAGCATCCTGTATCCTGTATCAAACATAGACTGGCAATTCGTTTCTTACATGATAGTGTACATGTTTCAATGCCATTCTCCCAAATCATCCCACCCTCTCCCTCTCCCCCAGATGTCAAAAGTCCGTTCTATACTTTTGTGTCTCCTATATTGTCTCACTTACAGGGTCATCATTACTATCTTCCTAAATTCCATATATATGTGTCAGTATACTGTATTGGTGTTTTTCTTTCTGGCTTACTTCACTCTGTATAATCGGCTCCAGTTTCATCCATCTCATTAGAACTGAGTCAAACTTATTCTTTTTAAGGGCTGAGTAATACTCCATTGTGTATATGTACCACAGCTTTCTTATCCAATCATCTGTTGATGGACATCTGGGTTGTTTCCATGTCCTGGCAATTATAAATAATGCTGCAATGAACATTGGGGTACATGTGTCTCTTTCAATTCTGGTTTCCTCGGTGTGTATGCCCAGCAGTGGGATTGCTGGGTCATAAGGCAGTTCTATTTGCAATTTTTTAAGGAATCTCCACACTGTTCTCCATAGTGGCTGTACTAGTTTGCATTCCCACCAACAGTGTAAGAGGGTTCCCTTTTCTCCACATCCTCTCCAGCATTTATTGCTTGTAGACTTTTGGATCGCAGCCATTCTGACTGGTGTGAAGTGGTACCTCATTGTGGTCTTGATTTGCATTTCTCTGATAATGAGTGATGTTGAGCATCTTTTCATGTGTTTGTTAGCCATCCGTATGTCTTCTTTGGAGAAATGTCTATTTAGTTCTTTGGCCCATTTTTTGATTGGGTCATTTATTTTTCTGGAATTGAGCTGCCTAAGTTGCTTGTATATTTTTGAGATTAGTTGTTTGTCAGTTGCTTCATTTGCTATTATTTTCTCCCACTCTGAAGGCTGTCTTTTCACCTTACTTATAGTTTCCTTTGTTGTGCAGAAGCTTTTAATTTTAATTAGATCTCATTTGTTTATTTTTGCTTTTATTTCCAGTATTATGTTATTCTTTATAGTAGTAAATTTTTTTTCTGTTCTCCATAAGTTCAAGAATGAGTGTAAGGTTAATTAGCATATTATAATTAGAGGAACTCTTATGAAGCCATTGAATTGTGATATTTTGATGAAAATTACCTAATCTGGAGAAAAATACCTAGTATAATGTTTTTGTTATTTCTTTAAAAAAGGCAGAACATCAACTTTTATGTAGTGAACTTCTAGTTTTCTAAAAGAGAAAAAAATAATATATGCTTCTACACAGTTACATCTAATTCTGTAATTACAGTGCAGGATAGGGGATGAGATTAGAGAAGAAAGTTCAAAGAGAAGTAGTTGAGTTAGCTCATAAGGATGTATAAAAATGGCCAAACTACTCATAGAACCTGTGAGTTATATGGACCCTACAGGTCATCTGACTTAAAACAAGGTTGCTTCTTTATGCCTGAATCTACCACACAGATGCTTTACATTCCTTGTCTCCTTTGACTTCCTTAAAGCAAAGATTCGTAAGCTTTCTAGATCCATAGCACCTGTAGTGCCTTAGTAATTACTTCATAGCACTCTTGGGTCAAAACCTACGGTCTCCCTGTGGCGTCTGTCTGCAATGCAGAAGACCTAAGTTCAATCCCTGGGTCGGGAAGATCCCTTGGAGAAGTAAATGGCAACCCACTCCAGTACTCTTGCCTGGAAAACCCCATGGAAAGAGGAACCTAGTGGGCTACAGTCTATAGGGTTGCAAAGAGTTGGACATGACTGGGTAATTTCACTTGGGTCAAAACAAATACCTAAGCATTCATTTATTCAGTAGTTAGGACAAAGTAAAATAAATATTTAGGTCTAATAAATTAGTTGCTATTTGTAAAGATAATGCATATAAGTGGAAAGAAAATGCTTTTATTTCATATTTAAATAATCAGATGTATTAAGGGGATGTTACGTTGGGTATTACACAGCTCCTCAAATTGTGGAGTTACAACATGTTGAACAGGACCAGACTAATTCCATACTCCACATTGCTTTTTGGTTATGCTTGCTTTTGATGATAGCAACCACTGAAAACCCTGTTTCCCAGAGACACAATGGGAAAAAATGTATCACAAACTAATACTGAAACTGTGGCCTCTTCAGTACCTTGAGCCAGTAGTTTTCTTGTGTGATATCAGATGTCACTGGATTTACCTTGAAAAATTTAAATATCCCATGGAGACCCTGGCAGCTCACTGAGGTAATATGAAGCACCTCGGTGTATAGTTTGGGAACCCAAGTTTTAGATTATTCTTATGCTCTCTGGTCCTTGCAGGATTCTGCCTTGTGGAAAAGGTTGCTGTCTTTTGTAACTTTTATCTCCTTACAGTCTAGTAGCATTCTTTCTACATGATATTGTGTTGATGCTGGACTGGAGAGATAAATATATATGTTTTAGACATATTTGTAATCAATTGTAATCAATTATTAACTATATTCATATTTCTTACATATTGAATGAAGTTTACAGGAAAATCAAGGTAAAGAATTAAGTGTTCTAAAGGGCACTTAGAATTTAAAAACCTAAAAATTTTTAATGTTAAATTATTAGTAGTAAAAATAGAGATGCTTACTGGACATAAAAATGTTATAATTAAATATTATGCTCTGTATTGTTGAATATTTTATTTGTATATTATAGGTAATGTTAAATGATTCCACTAATCCAGATCATTGCTTTATAGGAAAAGATGGAAGCAACAGGAACATTCAAACTACAGAAGTTTCAGTTGGTGGAAGAAGGATTTAATCCACTGAAAATTTCTGACCCACTTTACTTCATGGATAACTTGAAAAAATCATATATTCCTTTGACCAAAGAAATTTACGATCAGATAATATTAGGGAAGGTTAAACTTTAAGATGTTTTTATATATGGGATTTTCATATGCTGCTTAGGAGGAATGAGAAGAGAGTGATTCTTTAATATGAAAAGGGGAATGGGAACTGACATTAATTACGCATGTGCTGTATTTCCTTAATATGAAACGATTTTTCCTTAATTAAGTGATAATTTAAATTTGTCCAAATTGATAACAAACTTCAGTTGATTATTCTTTTTATCTATTTGGGGATCCAGTGCATAAGTAAATATCTGCCTTAAAGTTTTAAAATAATAAACAAGTGGTTAATAATTTAGACACACGCTACAATGTACATATTAATATTTAAATTTTCTAGTTTTGAGTGGAGGGTTGAATTTTACTCAAATATTTGATTTTTATGTGCCCTGTTTTACAACTCAATAAAACTATGCTTATTAATATGAGTTTTGAGGTTTTGTTTTGATGTTTTTAATTGTAAATTTTCATTCAAAGGAAGGTAATTGACTAAATGCATGCACTCCTATATCCCTTTTCCTAAATTCACATGAAGATGCTAGAAGAAATGTAAAAATATGAAACAATAAAGCAGGAAAACTGGTAAGCCCCAAACGTTTAGGAATTTGGGGAAGATATATAAATGGGATCAAGGTGATGCTAAAACCCAACAGAGCTATGCTGGTGGTGGTTTAGTTGCTAAGTCATATCTGGCTCTTGCGACCCTGTGAGCCGAGCCCACCAGGCTCCTCAGTCCATGGGATTTTCCAGGCAAGAATACTGGAGTGGGTTGCCATTTCCTTCTCCAGGATCTTCCGGACCCAGGAATCAAACCCAGGTCTCCTGCAATGCGCATTGCAGGCAGATTCTTTACTGACTGCGCTACGAGGTAAACCCTCAACAGAGCTATAGAAACCACTAACAATACAGGGAAATGATAGTCTAGAATAGGACCCATGTGTTAACACCAAGATCAGATGCATAAAGGCTTTGAATGTGAATAGGTTTTCCGAATAGTTAACCAGGAAATGTATCACAAGAATTGTGTAATAATCACAGTGGTACTTATCTCCATCTGGAAGCACCAGGCTCCAGTGTTTGGCTGAAGCCAAAAGCAGGTGAAAAACTCTCTTATCAAAGTAAGCTAACTTCCTCAGGAGTGGGTGGTGGAGATGGTCTTAAAAGTACTGTATAGCACAGTGAACTCTGCTCAGTCTTATGTGGCAGATTGTATGGGAGGGGTGTTAGGGGGAGAATGAATACGTGTATACGTATGGCTGAGTCCCTTTGCTGTCTACCTGTAACTCTCACAACATTGTTAATCGGCTAGACTCCAATACAAAATTGGAAGTTAAAGAAGAAGAAGAAGAAAAGCAGGCCCAGAGGGCACCTCCTTTGCGCATCAACCTAATTCTCTGAACAACCAGAAGGAAAGCTGGCTTTGCGTCCTGTTGCTTCCCCATGCTAAAATGTTTATTTTGGCTGGAAGAGAAATTGCAGATAGTTCCTTTTTGGCATTGTTAGAAAAATGTATATTATAAAGGTAAAATATTTTTAAAATATAAAGATTAATTATAAGTACCATATAAACAAAAGGTCACACTTTCTAATGAAGAAAATGAAAGAGAAAATAATGTCAACTTTGAAAAAATCCACAATTTTAAGAGAAAANAAAAATGTATATTATAAAGGTAAAATATTTTTAAAATATAAAGATTAATTATAAGTACCATATAAACAAAAGGTCACACTTTCTAATGAAGAAAATGAAAGAGAAAATAATGTCAACTTTGAAAAAATCCACAATTTTAAGAGAAAAATTTTAAATCAATAGGAATAGAAAAAGTTAAATAAATCTAAGGGTATCTGCTCTTACTATGTAA
>SJYW01042994.1:14102-40202 GCA_006410735.1 Raphicerus campestris
GGATCTTTCTCACCAAGAGATTGAACCCTGGCCTCCTAAATGGCAGGCAGATTCTTTACAGTCTGAGCCACCAGGGAAACCCTTACCACATGCCAAGTTCCATTCTAAGTTCTTCACTGTCTTATCTCACCATGCTCTGGGAACATCCCTATGTTGTAGATCATGAGACAACCCTGGGCTTACAGATGAGGAGAGGGGGCTTCTAGAGATTAAGTCACTTGTCCAAGGTTTCAGATGAGTAGCAGGATCAGAATCACACCTCCAGGTCATCCGGGTCCACATTCTTGATGACCCTGTTAACATGCACAATGACCCCGAAGTGTAAGTGCTATAGTTCCTAGTTTTCAAAGAGGAAACTGGGGCTCAGGAAGTGGATGATTACTCAGGAAGCAGGCCAATCAGGCTCAAGGATGACTGGATCTGGAGCAGCCCTAGGAGGACTTCCACTGAACCCTGGTTTTTAATGGACAGGGAGGTTGCTTCTCAAAGTGGGAGGGATCTTGCCAAATGACTCACAGCCAGAACACAGAAAAGCGGTGAGGAATCCGTTTTCCCTGATTCCAGCCCAGATTCTCCCTAACTCCACACACTTCCTCCATCTCCCATTTTTCTTGCAACTGTTACAGCCATCACTGTATAAGCCCCTAAAATATGGAGCTGATGGTCCTCAGATTCTAAAATGTTCTAGGGCAGGAGAAGGCTGTTGAAATAGATCACATGAGAATCCTCAACCGTGTGGCACTCATAGACATTAATTTCGTCTCAAGTTTTGTTATCTTCATTTTACAGGATGTGAAAAGTGAGGTTCAGAGACGATCATTAACATGCTCAGGGTTACGCAGTTGGTCAGGCAGAGCTGAGACAGACAGATCTCTGTATTTCTGGTCTGGGACTCTGTGTATAAGGGGCCGTTCATGTGATAACTGCTTCCTGAAGGGGGAGCTTGGCTGCTTCTAAGGGCTAGGGCCACAGGGAGTTAGGGGTCTCCAGCTCAGTACTAGTTATGAGTTGGAAAATTCTAGGCTGTGAAGCACTATCCTGTGCATTGTTGGGTGTTTAGCAGCATCCTGGATAAAACTAGATCCCAGTAACCCCTCCCCAGCCCCCAGGTGTGATAATCGAAAATCATCCAGGCATTGCCCAGAGTCCCATTGGGTCAGAGTGCCCCTGGGGGGCTCTGCTGTGCAGGGAGGGAGGGCTTGGAGTATGAGAGCCACTTGGAAGGCCCCCTTCATCCTGGCTGAAGAGACTTTTCTCATTTAGAATAGGCTTGGGCCAAGTGATTCCCAACTGAATTTGCTCATTGGGGCCAAAGTGTTTAATGGACTCAGCTAGTTTGCGGTGTTCATTCTTCTTCAGTTCAGTTCAGTTCAGTTGCTCAGTCATGTCCAACTGTTTGTGATCCCATGAACCACAGCACACCAGGCTTCCCTGTCCATCACCAACTCCTGGAGTTTACTCAAACCCATGTCCATTGAGTCAGTGATGCCATCCAACCATCTCATCCTCTGTCATCCCCTTCTCCTCCCGCCTTCAGTCTTTTCCAGCATCAGAGTCTTTTCAAATGAGTCAGCTCTTCGCATCAGGTGGCCAAAGTATTGGAGTTTCAGCTTCAGCATTAGTTCTTCCAATGAACATTCAGGACTGATTTCCTTCAGGATGGACTGGTTGGATCTCCTTGCAGTCCAAGGGACTCTCAAGAGTCTTCTCCAACACCACAGTTCAAAAGCATTAATTCTTTGGCACTCAGCTTTCTTTATAGTCCAACTCTCACATCCATAAATGACCACTGGAAAAAACATAGCCTTGACTAAATGGACCTTTTTTGACAAAGTAATGTCTCTGCTTTTCAATATGCTGTCTAGGTTGGTCATAACTTTCCTTAAAAGTAAGCGTATTTTAATTTCATGGCTGCAGTCACCAATGGGGGAATTGTCAAGGGATCCCAGGTTCTATTGCAACAGGTTTGAGAATCCATACCAAATCTCTTTATCTGTCACCTTTGGAGCTCAGATGCCTCTGTCGTCCTTAGGCTTCCAGGAGCCTGATGACCATGACCTTTAAGATTTACTGACGACAGCCCCCGAGTGTCAAGGCTTCTCAAACTAAACACTCACATGCAACCGCAGCCCCCAGAGACAAGTCTTTCCTGAGCTTCGTGGGGGTAGGGGGCGGTGGGTTTTGCAAACTAAAGCTTTTAGGATCAACAAGGGGCAAGCAGATAGAAGGCAGACCCTTGAACCCAGATAAGAAAGGGGAGGAGGTGACAGAAAAGCTAGCAGGGTTATCTGAGGAGTTAATGAATACACCTCAGCCTTTCAGAGGAGGTGTTCCAAGAGAGAGATCAAGGCCAGGGTCCATGGAGCAGGAGGTGGGGGCCGGGGAGCAGAGGGGGAGACCTTGGGCTGTCCTCTGAAAATCTGGGGGACAGGCTATCAAGGGGGCTCTCCTTTCTCCAATGAGATAGCTGGGTTAAAGGGGAGCATGAAATCGACAAGGTGAGGTCCAGAACTCTGGCTCTGGCTGGAGTTTAAAGCAACAAGGTAAGGAAGAAGAATNGACCTTTCAGCCTGGCCGACCACAGCGTTGGGCAGCGTAAATGCTAAGGCATCTTAATGCAGTGGACACATGAAGGAGGCCCATGGCCCAGATTCCACACATATCCTGGGGACGCAAAGAAAGACTCAGATGCAAGAGGATGAAAGGTTGACACGCCACACGCTTGCTCGGGCTAGGTCAGTCATCCTTTAATGCCATGGAGGGAGTGGGGGCACCTGGCCTGGGAGGGGAAGGCTGAACCCCGAGAGGCAGTTAGGCTTGGGTGGGATTCACCACCTTTCCCACAAAGAGGGGAGACTTGGTGTTTCTGTCATAGAGGATGCAGAGGAAAGGTCTGTTGAACTCGACGTCTGGAGGAAGGGACATGGGGATGGCTTCCAGAAACGTGGATCCGGCAGCTTCTGTCCCTTTCTCGTCAATGGTCAGCGCAGCCTTGTGGAGCGCCTGGAAGGGGGGAAAGCAGCGAGGCTGCATGTGAGTGGAGACAGGCCCCCACCCAGGCCTGGGAGCCAGGGAGGGAGGAGTGCCTTGCCCAGGATGGGGGATGCTCTGGCCTCTCTCCTGGCCTCCTGTCCTTCCCCACCCCTGTCTACCCGGCCCTGCAGGGGACACCCAAAGGATGCTCGAAAGGCCTCTGTCTGATCCATGAGGGTACCCCAGCCTCTTCCTCCCCAGCCTTCCCGAGAAACAACCCATCACCTCAGGGGAGAGAGGATTTTCCTGCCCTCTGTCTCCTTGGCTCCCCTCTCATTTGTGGAACCAGACAGGAAGATCCTTGGGGAGCAGGACTTTGAGGGGTGCTCAAAGTCCATGTGCCTTGTCCCCACCCCCATACTCCATTCACAAACAGTCACTGAACCGCAGTTGTTTCCTTGGGCACCTGTAATTCCCCTGAATAAATGGCATCTTTGGTTGAAATAACTCAGACTCGGTGATTCGCCAGTAGTTCCCGGAGTCTCAGATGCAGGGGCCAAAGGGTCTTGGCAATCCCGGAGCCTAAGTCTCTCTCTGTAAGTAGGGGGATACAGGGACCCAAAAAAGGGAAGTCCTCCGCCAAGGATGAGATGGAGGGTAAGTGGCACAACCTCGTGCCGAGCAGGTGAGGCCACGTCCTCCCCCCCGTCAGCTGACCACACTGCTGTCGTGGTGGAGCGATGGCGTTCCTCAGGGGCCTCAGCCTGCAGGCGTGCCTGCGTCCCTCTGCCCCTTCCTCAGCCTCGCCCCGGAGCCGTGGCCCCGCGCGCATTCTGACCTACAGACATCAGGGACACGCTCACCTTGGACACCTTCAGAGGCTGTTCCTTGGTGATCCCTGAGAGATCAGCCCTGTTGCTGAAGACCTTGGTGATGCCCAGTTCGCCCAGGACAGTTTCCAGATTGTACGTTTCAGAAATGGACAGTTTGGGCAAATGTAAATTGGCAGAACTGTCGTGAAAAAAAAAAAANGGAGACTTGGTGTTTCTGTCATAGAGGATGCAGAGGAAAGGTCTGTTGAACTCGACGTCTGGAGGAAGGGACATGGGGATGGCTTCCAGAAACGTGGATCCGGCAGCTTCTGTCCCTTTCTCGTCAATGGTCAGCGCAGCCTTGTGGAGCGCCTGGAAGGGGGGAAAGCAGCGAGGCTGCATGTGAGTGGAGACAGGCCCCCACCCAGGCCTGGGAGCCAGGGAGGGAGGAGTGCCTTGCCCAGGATGGGGGATGCTCTGGCCTCTCTCCTGGCCTCCTGTCCTTCCCCACCCCTGTCTACCCGGCCCTGCAGGGGACACCCAAAGGATGCTCGAAAGGCCTCTGTCTGATCCATGAGGGTACCCCAGCCTCTTCCTCCCCAGCCTTCCCGAGAAACAACCCATCACCTCAGGGGAGAGAGGATTTTCCTGCCCTCTGTCTCCTTGGCTCCCCTCTCATTTGTGGAACCAGACAGGAAGATCCTTGGGGAGCAGGACTTTGAGGGGTGCTCAAAGTCCATGTGCCTTGTCCCCACCCCTGTACTCCATTCACAAACAGTCACTGAACCGCAGTTGTTTCCTTGGGCACCTGTAATTCCCCTGAATAAATGGCATCTTTGGTTGAAATAACTCAGACTCGGTGATTCGCCAGTAGTTCCCGGAGTCTCAGATGCAGGGGCCAAAGGGTCTTGGCAATCCCGGAGCCTAAGTCTCTCTCTGTAAGTAGGGGGATACAGGGACCCAAAAAAGGGAAG
Source organism: Raphicerus campestris (assembly GCA_006410735.1). NCBI lineage: Eukaryota > Metazoa > Chordata > Mammalia > Artiodactyla > Bovidae > Raphicerus > Raphicerus campestris. Next base: position 18,862 of record SJYW01042994.1, read on the forward strand.
TCCTCCGCCAAGGATGAGATGGAGGGTAAGTGGCACAACCTCGTGCCGAGCAGGTGAGGCCACGTCCTCCCCCCCATCAGCTGACCACACTGCTGTCGTGGTGGAGCGATGGCGTTCCTCAGGGGCCTCAGCCTGCAGGCGTGCCTGCGTCCCTCTGCCCCTTCCTCAGCCTCGCCCCGGAGCCGTGGCCCCGCGCGCATTCTGACCTACAGACGTCAGGGACACGCTCACCTTGGACACCTTCAGAGGCTGTTCCTTGGTGATCCCTGAGAGATCAGCCCTGTTGCTGAAGACCTTGGTGATGCCCAGTTCGCCCAGGACAGTTTCCAGATTGTACGTTTCAGAAATGGACAGTTTGGGCAAATGTAAATTGGCAGAACTGTCGTGAAAAAAAAAAAAGCCACAGAGTTGAAAGTGCTTCCTTTTCTGATTGTTCTTTCCAGTCGGCACCCTCCCCCCCTGCTCTCACACTGGTTTATTCCACTTTTAGTTCCTCTATGCCCAGGGTCAGAGGATATTAGAATCAGAGCGATCCTCTTGTCCTGCAGAGCCTCTCAAGGGCCACCTCCTCTGAGAAGGCCTCCCGGAGGATCCGGGGTGGCCTCTGGAAGGACTGTGCTCACTACTTCCCTGTAGGGTTTGGTCACGCCCCCTAGACTGGGACTCCTCCAGGGCCAGGATCCCAGGGGACTGTGGGTGTGGTGGCAGGTCCTGAGTGACATCTTTTGAGGGCGTGAGGAGTACGTCTCTGTATTTTTATCTTTGTTTTATGTTATACATGATAAAATTGCTCATCCGGGCCTGGGCATATTTACACACACAGAGACAGGTACTGGAATGGAGTGCATGATGGGGACCTGGTCGAACCACACTCATCTAATGACAGGAATCAGGACCAGCCTCAAACAGGTCCTGGAGTTTCCTGCTCTGGGTGTTGGCTTTTTCAGCCTCTCCAAGCTTTTTTCCCTCCTTCACCGCCCCCATCCTGCCGTGGACTTTTTAGCCTGTAATCCACACTCTATCCTGTAATCTACATTCAACTGGCACCTTTGCCAGGAAGCCCATCCTCTTCTTTCTGGGTTTGCCAACAACATGTGTTGACATTGCTCTCCCTGTGCACCAGGAAGGGGCAGTGTCCGGGCTGGGGAGGAAGTCCTCAAGGACAGGACATTCCCTCCTCACCCCTGGGCACCAGCCCTCTCCTGAAGTCTGCCTGGTACCGCGTGCATGCATTCTGGCCTCTGTTGGAAGCAGACACACAGCAGTCATGGCTGTGGTCGGTGGGTCTATCCCCCCACCCTCTGACCGGACCAGATGTGGCAGCTCCCGGGTCGGTCTGTTTGGGAGGTCACCTTGCATATTTCTTTTCCAGGAACTTGGCAAGGAGTTCGTTGCTGAGCTTGTCTTCCAGCTGCTGCAGTTTCCCCAGGTCAGGCAGGATGAAGCAGGCGGTGACGTTGCCCACGTAGTCCAACAGCAGCACCCAGCTGGCGAGCTTGTCGCAGTAGTGGAGGTCAAACATGCCTAGGCGGTTCATCATGGGCACCTTCACGGTGGTTTGCTCGTTCACGTGGAAGTCCCTCTCTGTGGTGTGCTCCACCTCAAAGGGCTTCTCCCATTTTCCTGGAGAGAAGAGATAGCGGACGTCAGCCAAGGGAGGGAGAAGGGTTAGTAACAGTGGGGGAATAAAGGAGCCTTGAGCCTCCTGGTGAGGTACTTCTCGCTGAGCCTCAGGTTTGCGTGTGTGCTCATGTCCGACTCTTTGCGACCCTATGGACTGTAGCCCACCAGGCTCTTCTGTCAGCGGGATTCCCCAGGCAAGAATACTAGAGGGGTTTGCCATTTCCTACTTCAGGGGAGCTTCCTGACCTAGGGATCAAACCTGCATTTCCTGGGCTCATGCGCTCCCGCATTGGGAGGTGGATTTTTTACCCCTGAGCCACCTGGGAAGCCCTAAACCTCAGTTTTACCATCTGTAAAATGGGTCTAAAGTGAACCAGCAGTCTACAGAAAAGACTTTGGGGGAGAATAATGCAAGGCTGGTATAGGATCCAGAATTTCAATTTCGTGGAGGCTCATGTGGTAGAGGAAGCATTGGAATCTTGGTCTTCCTGACTCCAAAGGTGTCACTACTTACTCTGCACTGCCGTTTTCAGAAATGTGGTTCGGGGTTTGTTTTTCTGACTCTATTTTGGGAGGCACTACATACCATACACCTCTCCCAGGTAGGAATTTGCAGTGCATGTTAGGTCACTTAGGGCTCTGAAAATCCTGCAGAGATGAAGGTACTTTGTTTAATCCATAATTCCCTAACCCTATTTGATCACAGGAAGTTTTAGTGGTCGTGTGTGGAAAATTGAATAACACATGCAGAGACGCACAGCTATATCCCGTTCTGTGCTGCCAGGAAAGTTAAGAACTGAGTGAGAATATTTTGGGGGTGTTTCTGTGCAAAAAAGCTCAGACTGGTTATGCAACCTTACCTTTAAAGGATATGTAATTCACCAGAGCAAAAACTGTGTCTTGGTTAAGATCCTTTACCAAATCCACAATTTTTCCATGGCTTCCCTTCTCTACATAATCATTGATCTTCTTCTTGGCCTCCTCAGCATCCCTGAAGTTGATGGAGAAGGCTTCGGAGTGATACAGATTCTTGACATCCTCCAAAAATGTATCCACTAGCTTTGCACTCTCATTGATGAACAGACCATTGCCAGTGGTCAGTTGCAGCTGGTGGTTTGGCTGGTTGAGGGTGTGGAGAAGATGCTGAAAGCCTTTGTGGATCTCAGCCTCTGCTAGCTCAGTGAGGTTGAAACCCAGGCCTTCCAGGATCTCAGTGTGAGTGCTGCCCTTGGCTCCCAGGGAGAGCATCGCAAAGGCTGAAGCGATGCTCACTGGGGAGAAGAAGATGTTGCTGGTGTTGGACCGATGGGCCAGCTTGTAGTATATGCTGAAGGCAAAGTTGGCCAGGTTGGGGGCAATCTTGTGGCAGGCTGCTTCCTGGTGGGATGTATCATCTGTCTCTTGGACTGCGTGTCCTTGGAGAACCCCAGCCAGGGAGATGGGAGCCAGGCAGCACAGGGCTGCCAGCAGCAGAAGGCCCCGCATGATGGAGGGTGCCATTATCCTGCAAGAGAGAGAAGGGTAGCATGCCTGGGTCCGACCATACAGTGAGTCCCTTGGCCACTGACGGATGCCAGGTCAAAGCAACCAGTTTATCGAGGATCTATATGCCAAACACTCTTCTATGTTGGCATCACTGAAAGACTCAGAACAATGGCAGGGACCTGATGGCACTTTTTGCATGCCAAATTCCATCCTAAGCTCTTTACTGTCTTATCTCACCCTGTTCCAGTAACAGTCTTCTGTCCTAGGTCATGCGACACCCCTGGGCTTACAGGTGAGACCAGGCTCTAGAGGTTAAGTCACTTGTCCAGGGTTCTAGGACAGACAAGTAGCAGAATCACAATCACACTCCCAGGCCATCTGGGTCTGGAGTCCACGCTCTCGATGGCTCTGCTAATATCCACAATGACCCCAAGGTATAAGTGCCGCTGGCCTTATTTTGGGAAGAGGAAACTGAGGGAGAGGAAGTGGATAATGACCCAGGAGGTGGGCCAAATTGGACTCAGGGATGATTGGATGTGGAACAGCCCTAGGACTTCCACTGAAATCTGTTACCTAATGGATAAAGAGGTGACAGCCCAGAGGGGAGGGATCTTGCTTCAATGACACACAGTAGGAACACAGAAGAGCTGTGAGGACACCCAGCTGGGGCGGGAGGCTGTACCCCAGCTCACAATGAACCTCAGCCCCTGGTAGATGATCCTGAGCTGGAGGGCTGCCCTCACCGTGAGTCTGTGGCCTCAGCCACAGGACTGTGCTGACGGTCAGCTGAGCTGCCCACCCTGCTTGCCTCCTCTGTCCCACCCAGCTCTGTGCTCAGCATGCTTGTGAGTGCTGAAGGTCCTGGCTCCTCCAGCCAAGTGGAATTTGTCTTTGTGTGTGTGTGTGTGTGTGTGTGTGTGTGTGTGATGGGGGTGTGTGGGTAAGCGTTGGAAAAGCATCTTTTCCTTTTCAGACAGACCTGGCTTCTAATCTAGGTCTCTGTCACCACCTGCTGTGTGACCTTGGATGAGCTGCTTAGTTTCTCTGGTCCTCACTTTGTCACAGGCAGAAAGTCAGATTTTGGGGATCTTTGAAAGTAAGAGCTTCCCTAAGTCTAGCCTCCACACCTTATGTTGAAAGCACCTGAGAGAGCAGATGGCCTCGAAGGAGAGGCTGGTAGACGGGCCAGCAGAAGCCCTCAGAGGATGACTGAGAGGAAGATGAGCTCCATGGCTGGTCGGGGGAGACAACAGGGCCTGTGGCTGGCCCAGCAAGGTCAGGGTCCATCTAGTGATCGTCAAAGTCAATGTCTCCTGCAGCAACACAGGACCAGCTCTGCCCCACAGGGCTCCCTCCACTCCACACAGACCCCGCCTTGGGCCACCCGGCCGAGGCCTCCTAAGTACCACCTGCTCTCTTCCCAGATAAAGGAACTGAGGTCCAAGCAGAGGAGAGGGTGTGCCTGCAGCCACAGAGCTGGCGACTGATATTAGTCTCATTAAAAAAACCATCATTTTAATAAAATACAAAGACAAAGGAGCTCTTGAACTTGGCATATGAAAACCTGAGGTGAAAAAGTTGTAGACAAGGAATGCTGGGTTTTACTTACCTCCTTGACCTTAAAGTTTCCAATAAACAACAAGATGAAACTCAAAACTGGTTTTTTTCCGTTACCTTTTTTTTTTTCCCTTCTGGACTTCAGGCCTCTAAACAACCCAAATAGAGGAGACCACAGGTTATGTAATACTTGTTTATATTTTTCGTAAACTAGCCAGTGGTTTTAGAGCTGAAGATGGTGCTGAGGTTAATTCTGTATATTTCCATCCCCCTTGGGTTTCTCGCTACCACCCCACTGGATTTTGGTGTGGNTGGCTCCTCCAGCCAAGTGGAATTTGTCTTTGTGTGTGTGTGTGTGTGTGTGTGTGTGTGTGTGATGGGGGTGTGTGGGTAAGCGTTGGAAAAGCATCTTTTCCTTTTCAGACAGACCTGGCTTCTAATCTAGGTCTCTGTCACCACCTGCTGTGTGACCTTGGATGAGCTGCTTAGTTTCTCTGGTCCTCACTTTGTCACAGGCAGAAAGTCAGATTTTGGGGATCTTTGAAAGTAAGAGCTTCCCTAAGTCTAGCCTCCACACCTTATGTTGAAAGCACCTGAGAGAGCAGATGGCCTCGAAGGAGAGGCTGGTAGACGGGCCAGCAGAAGCCCTCAGAGGATGACTGAGAGGAAGATGAGCTCCATGGCTGGTCGGGGGAGACAACAGGGCCTGTGGCTGGCCCAGCAAGGTCAGGGTCCATCTAGTGATCGTCAAAGTCAATGTCTCCTGCAGCAACACAGGACCAGCTCTGCCCCACAGGGCTCCCTCCACTCCACACAGACCCCGCCTTGGGCCACCCGGCCGAGGCCTCCTAAGTACCACCTGCTCTCTTCCCAGATAAAGGAACTGAGGTCCAAGCAGAGGAGAGGGTGTGCCTGCAGCCACAGAGCTGGCGACTGATATTAGTCTCATTAAAAAAACCATCATTTTAATAAAATACAAAGACAAAGGAGCTCTTGAACTTGGCATATGAAAACCTGAGGTGAAAAAGTTGTAGACAAGGAATGCTGGGTTTTACTTACCTCCTTGACCTTAAAGTTTCCAATAAACAACAAGATGAAACTCAAAACTGGTTTTTTTCCGTTACCTTTTTTTTTTTCCCTTCTGGACTTCAGGCCTCTAAACAACCCAAATAGAGGAGACCACAGGTTATGTAATACTTGTTTATATTTTTCGTAAACTAGCCAGTGGTTTTAGAGCTGAAGATGGTGCTGAGGTTAATTCTGTATATTTCCATCCCCCTTGGGTTTCTCGCTACCACCCCACTGGATTTTGGTGTGGTCCTTCATGGTTGATGGAAATTCCCCATCTTGGCGAGGCTCAGAGATGATGAGGGATTTGAACTCTGCACAGTGGGGACACTATATATGCCAACTGGCCTCAGAATCAGAGGCTGTGGCTTCTCGTCCGCACAGGGCCGCCTCTGTCCACTTGGCCTCGGGTAAGTGTTTACTTGTTTTGGGGCCTCACTCTGCCCAGTGGTATAAACTGAGGTTAAGGGAGACCTAAATGAGGTCCCTGTGTACCAATGCTAGAATTTTAATTAGAGGGGTATCTGGATTTAGTGGAACAAGATGGACTGACGCTTCCCATGGGGTCACAGGGTGACCTCTCCTGCCAAGAGGGATGTTGGCCTTAAGAAGGTAAAAAGGCTGGTGTGGGGCTGAGGACAAGAGGGGCTACAGCTGGTGTGAGCACCTCCATGCCCCCACCCCATCCTTCTGCCTGGGGCTTACATCACCTCCTCTGGCTTCCTCCTCTTACAGTAAACGGCCTGAGGCCAGGAAGGGGTCAGAGCCCTGGCAAGGCTACGCAGTGAGTCAGGGACAAAGCTGGCTGGAGCAGGGCTTGGTTTCCCCACCTCTCGAACTATAGATGGGACAGAGTGTCCCCAGGTCAATTCAATGAGTGTCAGAATTAGATCCTCAACACTCTGACGTCAGTCTGTTGGCTTCCTTTGGCCTCCCAGTCTGTTCCTTAGAACTTCAGCTGCCCAAGACCTCTCTCTTCTCTCCCTTCTAACAAAGGCAGTCCCTTTCCCCAGTCCCCAAATCCTAGTGTGGGGAGCCAAGCAGAGATGCGAGAGGAAACGGTGAAAGTGCCCAGAGGTGAAGATGTCACAGAATGAAGATGAAGATGGATTTGTATTCCATCTGGGGTAGGTCAGGGACAGTGAACGAGCTGTCCCTTTGCCTAATCTCATGCCCTTTCTTTCCCCCAGGATATAAGACGAGTAAGAGTGAGCCAGTGGGGTCCAGGGAAGTGACTGTGACCTAAGGTCACAACCTACTGACACCTGGGTAAGCCCAGGGTGACTCAGCCCCACCACTTACAGGTAAGTGGCCTTGGGCAAGTGATTGCTCTTCTTCGAGCCTCGCCTTCCTGTAAGTGGAGAAAAGAATCTCTCGGAAGGCAGGTGTGAAGAATGGATAAGGTGATGAGTGAGTGGGCATCTAGCAGGTGTGGAAGCCCTGCCTGTGCACAGAGACGGTTCAGGGTAGAGAACTGGCAGATTTCTTCCAGGCCAGTTAGCCACACTGCTCAGGGCCCGAGAGGGGAACCCTGCTCTGCAGACAATGGCTTCTGAGTTTAGAGAATGTTCAGTTCAATTCTCCAGGTTTTTATTCATTGACTATTAGCTGCCAAACCCTGTTCTTCGCAAACGTCAGCATAAGCATCCTCCTCTTTTCACTTCATGAACAGCAGGCGTCCATGCGCTGTCTCATCTTCCCCCGGAGCTTACCCTGAGAGGTGGGAGTTATTACTAGCCCCATTTTATAGATGGAGACAGCAAGGAGATCGAACCAGTCCATCCTAAAGGAAATCAGTCCTGAATATTCATTGGAAGGACTGATGCTGAAGCTGAAGCTCCAATACTCTGGTCACCTGATGCGAAGAGCTGACTCACTGGGAAAGACCCTGATGCTGAAAGATTGAGGCTAGGAGGAGACGGGGGCAACAGAGGCGGAAATGGTTGGATGGCATCACCAGCTCAATGGACACGAGTTTGAGGAAGGTCCAGGAGATGGTGAAGGACAGGGAAGCCTGGGGTGCTGCAGCCTGCAGAATCACAAAGAACTGGACATGCCTGAGCGACTGAACAACAGCATAGATGGAGAAATCGGGGGCTGTAGAAGTTAAATAAATGCCTAAAAATCACGGAAGTGAACTGGTGGCTTACAGAGCTAATGTTTTGTGTGGGCAGCAGGTGGGATCTTAGTTCCCTGACCAGGAATCAAACCTGTGCTTCCTGCGGTGGAAGTGGGGAGTCTTAATCACTGAGCCACAAGGGAAGTCTCTACAGAACCGAATTTAATCCTGGGTGTTTTGATTCCTGAATTTGGCATTTAGCCCTTCTCTGTGTACAAAGCTGAAGGCAGAGGCCTCAGAACAGAAAACCTCAGGGGTGGCCTGGCTGAACAAAGAGGGGCAGCGTCATTTTGTGGCTAAGATTGGAGGCTATGAGGCCAGAATGCCCACGCTCAATTTGCTATCAGTTCTGTGACCTTGGACTAGTTACTCACCCTCTCTGAACCTCAGTTTCCCAGTGATGATATGGATGTACTTCCCCTAAAAGACTATTATGCAAATGAAATAGGTGCAAAGTGCCAAGAAATGCCTGGCACACTGTCAGTTCTCAGAGGCATCAGTTGTTACCGACACTGTGGCTCTCTCAGGATCCTCTAAAAGAGTCTGGTTGCCTTGGCTTGGGTCATTTTTGTATTCCATCTCCAAACACCAGTGATGGAAAAATCATATCCTTCCTAAAGTCCAGAGATCAAAGGCAGTGGGAGTGGGGTAGGGGCAGGAGGGCCAAGGTTATCTATGCTTTGCCCAAAAGGGCAGAGAGGATGAGTGACTGTCCAAAGTCACCCAGCATCAGAGGTGAAAAAGCCAACCCAGGCTTCCCATTCCTCAGCTGGTGCCTGAGACCCGAAGGGACGATTTTGCAGTGGGCATGAGGGCAGAAGCGGGGATTCTGAAGGGGATTCAGCCTAAGCTTGAATCCTAGATGGTGTAACTGGGGGCAAGGGATGAACCTCCCTGTCCCAGAAGTCTTTGTCTGTCAAATGGGAACGCCACGGTGACTACCTTAGAGGATTGCATGAGGCTTAAATAGAGGCTGCCTGTGCAGAGTGGGGGCTCAGGAATACAGCTCAACGCCCACCCCCAGGACAGTGCCCGCCCCTGCTCCCCATCTTCCACGGCACACAAGGATGGCCAGGCAGGAGGGCCCGCTTCGGTAACTCCAGGCTGAGACCTGGTACTGTTCTGTTCTGGGCACTGCTGCAGAGAATGGAGGCATGATGAACAGCTGAAACTCAGAGCGTCTGGTCAGACCTGGCTTCCCTATCAGGTTGCTCTGTGAGCCTGGGCTACTCACTGTCCCTCTCTGAGCCTTATCGTTCTCATTTGTAGAAGCTGGAAAAGACACACCCGAGCAAAGGCAGAGGCACGAGACCTACAGAAGACCACCGACGGGAAAGATACAGGAGCTGTGCCGGCAGAAACAGACTCCCTCCTAGGCTGTTGGATGCCAAAGCCGGCCCCCACACCCTCACTTCCACTTCTGCTCGCAGAGGGCCACTTTAGCCACCGGGAGGATTTGGAGAGGCCCTGGATAGGCTTGGGAAGCAGGAAAGAACCCCTAGGGCTGCTGTTACTATGACAACAGGTGGCCCAGCCCCAGCCTGCTCCATCCTCCTTGCATCCCCAAGGCTTGCCTGGGGAGCACAGGGTCCTGGAGGCCCCTGGCCAGTGGAAGGCATACTTACGATTCACTGTCCCAGGTCAGGGCTGGTGACTGAGGCCGAGGAGACAGAGCCCTATCCTTGCCCTTATTTAAGCACTGGACCCAGAAGGGCGAAGGGGGAGGCTGCTGGTAAACATTAACCAAGGTCACCCCAGTTATCAGAGGAACAAACAAGGACTAAGTCCATCGGCTGGACACTGAACTGTCTGCTCACGTTGTCCAGCAGTGCTCCTTCTGGGCGGCACGCAGCCCTGTGCTCCATATCCCCGAGGGAGTCTTTGTGCCCAGCTCATAAACCACAGCATCCTGCATCCAAGCTGAGGTGGCATTGATGCTGACATTCTGGGGGATGGCATGATTTTGCTGGCCTGCAGTCCACTGGGGAGCTCTCAGTTGCTGCTTCATCAGTAGCAAGAGCTACCACTGATGGAACCACCTTGAAATGCCCAATGCCCACTGCTGGGACTTCCCTGGTAGTCCAGTGGTCAAGAATTTGCCTGCCAGTGCAGGGGACATAGGTTCGATCCCTGGTCAGGGGAGATTCCGTATGCTGTGGGGCAACTAAGCCCACATAGCAACTGATGGAGCCTGTGCCCTAGAGGCCGTGGCCCATAACCAGAGAAGCCACTGCAATGGGAAGGCCGTGCACCGCAACTAGAGTAGCCCCTTTGCCATAGCTAGAGGAAGCAGCAGCAAAGACCCAGAGCAGACAAACAAACAAACAAAAAGGCCCACTGCTGAAAATGCAAGGGGTAGAGAGTGTTGTGAGCTCAGCTGGCAGATAGAGAAACTGGCCATCTACTTAAAGTCACCAAGCAGACACAAAACCTCTCTTGCCTTCCCTGGAAAGAAAATGGGTCCTGACTGCAGCTGACACAGCTACCTAAGGCTGATACGGGTGGCATGGGCACAGGCCCAGGGTCAGAGAGTAAATCTACAGAGAGTTGTGTGGCCTCAGGCAAGCGGGTCCATCTCTCTGAAACATGGGGTAGTTTCATTTGCATCCTAAGGCCTTGGAGGTCCCACTTCCAGCTCATTGTCAGGGATATGGAAATCACTTATGTAAAGCACGGGGCACACTCTAGGCTCTTGATTTTGATCTGCACAGCGCTCTGTCACACCTGCTCACCAAGCTTCTCCAGGNCTGCCAAACCCTGTTCTTCGCAAACGTCAGCATAAGCATCCTCCTCTTTTCACTTCATGAACAGCAGGCGTCCATGCGCTGTCTCATCTTCCCCCGGAGCTTACCCTGAGAGGTGGGAGTTATTACTAGCCCCATTTTATAGATGGAGACAGCAAGGAGATCGAACCAGTCCATCCTAAAGGAAATCAGTCCTGAATATTCATTGGAAGGACTGATGCTGAAGCTGAAGCTCCAATACTCTGGTCACCTGATGCGAAGAGCTGACTCACTGGGAAAGACCCTGATGCTGAAAGATTGAGGCTAGGAGGAGACGGGGGCAACAGAGGCGGAAATGGTTGGATGGCATCACCAGCTCAATGGACACGAGTTTGAGGAAGGTCCAGGAGATGGTGAAGGACAGGGAAGCCTGGGGTGCTGCAGCCTGCAGAATCACAAAGAACTGGACATGCCTGAGCGACTGAACAACAGCATAGATGGAGAAATCGGGGGCTGTAGAAGTTAAATAAATGCCTAAAAATCACGGAAGTGAACTGGTGGCTTACAGAGCTAATGTTTTGTGTGGGCAGCAGGTGGGATCTTAGTTCCCTGACCAGGAATCAAACCTGTGCTTCCTGCGGTGGAAGTGGGGAGTCTTAATCACTGAGCCACAAGGGAAGTCTCTACAGAACCGAATTTAATCCTGGGTGTTTTGATTCCTGAATTTGGCATTTAGCCCTTCTCTGTGTACAAAGCTGAAGGCAGAGGCCTCAGAACAGAAAACCTCAGGGGTGGCCTGGCTGAACAAAGAGGGGCAGCGTCATTTTGTGGCTAAGATTGGAGGCTATGAGGCCAGAATGCCCACGCTCAATTTGCTATCAGTTCTGTGACCTTGGACTAGTTACTCACCCTCTCTGAACCTCAGTTTCCCAGTGATGATATGGATGTACTTCCCCTAAAAGACTATTATGCAAATGAAATAGGTGCAAAGTGCCAAGAAATGCCTGGCACACTGTCAGTTCTCAGAGGCATCAGTTGTTACCGACACTGTGGCTCTCTCAGGATCCTCTAAAAGAGTCCGGTTGCCTTGGCTTGGGTCATTTTTGTATTCCATCTCCAAACACCAGTGATGGAAAAATCATATCCTTCCTAAAGTCCAGAGATCAAAGGCAGTGGGAGTGGGGTAGGGGCAGGAGGGCCAAGGTTATCTATGCTTTGCCCAAAAGGGCAGAGAGGATGAGTGACTGTCCAAAGTCACCCAGCATCAGAGGTGAAAAAGCCAACCCAGGCTTCCCATTCCTCAGCTGGTGCCTGAGACCCGAAGGGACGATTTTGCAGTGGGCATGAGGGCAGAAGCGGGGATTCTGAAGGGGATTCAGCCTAAGCTTGAATCCTAGATGGTGTAACTGGGGGCAAGGGATGAACCTCCCTGTCCCAGAAGTCTTTGTCTGTCAAATGGGAACGCCACGGTGACTACCTTAGAGGATTGCATGAGGCTTAAATAGAGGCTGCCTGTGCAGAGTGGGGGCTCAGGAATACAGCTCAACGCCCACCCCCAGGACAGTGCCCGCCCCTGCTCCCCATCTTCCACGGCACACAAGGATGGCCAGGCAGGAGGGCCCGCTTCGGTAACTCCAGGCTGAGACCTGGTACTGTTCTGTTCTGGGCACTGCTGCAGAGAATGGAGGCATGATGAACAGCTGAAACTCAGAGCGTCTGGTCAGACCTGGCTTCCCTATCAGGTTGCTCTGTGAGCCTGGGCTACTCACTGTCCCTCTCTGAGCCTTATCGTTCTCATTTGTAGAAGCTGGAAAAGACACACCCGAGCAAAGGCAGAGGCACGAGACCTACAGAAGACCACCGACGGGAAAGATACAGGAGCTGTGCCGGCAGAAACAGACTCCCTCCTAGGCTGTTGGATGCCAAAGCCGGCCCCCACACCCTCACTTCCACTTCTGCTCGCAGAGGGCCACTTTAGCCACCGGGAGGATTTGGAGAGGCCCTGGATAGGCTTGGGAAGCAGGAAAGAACCCCTAGGGCTGCTGTTACTATGACAACAGGTGGCCCAGCCCCAGCCTGCTCCATCCTCCTTGCATCCCCAAGGCTTGCCTGGGGAGCACAGGGTCCTGGAGGCCCCTGGCCAGTGGAAGGCATACTTACGATTCACTGTCCCAGGTCAGGGCTGGTGACTGAGGCCGAGGAGACAGAGCCCTATCCTTGCCCTTATTTAAGCACTGGACCCAGAAGGGCGAAGGGGGAGGCTGCTGGTAAACATTAACCAAGGTCACCCCAGTTATCAGAGGAACAAACAAGGACTAAGTCCATCGGCTGGACACTGAACTGTCTGCTCACGTTGTCCAGCAGTGCTCCTTCTGGGCGGCACGCAGCCCTGTGCTCCATATCCCCGAGGGAGTCTTTGTGCCCAGCTCATAAACCACAGCATCCTGCATCCAAGCTGAGGTGGCATTGATGCTGACATTCTGGGGGATGGCATGATTTTGCTGGCCTGCAGTCCACTGGGGAGCTCTCAGTTGCTGCTTCATCAGTAGCAAGAGCTACCACTGATGGAACCACCTTGAAATGCCCAATGCCCACTGCTGGGACTTCCCTGGTAGTCCAGTGGTCAAGAATTTGCCTGCCAGTGCAGGGGACATAGGTTCGATCCCTGGTCAGGGGAGATTCCGTATGCTGTGGGGCAACTAAGCCCACATAGCAACTGATGGAGCCTGTGCCCTAGAGGCCGTGGCCCATAACCAGAGAAGCCACTGCAATGGGAAGGCCGTGCACCGCAACTAGAGTAGCCCCTTTGCCATAGCTAGAGGAAGCAGCAGCAAAGACCCAGAGCAGCCAAACAAACAAAAAGGCCCACTGCTGAAAATGCAAGGGGTAGAGAGTGTTGTGAGCTCAGCTGGCAGATAGAGAAACTGGCCATCTACTTAAAGTCACCAAGCAGACACAAAACCTCTCTCGCCTTCCCTGGAAAGAAAATGGGTCCTGACTGCAGCTGACACAGCTACCTAAGGCTGATACCGGTGGCATGGGCACAGGCCCAGGGTCAGAGAGTAAATCTACAGAGAGTTGTGTGGCCTCAGGCAAGCGGGTCCATCTCTCTGAAACATGGGGTAGTTTCATTTGCATCCTAAGGCCTTGGAGGTCCCACTTCCAGCTCATTGTCAGGGATATGGAAATCACTTATGTAAAGCACCGGGCACACTCTAGGCTCTTGATTTTGATCTGCACAGCGCTCTGTCACACCTGCTCACCAAGCTTCTCCAGGTGGGAGGAGGTGCAATTCCTAGCCAGCCTCAGGCCTGTTTCTGTTTCCGCTGCATCTGGCTTCTGGCCAGCTAACTCGACCCACAGGCTGCCTGAATTTTCCTGGGACCTGTGGCCCCATCCAGGAGCTACGGTAGGCTTTTGGGGGCACTGGTGGTGGCCAGGGTGGTCATGTGGGATTGAGGCCAGTGGGGCCCTACTGGGGCGGTGCACGTAGTGCGATGCCAGCCACCTTGGGCTTTTCAGTCGGTTAGAGTCCACTTAGAAGCCTGAAGCAGTCGGCATCACGCTGTGTGCACCGCCCTACACGCCCTTGGCACGCCATGTATACTCTGTATTTGTTGAGCCAGTGGACAAGTGTGTCTTTGTCCTCCGCTCATCCCCTGGCCCCAGCTATGGGACTGTGTCTGGCGAATAGCCTGTAGGTTCCTTTAGCACACAGGTTTAGACCAGGGAATCCAGCATCCCCACTCACTGGCTGTGAGATCTCAGGTGAGTCGTTTAACTGCTTCATGCCTCAGTTTCCCCATCTGTAAAATGGGGATGTGACAGTTCGTACCTCGCTGGGCTGCTGCAAGGATTAAATGCAGCAGTTTCAGAGCTCACAGCCCAGCGTCGGGGGCACATGGTGAGCCCTGTGCCCGTGGGTCTCCCTGCTGTGATTCTAGGTGGGTGGTCTGGGGATGAGGGGAGCATTCCAGGAGCTTCCCTCCAGGCTTCCCTTAGTCCTCTCAGTGTCCCTGTGAGGGGAATGTGTACCACCCCACATATAGGAGCAGAAACGAGTTCAAGGAGGGAAGGACTCTCCGATTCCACAAGCTAGCTTCAGAATACTGACTTTCTCCTGAGCTGGCCGAAGGGGTTTCTTACCCAGGGCTCTGCACCTACCTGTAGCTTGAAGACCTAGGGTGTGATGAAACAAGGCCTGCCCTCCGTACCTCCTGGACATTTGTTCCCCTTCCCCTGTCTCAGTTTCCCCATCTGTAAAATGGCCTCCCTCCACGCCTGGCTGCCCCTCTCAGCTCTTGTGCTGAGTGGGCGTAGGCAATTGTCCAGGCTGTTTCCGTGCTTAGTGCCTCTCAGCCTGGTGGTCTGCTGCAGGTAGGAAGGTGCCCCCCCCAATCCCCCTTACCTTCAGTGCCAGGTTCTTGTGGCAGAAGGAACTCCTCCTCCCCTGGGGCTCCTGGAGGCAGTGTGTGCCCTGCGCGTAGCGCCTAGGCTCTGCCAGCACAGGAGGAAGGAGCTTCTGGGTGTTTCAGGCAGCAGGTCTGGGAGGGGTGGGGACCCTGGGCAGGAAGCCGCCTTGCACAAAGCTGCCAGGAGCCAGGCAGATGCCAGAAAGCCCTTCCCAGCCCAGGCGGCAGTCCTGTGTGTCACCTGTTGTCCCTGCTGTGTCTGGCTGTGTGACCTGGGATGAATCACCCAGTGCCTTTGAGCTTCTGTAAGCAGGCTGGTAGCACCTGGCAGAGCAGATTAAAGGGCATGACAGGTGTCTCCTTTTGGCCCAGAGCTGGGCATCAACATTTTGGCAGGTTTCCAGGGCCACCTGTGGAGGGAGGCAGCCTGAGCCACTTCTGAAAGGCACGAGGGGAGCCCCACAGAGGCTGAGATGGGCTGTGTTTATGGGGGAGGGTGTATTACAGATGCTGGCTGCAGGAAGAAGGGATGTAAGACATCAGGGGGAACTGGGGCACTTGGAGGAGGAGTGAAGAAAAGGCGTGAGGCAGGGCCTGGGAGAAAGTGAGGGGCTCTGGGTTGGGACCTGTTCCTTTTGAGTCCAGGGCTCCATGCTCAGCCCTTCCTCATCTCCTCATCCTCCCACTGCCCACTTCTCTAGTATTTCATGCTGCAGAGAGCTCCTCTAGACATGCATCCTGGGAAGGAGGGGTGGGATGATCTGGGAAAATGGGCAAGCACAGAATGCCTGGGTTGAGTCCACCCAGGGGCCATTCTCCAATCACAGATCAGAAGCCAAGCTGGAGAAAGTTCTGTCCACTTGGTTACTTCTGGAACTGTTGATTATTGTATCCAGACTGATTCTCTGGGAGTGAGTATATCCTAGAAAGATGCTGTGGGCTGGCTGTGAATCGGCGGTGTCTGGGGAGACCCTGTCCCCCCATAATCCTGCCTAGATATGGGAGAGGGGTGGAAAGAAAGATGACAGTGAAGTGTGCCATCTGCAGCAGGAAGGGAGTGAGGGGAGGAGTACAGATGAGGTAGATGAAGGACCAGAGGACCTGCTTGGTCCAGAGAGTGAGGGAGTACTTCCGGGATGCTACGTCTGTTGCCAGTTTCCCAGAGCGTATGGGACCTAGCCTACACTGCCTGCGCCAGGCACATACACAGACACATCAATGTACCCCCGATACTCACTATGGGAGCCCCCTTCCAGGCACTAGCTCCCTTCTTCAGGTGGCACTGTGGCTTCGTGCCTCAGGGATGGGCTGGGGGGCTGAGCACCTGGATTTAAGCCTTCACTCGACCACTCTCTGATGAGATCATAGCTAATTAATCTCTCTGCACCCTCATTTCCTCTTCTGTGAGTTGGGGAATAAGAATGACCACTTCTACCAGGACTGTGAAGACCCAGTGTGATGATAACACACAAGACCAAGGGCAGTCTCAGGCACAGATGGGCCCTAAGTCAATGCCAAACATATTTTATCTTTGATATTCTGAGCCCGGAAAACCTCAGATGAATCCTAGTATCTAAGCAGGAGAAAGATTTGGAGGGAGGGGCTAGCGCATTTGCCTAGGGACACCTCTTCAGATTCAAGCTTCTGACTAAAGGCCACCAATCCCCTCTCCTGGGGGCTGGGCTCATTTTGCTTCCTTAGGTCAGAGAGCCATGGGCAATTACATTTTTCTGAGCACCTGTGAGAGACCAAGGACCAAGTTGGGTGAGGGGTGGTTGGAGGCAGGGGAACCTGGACTTAGAGGAGGAACTCATTTCAGCTCTCTGAGCCTCAGTTTCCTCCTCTGTTAAATGGGCATACTTAGAATCTTTCTTGTTCATATGATTGTCATGAGGCTGAAATGTAGGGAAGCTGGTGGGGTGTTTGACAGGCTTGCTCTATTAGCATGCCTGGCACCATGTCCGTCTTCTCATAGCTCATTTACATTAGTAGGGATAGTTGTGTGCTCCAGGTTTTTGATTCCAGGAGATGGACTGAATTTGCATCATCAGGATGTGTTCACTTCATCCTGGCATTTCGCAACTCTACCAGCTTGCAACACCCTTGCGGACCTTCTTTCCTTCTGTGCCCAACCTCCACGGCTACTTCCTGTGCGTGCGGTTCAATTCTTGCTTTTTCTGGAACTATCTGACTTATTCACAGCTTTTCATTTCACTCTCCATCCTTACCTGGAGAAAAAGAAGGCAACTCTTTGCATTGTAAGTGACAATAGAGTTAACTATTAATAGAAGGAATAGAACACCCAGCTGTTGCTCCATCCCCTACTTGTTAAAATGAATAAAAGGAATGTTTTTATTGTCACTATTTTTTACATACTTTTTAACTTTATCCTTTTGAATGTTTGGCCATTATGGACTTCACCTGTTATGAGGCTCAACCTCTGTCCTGTTTAATAAGTATTTCCTTGTGGATGCTCACATTTTGGGAATAAGGAATCCCTTTCATTTATCTCTCTTCCCTCCACAACCCTGGCTGACATCTTGGAAAGCACACGCTTGTTTTCTGGCAGTGACACCATGCCCCAGGCCTATCTTCTTTCTCTTCTTCCCCAAGACTTGGTATCAGCAACCCTCTCTGGAAGAGAGCGGGAGTTGGCAAAGGTCCTCCTGGGCACCACAGGGAAGGCCGGATGTGCAGGAGGCTGAGAAGGACTTTGGGACTTGTTTTTCAAGATGTGTATAAGAGACAGCTTTCTGTTCATCAATGAGCAAGTCACTTCTGAGTTTTCTCATTTCTAAACTATTTAATACAAGAATAACATATCCACTGTCAGTTTTCTGAGAATGTGACAAAAGTNCCGCGTGGGTGTCTCAGATAACAGAGAGCAATAGGGCTCTTTCAGCTTGCCCAACACAGACCTTGGGTTGCAGTGGTTCGATTTACCTTGTTGCCTTCTATCCTGTTGACTTTGGACATTTCTGTTTGCTTGAGTCCCTTGCTGCCTTCATTTTACAATGCAACCTCCCAAACCAGCTCCAATGTGTGATCTTTCAACACTTGCATCACATCACAGCCGACCCTTCGTGAGCACGTACTACCCCAGGCTCTGTGTCAGTCCTGTGCATTGGGTACCAGTGGTGTCCTCTCAGTACAGATGAGGAAACCGAGGCACAGCTACCACGAAGCTGACGGTGCGGCCCCTCTGCCTCCCTCCTCTCCTAGTCCTCCCTTCTTCCCTCTACTTACAGTCAGCTTCTGTGGTCCTCTTCCTTCATTTCCTCCCCGATTCATGCACTTGCTCATTTATTCACTGGTTCACTACATATTATGATCACCTTTTGGCTCAGAGTTGGCAAAGGCAAAAAGATTTGGTCTCAATTGCTCAGAAACTCATAGCCTGGTGGGAACCCAAACCTCAAGGGCCAAAGCCCTTTAAGTCGTCCCACTGAGGGAGAGATGGAGTGGGGATGTGTTTAAGAGATAAGCAGGACGCAGGAGCAACACTGGACGCGGAGCTGACATCAGGTGTAAATACCAGGAGGCACTGGGGCAGACCCCAGGGTTCCCTGGAAGCCCTGTTGGAATCATATGTCCTGACTTTCTGTTTAGTTCTTTCTGCCAACCCTCCCCTCCCTCTACGGAGAGTCTTTCCCGTTCCCCACGAAAAGAAGGAGCAAAGAGTCCAAAGACAGACCCACCTCCTGCTGGCAGTGCCCTGCAGACAGGGGCATTTCACAGCCTGTCTCCTTTTTTCCTCTCTTTCTACCCCATCTCTGCTCTGCGGCTCAGGCCCGCATCACCTCACCCATGCCTCTCCTCCTCCCGTGTCCTAGTCAGGTAGCTGAGACCCCTCCCCAGAGGCTTTCCTTCCCCAGAAGTCCTCTCCAGTAGGGGCAGTTTATTCTCGTACACACCTGCCACATGAGAAGTCCAATTCTCTTGGCCCCAGCCCTGCCTCCAAACCTCTCTTCCCCTAACAATCATGTAGCCACCTCCCCGCACAGTCCTGCCTTCTCCCAGCTTCATCGCTGACATCCACAGGCCCAGGGATCACATCCTGCATCCTAGGGGAAGGGCATCTGGGCCCAGCCTGGGCTCTTCTGCTGATCACCATCCTCGTGGATGGCTGTCTCAGCCTCTGGCCCCTCGCTTCCTGTCCTTCTCTGCTCCTGCCACCTCTTTAGCTTCTCTCCACCCACACATGACCCGCTTTGTTCAATGTCAAGTTGGAGGCCTCTTCAGTCAGCTCGTCATCTGCAGCCCCTTCCTGGTTGCCCCCTCCCCCCTGCCCCTCTGTCCCTGACCCTCACTGGTGTGAGCATGTGGAGGTCATCTACTTAAACCTCATGGCCCATCTGGCCCATCTCTTCGTTCCATTTCTGTCCATACCTTTGTGAGCAAGAGAGGAATGTCCCCCGAGGCGCCCGTGTCCTAATCTCCAGGGCCTGCGAATGTGTCATTTTCCACGGCAAAAAAGGGTCATTGCAGATGTGATTAATATTAAGGATCTTGGGATGCTGTGGTACATATATACAATGGAGATTCGGTTCGGTTCAGTCGCTCAGTCGTGTCTAACTCTTTGCGACCCCATGAATCGCGGCACGCCAGGCCTCCCTGTCCATCATCAACTCCTGGAGTTCACTCAGACTCATATCCATCGAGTCAGTGATGCCATGCAGCCATCTCATCCTCCATCGTCCCCTTCTCCTCCTGCCCCCAATCCCTCCCAGCATCAGAGTCTTTTCCAATGAGTCAACTCTTCACTTCAGGTGGCCAAAGTACTGGAGTTTCAGCTTTAGCATCATCCCTTCCAAAGAAATCCCAGGGCTGATCTCCGTCAGAATGGACTGGTTGGATCTCCTTGCAGTCCAAGGGACTCTCAAGAGTCTTCTCCAACACCACAGTTCAAAAGCATCAATGAGGTATTACTCAGCCATTAAAAACAATGCATTTGAATCAGTTCTAATGAGGTGGATGAAACTGGAGCCGATTATACAGAGTGAAGTAAGCCAGAAAGAAAAACACCAATATAGTATACTAACGCATATATGTGGAATTTAGAAAGATGGTAACGATAACCCTGTATGTGAGACAGCAAGAGACACAGATATATAGATAGAACAGTCTTCTGGACTCTGTTGTAGAGGAAAAGGGTGGGATGATTTTAGAGAATGGCATTGAAACATGTATAATATCATATAAGAAGCAAATCACCAGTCTAGGTTTGATGCAGGGTGCAGGATGCTTGGGGCTGGTGCACTGGGATGACCCAGAGGGATGGTGTGGCTGGGGAGGTGGGAGGGGGGTTCAGGATTGGGAACACGTGTACACCCATGGCAGATTCATGTTGATGTGTGGCAAAACCAATACAATATTGTAAAGTAAAAAAAAATGCAAAAGAAAACAGAAAGAAATTATCTTGGGTTATCCAGGTGAGCCTAATAAAATTAAAAAGGTCCTTATAAAAGAGGGACAGGAGGGTTGGAGTCAGAGAAGGAGATGATAGAAACAGAGGTTAGGTTGACATGAGGAAGGGGCCTCAGATCCAAAGATGCAGGTGCCCTCTAGAAGCTGGAGAAAGTAAGGGAAATAACTTACTTCCAGTCTCCAGAAGGAATTGAATTTTTCCCTGCTTCCACATTGCTAGTGGTGAAGAATCTGCCAGCCAATGCAGGAGATGCAAGAGATTCAGGTCTGATCCTCGGGTTGGAAAGTTTCCCTGGAAGAGGAAATGTCAACCCATTAGAGTATTCTAGTCTATAAAATCCCTTGGAGAGAGGAGTCTGGTGGGCTACAGTCCATGGGGTTCCAGAATCAGAAATGACTGACATGCACAGAGACCACCTTGATTTTAGATAAATGTTTTAACAAATTATATAGTTTTTAATATTTTGGCTGCACTGGGTCTCCAATGCAGCAAGTGGGCTTCTTCTTCCGTGGGGTCCTCTCGAGTTACGATGGGTACCCCAGGGACCTGCTCCTGTGGCCTCAGGAGAGGCCAGTCTCCGTGCATGTTGCGAGGGGCCTCTGGGGATTCCTCCCCAGTCGGCGCCGGGTCCTCAGTCCTCATCTGGATATGAGGCTGAAGCCTGAGCTTT
This sequence comes from Raphicerus campestris, assembly GCA_006410735.1. NCBI lineage: Eukaryota > Metazoa > Chordata > Mammalia > Artiodactyla > Bovidae > Raphicerus > Raphicerus campestris. Next base: position 39,947 of record SJYW01042994.1, read on the forward strand.
CCTCACCAGTGCTGACATGGGTCTTGGGGTTCCTCTGGAGCCCCCACAGGGGAGTCAAGCCTCATCTTGCATGGAGACGTGCACGACCGCCTTCCTCCTGAGCTGCAGCAGCAGTGTTAGGCTCCCTGTCGAGCAGACATAGGGATCTATGGCTTGCCCTCAAGGTATCCCAGGGCTGTCACACATGCCAGCGTGGCATGAGTCGATCCTCGGGGTGACAGTTGAGGCAGTGCAGGGCAGTCAGGTTCATCTGGAG
>SJYW01042994.1:48143-70994 GCA_006410735.1 Raphicerus campestris
GAGGCAGTGCAGGGCAGTCAGGTTCATCTGGAGTGGACGAGGCATTTGAAGGTCTTGTGGAATCAGTTCAGTTGCCCTGTGGCACGTGGCATCTTAGTTCCCTGACCAGGTATCAGACCTGTGTCCTCTGCTTTGGAAGGTGATTCTTAACTGCTGGACAACCAGGGAGGCCCTTTGATTTTGGATTTCTGACCCCCAGGACTGTGAGATAATAAATTTGGGCTGTTTTGGGAAGTAAGTTACAGTAATTTTGTTACAGCAGCAACAGGAAACTCGTACAATCTTCAAATTCCTTTGTGTCCTTTTGTGCCCACCCAGCACCCTCCATCCATCTAGTCACCCTCTGCCCCTTGCCCCATCCATAGTCCTGGGGTTCATGCCTGGAGCCCCAACACTGCCTTCTTGTTCCTGTAGTTTCTGCAGCCCGGCCCATCTCACTCCACCGGGCTCATCCCAGCGTCCCCTCCACATGGGACAAACAATAGCCCACAGGCCCATCCAGCCTGCTCTCGCTTTTGTATGGCCAGCAAGCCAAGAGGGCTTCAGCATGTTTAAATGATAGAGAAGAAAATGAAAGAATTGTGTAACGTTTTGTAACACACACAAAAATGATATGCAAGTCAGTCCTCAGCGCCCACATACAATGTTCTGCAGGGACACAGCCCCACCCATCTGTTCATTGTTCAACACAGCTTTCATGCTCCAGGTGCAGAGTTGAGTGGTTGTGGCAGAGACCGGATGGCCTTCAAAACCTAAGTATTTACTGTCTGGCTTTCCCAAAACAAACTCTCTGACCCCTGACTGGGGGCCCAGTCCCATCCACACCTTCATCTCACCATCACTTTGTCCCTGGCCGGGCATTGCCTCCCAGGCTTTGTCAGGCTGCTCTCCATCCTGCGAGGGAAGCCCCTTTGTCTTCCTCCCCACATGTCTGACACAGCCTTCCAGAACAGACTCATCCGTGAGCTTTCCTGATACCCCACCCCCATATCCCAGCGTCCCCACTGGCTGCTGCTTCCACGGCACTTGGTCCACCTCCTTTACAACAGTTATCTTAGTAGCTGATGTTCTTTGAGCATATCATGAGGCCAGACAGGATCCTAAGTATTTCAGAGAGTGAGCTCTTCTCCTCACATTATGCCTATGAGGTGGGTATTTTGTGATCCCCCTTCTCCCAATGAGGAAACTGAGGCTCATAGATGTCAAGCAACTGGCCCCAGGTCACAGAGCCAGGGGACAGCAGAGGAAAGATTTGACTCAAGCTGTGTGACCACAGGGCAAGGAGCAATCCTCATACTCAGTTCTACCATTAGACTGTGGTTACCAGAGGCCAGGACCCTGTTCTTTCAGCCTCTCTGACTCTGAGTTGGGCCCCAAACAGGTGCGCACAGGGTGCTTGATGAGCTGAAAGAGAGTCGAAATGGAGCCTTAAAAAAAAAATCAGATGGTTAAGGTGCTTTGCCAGGGTACAAGTGTGGAAACCTTTAGCATGCTAAACATTTGCACGGGGCATGCAACTTCATAGACTAAAGAACAAACAGTTGTTCTGGCTAATCGAGCCCAGCCAGAAGCCACCGTCTGAACAATCTCCCAGGGGCCCCCTCCATGGGAAGGCCGAGGGGAGAGGGCTGGCTTGTTGTTCCTTACAGCCTGGACTAAGAGCCTGGTGGCTCTGCTCGTCGTGCCTGGCCTCCCCCACCGCCCAGGGCTACTTCCCCATCTGCCTTTTCCTCTGTCCTGCAAGAAAAGGGGAACGGTTCATGGGAGCACAGCACAGCGGGGGCTGAGCTATGATGGTGAAATGCCACCAAGGGAAGGGGGTTGGTTGCGTCATGCCCTCTGTCCCCTTCTTCTGCTCTCTGGGGCTCAGCCTGGTGAGTGTGAGGGCCCTTCCCCTTGGCCCCACTGCCCAGGAGCTGACCCTCTTGTCCCCTTACCACCTCCAGGTATGTACCCTCACACCCACCCTCCCCACCAGCTACATCCCCCTCCAACCTCCAGCTCCTCACAACATAAGCCTGGAAAAAAACCTCCCCATCCTCTGTTTGGCTGTTGGGAGCCAGCACTGTGAACACATTCTCATCTTCCCAACAGCTCTGCAACAAAGATCGTGTCATATCCACCCTGCAGGTGAGGCTCAGAGAGAATAAATAGAATGAATCTATAAAATTCATTTTATAGAATTGAATGAATTCTCTCTCTTGAATCTTCTTCTCAGTTGCTACCACCTTGATATCACTTCCTTTCCTTATTTTCATGAGTCTATTATTACCAAGATGTTATTTATGTGTGGTAAAAACATAATCCTGAATGTACAGTTCAATACGTGTTCACATTTGTGCACATCTATGTAACCTCCACTCTGACTGACATGTTAAAGAATACATCCTTCAGTCCAGGAAGTTTCTTCCCATCCATCACCCAGTCCTCGCCGGCAGCTTACGTTTGGGCGTTGGTCTCCATCGACGACTCTCGCCTCTTCCAGAAGGGCATGTACATGGGAGAATACATTCTGGACATTTGTTGTGTCTTTGGTTCGACAGCGTGTTTTTGAAATTCATCGAAGACACTGCCTCTTTCAGCAGTTTTGCCCGTGTTTCTTGCGGAGTACAGTTGCATCTTAAGGATGGGCCANCTCTTCCAGAAGGGCATGTACATGGGAGAATACATTCTGGACATTTGTTGTGTCTTTGGTTCGACAGCGTGTTTTTGAAATTCATCGAAGACACTGCCTCTTTCAGCAGTTTTGCCCGTGTTTCTTGCGGAGTACAGTTGCATCTTAAGGATGGGCCACAGTCAGCGTATCTACTGAGAATGTCTGGGCAGTTTCTAATGCTGACTATTAGGAATCAAGCTCCTATGTGCCTTCACGGGCAAGTCTTGTGTGACCGTGTTTTCATTTCACTTGGGTGGAATGTCCAGTGATAGGATCTCCTGCATGGAACTTTATATGGAGCTGCCCTCTCTCCGTTCCACCTTCNGTGATGGACAGGGAGGCCTGGCGTGCTGTGATTCATGGGGTCGCAGAGAGTTGGACATGACTGAGTGACTGAACTGAACTGAACACCTTTCTAATGAATCAGCTCTTTGCATCAGGTGATCTAATTATTGGAGCTTCAGCTTCAGCATCATATTTGTCCTTCCAGTGAATATCCAGGGTTAATTTCCTTTGGGATCAACTGGCTTGGTCTTCTTACTGTCCAAGGGAACTCTCAAGAGTCTTCTTCAGCCCCACAGTTTGGAGACATCATTTCTCCAGTACCACAATTCTTCAGCACTCAGCCTTTTTTATCTCACATCTGTACACAACTGCTGGAAATACCATAGATTTGACTATATGGACTTTTGTTTCCAAAGTGATGTCTCTGCTTTCTAATACTGTCCAGTTTGGTCATAGCTTTTCTTCTAAGTATCAAGTACCTTTTAATTTTGTGGCTGCAGTCACCATCGACAGTGATTTTGGAGCCCCCCAATATAAAATCTGCCACTGTTCCCACTTTTTCCCCATCTATTTTCTATGAAGTGATGGAACCAGATGCCATGATCTTAGTGTTTTGAATGTTGATTTTTAAGCCAACTCGTCTTTTTCACCTTCATCAAGAGGCTCTTTAGTTTCTCCTCACTTTCTTCCATTAGAGTGGTATCATCTGCATGTCTGAAATTGTTGATATTTCTCCCAGCAATCTTAATTCCAGTTTGTGAGTCATCCAGCTTGGCACTTTGCAAAATGTACTCTGCTGCTGCTGCTGCGTCACTTCAGGCGTGTCTGACTCTGTGAGACCCCATAGGTGGCAGCCCACCAGGCTCCTCTGTCCCTCGGATTCTCCAGGCAAGAATACTGGAGTGGGTTGCCATTTCCTTCTCCAATGCATGAAAGTGAAAAGTGAAAGTGAACTCACTCAGTCATGCCCGACTCTTAGCGACCCCATGAACTGCAGCCTACCAGGCTCCTCCGTCCATGGGGTTTTCCAGGCAAGAATACTGGAGTGGGGTGCCATTGCCTTCTCCAATGTGCTCTGCATATAAGTTAAATAAGTAGGGTGACAATATACAACTTTGATGCACTCCTTTGTTCCATGTCTGATTCTAACTGTTGCTTCTTGTCCTACATACAGGTTTCTAAGAAGACACACAAGGTGGTCTGGTGTTCCTATCTCTAAGAATTCTCCACAGTTTGTTGTGATCCACACAGTCAAAGGCTTTTGCATATCACTGAAACAGAAGTAGATGTTTTCATCTGGAATTCCCTTGTTTTTTTTTTTTTATGATCCAATGGATATTGCAATTTGAACTCTGGTTCTTCTGCCTTTTCTAAATCTACCTTGTGCGTCTGGAAGTTCTCAGTTCATATACTAGTGAAGCCTATCTTGAAGGATTTTGAGCATTAACTTGATAGCAAATGAAATGAGCTCAATTGTGTGGTAGTGTGTATATTCTTTGGCATTGCCTTTCTTTGGGATTGGAATGAAAACTGATACTTTCCAGTCCTGTGGCCACTGTTGAGATTTCCAAATTTGCTGGCATACTGAGTGCAGCAATTTAGCAGCATCATCTTTTAGAATTTGAAATAGCTCAGTTGGATTTCCATCACCTCCATTAGCTTTGTTGGCAGTAAAGTGAGGCTGCAAGGGAAGCTGGGAAGTGAAGAGGAAGATGTAGGGACTTGGGAGTGCTTGGCCACATCCAGCCTCTAGTTCAGTCCCTGGCACACCTATCACGGCCTTTGAAGAAATAATTAAGGAATGTTTATAATCTCTAAATTTCATGCATAAACTCTTCTGACATTGTGGCTGGTTTTCTGCCCAACACTTTGGTCATTCTTGAGGATTTGTGATTCTCCTGAGCTCAGGAGAGTTCTGAGAAAGGTCTCCAGGTGTACTTTTCTAAGTCATGATTTCAGATTTCCTGTGAGTTCCTGCATACCTGAACTCATGAACAAATCAATGAAAGTGCTCTTGGTATTTTCCTCAGCAACTTTAAGTTCAGTGTATTAAACTATCACACTAGGACAGAACTATACAGTTGGGAGTCATTAGGACTCTAACAGGTTGGATCTCTTAGAGCCCTGGGACTACAAAACCTTTAATCTGAGGATGTCACAGACCTGAACTGAACAGCATTTACAAGACTGGGCCATTTTATGTGCAAAGAACCTGAAGAGACATTTTTCCAAAGAAGACACACAGATGGCCAACAGGTGCATGAGAAGATGCTCAGCATCACAATAATCAGGGAATGTAAATCAAAACAACAATGAAATATCACCTCACACTTGTTAAACGGCTATCATCAAAAAGACAAACGATAATCTTGGTGAAGGTATGGAGGAAAGGGAACCCTTGGGCACCCTTGCTGGGAATGTAAATTGGTGCAGCCATTATTGAAAACCATATGGAGATTCCTTCAAAAACTAAAATACGATCCAGCAATTCCACTTCTGAGTGCATTTCCAAGGAAATGAAATCAGTATCTCAAAAAGATAACTGAGTTCTTGTGTTCATTGCAACATTACACACAACAGCCAAGATAATTTAACAACCTAAGTGGCTGTCAATAGATAAATGATAAAGAAAATGGGATATATATGTTTATATAAACAAACCTGTAACCAACTTATATACAGAGAAATTTTGTCATTAAGTCACTGCAACTGTGGAGGTTGTTTGTTGCTGAAGAATAACCTAATTAATCCTGACTAGAATGGTACAACATTGATATTTCGCTGGAGCCACCTCATGCTTTGCTGACAAAGGTCCGTCTAGTCAAAGCTATGGTTTTCCTGTGGTCATGTTTGGATGTGAGAGCTGGACCATAAAGAAAGCTGAGCACTGAAGAATTGATGCTTTTGAACTGTGGTGTTGGAGAAGACTCTTGAGAGTCCCTTGAACTGCAAGGAGATACAACCAGTCCATCCTAAAGGAAATCATCCCTGAATATTCCTTGGCAGGACTACTGCTGAAGCTGAAACTCTGATACCTTGGCCACTTGATGCAAACAACTGACTCACTGGAAAAGTCCCTGATGCTGGGAAAGACTGAAGGCAGGAGGAGAAGAGGATGACAGGATGAGATGGTTGGATGGCATCACCAATTTAATGGACATGAGTTTGAGCAAGCTCTGGCTGTTGGTGATGGACAAGGAAACCTGGCGTGCTGCAGTCCATGGGGTTGAAAGAGTCAGATACTACTGAGCAACTGAAATGAACCTCATGCTGTGGCTTGGTTCTTCTTGTCACTATAGAACTCTTGTCAGAAAAAATTGTCATTTTAATTAAAATAATAAATCTCTTATTTACCTGGAAGTTGTCAGGTTTATTGCTTTGTTTTCAGAAAACCAAAAATAAGAATAAGGATTTCTTATGTTAGATGTAAGATTAGATCCTAAGCCTTATTAGTCCATTCATGGAAAATGAATTCAACTTTTACATTTTAAGATAAAACTTTTCAAAAGTATTTACTCGCAGGTGAGATGGTTCTACTTTCCTGTATTATGGCTTATTAGGTAATGAATTCTCTGCTATAGAATCTTGGGTTGGGTGGCCTCTATAAAAGCTGTAAAGGATCTATTTTAATGATTCCTCAAGTGAATCATTGCATTGTGTGAACAAATATTTGGGAACATGTAATGTTAGGTGATGAAACTGGCAAAGTGAAGAAAGGGCTGGCTCAAATGTCAAATGATTGATTCCTGATTTATGCTTATCTGTTGATCTTGCATCAGGCTCCCTGACAACTCTTCTTTCTTTCTGTCTTCCCTATTTCTGTGAAAAATGCCACTGATATTCATCAGCTCACCCCTACGAAGTTCTTACGTGTAAGTCATAGTTTATAATCATCTGCCCGAGTAAACTCTTACAAAACCCTCTAAGACATATAGATGCTATTTCTCCATCAAACTGACATCTTCAACAGGACATCTGCTTGTGAATTGCTCTCTGGCAGCCATGACACGCGGCTGAATCTGCCTGAAGGTACGAGCCTCCCAGTTGCAGCCTGGGCTGTGGCAGTGAAGTAACTCAGTTCTTTATGAGCACGGAAAACACATGGCTGGAACTCAGTTGCACTGATTGATAAATGCTATGTGCTCAGTCATGTCTGATTCTTTGCGACCCTGTAGACTGTCGCCCCCAGGGGATTTCTCAGGCAAGAATACTACATTAGGTTGCCATCTCCGACTCCAGGGGATCTTCCTGATCCCACATTTCCTTTGTCTCCTGCATTGGCAGACAGATTTTTACCAGTGTGCCACATGCTAACTAAATTAACTTGACTGATGAATAGCCAAGGCAAAGATTTCTCAAGGTCAATCAGCAAAATCTGTATCTCAAACACAAAGAGAGGCTTGAAGGGTATTGAGGAGCTTAGATCCCAGCAGCCCGGCACCTTACTCAATGACTCTGGGCAACAATTGTCGTGTAAGAAATTGCAAATTGTATTTGGCTCCGAGCCCTGCCCTGAGAAATGGCTGAAGCTCCAAAGATCCCCTACTGTGGCTGACCTTCTCTCTTTCCCTTGGCAGTGAGATGGCCAACTGGCGCGTTGTCCTGGAAGCTATTAATCCCCCAGTGGGAATCAAAGCCTTTCTTCTCTGCTATAATTCATAGTGACGCCTCTTTGTCACCCTCTCATGCCCCACTCTAATGGGACCTCTTCAGTGTTTCCTCTTCTAGAAGAGGTCATGCCAGCTTCTGAAATCTGAGTAATTTCATTCCATGTTGTTTTATGTATAACCTGAGTTCAGGGATAAGATGTACTACCAACTCCTTGGCAGATTACCATCACTCACCCCAGTTCCTGCAGTGACCTTGGATCTCTGTCCTATGTATTTGCACCCAGAGTCCCTGGATGCCCACCCCTTCCCTGTGGGATGAGATTGGTTCCCTATTGAGCTGAGCAGGCTCACTCTCTCTGCAAGGGGCCTCCAGTTCCTAGCGGAACAATGGCCAGAAGAGATCAGGTTGAAATTGCTCAAAACTCTCCCCCTGTGCCTTGTGTGTGCACTGGGCCCCAACTCCACCTCCCACCACCCCACAGAGAGAACAGAGGTTCCCTCTGTCTCATACACAAACCACATTATCAGTATATATGGGAAAGGGTGACTTCTCGAACCTGCTTATTCACCTTTGTGCACCCTAGGGTGCCCACCACAGGGTTTGGCAGGAAGATATTGTGCTTATTAGCCAAGGGGCATGATCATGTTTAGAGGAAAGCATCGATGGTGCAGGGGTAAGAAGAGAGCATTGCTGGAGTGTGGTTCTGGAGTTGGTGAAGGAGGTGGGTCTGGTACACAACCAGAGGCGTTGGCCTGGGCTGGGAGCATGGAATGCTTCATCCATAGTATAAAGGGAAGGAAGGGTTTAAGGGCATATGTGCNGTGTGGTTCTGGAGTTGGTGAAGGAGGTGGGTCTGGTACACAACCAGAGGCGTTGGCCTGGGCTGGGAGCATGGAATGCTTCATCCATAGTATAAAGGGAAGGAAGGGTTTAAGGGCATATGTGCAAGAAAGTAGAAGAATGTTGAGCTGGAATCTCATAGATGTCCTCTTCTGACAGTGTCAATTTTCTCAATGCAGCAAGGAATAAAGTCATCCACTGAGAACCAGAATGGGGAGATGGTTTTAGAAGTCTTAGGAGAGAGGACAAAGTATGAAAGAGTCAGGGGAAAATGGGTGATGTTGACTTAGAGATATATAGGCCAATTTCTGAGTACTGTTAAGGGTCCCTTGTGCTTAGAGTGGTCTTTCCAGGTGGCGCTAGTGATAAAAGAATCTGCCTCCAATGCAGAAGGGGATGACAGAGGATGAAATGGTTGGATGGCATCACTGACTCAATGGACGTGAGTTTGAACAAACTCTGAGAGTGATGATGGACAGGGAAGCCTGGTGGGCTGCAGTCCATGGGGTTGCAGAGTCAGACATGACTGAGCGGCTGAACTGACTGACCAAGGAGACCAGGAGAGGGGAATATCCCCTTGAGGAAGGCATGGCAACACACTCTAGTATTCTAGCCTGGAGAATCCCATGGACAGAGTAGCCTGGTGTGCTACAGTCCATAGGGTCTTAAAGAGTTGGGTGTAAATGAAGCAGCTTANTGAGGTTCACACCAGCTCACAGAGGTTCACACTGGCTCACGGAGGTTCACACCAGCTCACAGAGGTTCACGTCAGCTCACGGAGGCTCACACCGACTCACTGAGGTTCACACCGGCTCACGGAGGTTCACACCGGCTCACGGAGGTTCACACCGGCTCACGGAGGTTCACACCGGCTCACTGAGGCTCACACCAGCTCACGGAGGTTCACACCAGCTCACGGAGGTTCACACCAGCCCAAGGTCCCTGGTCGACCTTCATCCCCTGATGTGCCCACTGGGTACATCATTTCAGACCTCTGGGCCCAGAACTGGTCTAGGAAAAAAGGGGATTTCAAACAGCTCCATGTGGATTCTTATTAATCTCTCAAATTGTGAGTGCAGAACAGAGGCAAGAGACATGTGAGAGAGCCAAGAAGACAGTTTTTGGATGAACTTAAATTGTGTCTGGTTTCCCTGGTGGCTTGGTGGTAAAGAATCTGTCTACCAGTACAAGAGAGGTGGATTTGATCCCTGGGTCAGGAAGATCCCCTGGAGGAGGGCATTAACAACCCACTCCAGTATTCTTGCTTAGAGAATCCCATGGACAGAGGAGCCTGGTGGGCTACAGTCCATGGGGTTGAAAAGAATCAGACATGACTGAAGGGACTTAGCATGGAAACTGCATCACAGGCCACATATGAATCCTAGGTTTTCTGTTCTTGCTGTGTCCTTTTGTTGTAAAGACACTGGGAACTGACCATTTCTGGCAGCATTTATTCATGGCTTTCCTACGAGGCAGACAGAAGTGGCTAGTAAATATTCTAATTTTTGTCAAGTGGACAATAAAGTTCCCTTTGTATGGTTACTCAGTTGTGGATTGGCTGAAAGGGATGCTTGGTGCTGAGGCCTGTTTTTGGTCTCCTTCAAAGCAGCTATTATGAGTTCTTTCTGAAGGCCATCTGTTCTGCCTGTTCTGTTATAAATGTGCTTGCTTGTGGTTATCCACCTATTTCTTCCTATCTAGGTTATATGGAAAAATTGGTACTAGAATTGGAAGGAGGAGATTGGAAAGTTCTGGAGCAAAAAATAGAAACTGTACCAAGAACTGGGAGGGCTGTTCAGGACAATCGGTCACACATAATTCTAGGGTGTGGCATGAGCTCAAGAGAGAGTGGTAAGAAGTTCAAAGGAAGCGCTCAACAGCATGGGCTCAGGCCTTCGTTACAAAGCTGGTGATGCAATTGGAGGGCTCCATTCACTTGTGAGGTAAAGAGGGCAGAAAACCACCAAATAATGAAAACAACTATGAGTAGAGGCAGAGCAGCAGGGAAAGTGGCAGGAGAAAAAGGAGACAGACAGGATGGTGTCTCTCGTGGTCTGACAGCCAGTGATTTCCACCACACTGATAATCTTGGCTCTGGTTATCACTTCCCTTCCAGGTTCTAAATAAATGTTTAAAAGGCCTTGAATTCTTTAAGCTCTTCCCTGGAAGCTCAGTTGGTAAAGAATCTGCCTGCAAGGCAGGAGACACTGATTCGATTCCTGGGTAGGGTAGATACCCTGGAGAAGGGATAAGCTACCTACTCCAATGTTCTTGGGATTCCCTGGTGTCTCAGATGGTACAGACTCTGCCTGCAATGCATGAAATCTTTGTTGGCTCCCTGGGTTGGGGAGACCCCGTGGAGGAGGGCATGGCAACCTAATCCAGTATGCTTACCAGGAGAACCTCCATGGACAGAAGGGCCTGATGGGCTACAGTTTTAAATAAATGTTTAAAAGATCTTGAATTCTTCTCTTAGAATGCAGGATGACTAGGAATTGTATTTGCCAACCTGGTCAGATTTGGCATCTATAACTTTATGCCTTGAGGTAATGAGGTCTTTGGCAAGAAGACATCCATGGGGATCCAGTAAGGCATTGGTATGGATTGTTCTAGCTCCAGAGGAAAGAAACAAAGAGGTCAATCTGACACCAGCCTTATCAAAAAGACCACCAGCCCTGATGCTCTGTGTACCTGCTTAGTTGTGTCAGACTCTGACCCAATGGACTGTGGCCCACCAGGCACCTCTGTGCACAGGATTCTCCATGATGAGAATATTGGAGTGGATAGCCATTCCATTCTCCAGGGGATCTTTCTGATCCAGGGATTGAACTTGGTCTCCTGCATTGCAGGCAGATTCTTCACTGTCTAAGCGACCAAGGAAGCTCAACCTTGATGCTTTATCAAGCACAGTTTAGGTCTTCTAGAAGAACCCCTTCTTCAGCGTTTGCATGGCTGAGCACCACTCAGAGCTATTAATACCTGGGTCAGAGATTCTCCAACTCTGTCATCCGACTCCCCCAAGCTGAAGAGGAGAGTGGACGTGGTTCTCTGGGGTCTGAGCAGGTGGACTCCTTTGAAAACTTGGCAAACTTTACCTTTTGCTCCATAGTACATGTGTTTGTTTTGACATGAAAACAATGCTTTAATCAGTTACTATTGAGTGAATGGAGGGGCTAGTTATCTCAAGACTGGTTTTGGACTCGGCACACACTGTGGCCACAAGCCAAACTCAGTGGGCTTTCTGTTAAAGTGCTCTCTCTTTCTCTCTCCTCCCACCCCTCTTTCCAGAGAAGAGATTATTCTCTTGGTTACTACCATGGAGAATTGCTGGATAAAAGGGGGGTGTGGTAGCAGTTTTCCTGAATTCCTGGGTTTGAATTTTCTCCCGAAGATATTCTTGACTGTGAAACTGTCCTCATTAAAATCCTAGTACAACTTCTGTCTGCTTGGTGCAAACAAGTGGGGTACAAACGCCCACCTCCAACCTCTGGCTGTCATGCGGTCCCTCCTGCTGGCCTTCCCCTCCTGGGCTCTGAAACAGCTTGTTGAAGCTCCAGCATTTCAGTGTGCTCTCACCCTGTCTGCTTGGTCTTACTGGTCAAGGTCACCCACTACTTCCCTGAGACACCTGAGTTGATGAGATAGGCTCCATCTCATTTTCTGTTCTCTTTCTTCCTTTTATTAAAATTGAAGAATGGTGGCTCAGGGGGTAGGGAATCTGCCTGCAGTGCAGGAGACCCGGGTTCGATCCCTGGGTCAGGAATACCCACTGGAGAAACACATGGTGACCCACTTCAATATTCTTGCCTGGAAAATCCAATGGATAGAGAAATCTGGTGGGCTACAGTTGCAAGGAGTCGAATGTGACTGGGCTACTAACACTGTACTTTCCATAGCCAATTGAAAATGTTGTGCTGATTTCTGCTATACAGAATTTCTGCTATACACACACAATTCAGTTGTGTGTGTGTATATATATATATATACACACACATCCTTTCTAATATTTTTTCCATTATTGTTTATCACAGGATATTGAACACAGTTTATCCTTGTTCTTCCTGATTTCACTGTATTCTTCCTCCTCCTTCTCTCCAGTTATGTTCACTATTCCCTCTGGAGCCTTGAATACAGTCCCTCTGGGCCTTGCTCCTTCAGCTTCCTGTCTCTTGTTTGTTTCACTTTTTCATCTGTACTTGCACATGTGTTTTGTTTCATTAAAGAAACATCNACACACACATCCTTTCTAATATTTTTTCCATTATTGTTTATCACAGGATATTGAACACAGTTTATCCTTGTTCTTCCTGATTTCACTGTATTCTTCCTCCTCCTTCTCTCCAGTCATGTTCACTATTCCCTCTGGAACCTTGAATACAGTCCCTCTGGGCCTTGCTCCTTCAGCTTTCCTGTCTCTTGTTTGTTTCACTTTTTCATCTGTACTTGCGCATGTGTTTTGTTTCATTAAAGAAACACCTGTTTCCAGCTGCCATGTGAAGAATAAAAGCCCTGATGCCGAGCCTAGTTGGAGGCCCCTTGCACAGCACAAGACCTTACCTCTGTCATCCACCTGGGTGACAGCTTTATAAAGCACCACATGTTAATTCACTCATTTCATTTTTGAACAGCTCCTGAGGACTCACCATGTCTTAGTTTCTGGAGCTACAGATATCAGCAATACAGATGTCTTTCCTACCCAGGTGGAGCTTAGAGTCTACAGGGAGACAGATTAGAAAAAACCAATCAATACATGATCATAAGCCACTGTGATAAGTGCAATGAAATAAAATAATGTGGAATGTTCTCAGGGTTTCAGTTCAGTTCAGTTCAGTTTAGTCGCTCAGTCGTGTCCGACTCTTCACGACCCCATGAATCACAGTTTAATAGGATGTAATTCAGATTTTGAGGGGCTCGCCAAAGACATTCTTTGTAATAAAACAGATTCTACCTGGGCCAATTGGAAATCCCAACTCTAATGNTCGCTCAGTCGTGTCCGACTCTTCACGACCCCATGAATCACAGTTTAATAGGATGTAATTCAGATTTTGAGGGGCTCGCCAAAGACATTCTTTGTAATAAAACAGATTCTACCTGGGCCAGTTGGAAATCCCAACTCTAATGTAAACCATGATAATATAATGAGCAAGGGCAAAATTATCTCACTAAAAGAGAATTTTATGATTATGAGCTATTTTAATATGATTTCTACTTATCCGCCAGTTGCAGGCGTTTGTACCTGAAGAGTTGTTAAAGACTTTTTAAAAACCTAATTAGTTAGTTTTGGCTGTGCTGGATCCCCACTGCTTCTCAGGCTTGTTCTCTAGCTGGGGTGAGCAGGGGCTGCTCTCTAGCTGCAGTGCACAGCCTTCTTCTTGCTTTGGATTCTCTTGTGCAGAGCATGGGATCCAGGTGCATGCACTTCAGTAGTTGTGGTCCACTGGCTCCGCGGTTGCAGTTTCCAGACTCTAGAGCACGAGGTCAGTAGTTTGTGGTACACAGGCCTAGTTGCTTTGAGGTATGTGGTATCTTCTTGCACCAGGGACCTAACCTGTGTCTCCTGCACTGGCAAACAGATTCTTTATCACTGAGCCACCAGGGAAGCCCAAGTCTTGCTAAAGATCTATATCCACTGTGGTCATAGTTCTTTAAGTGATTAGTATACATTCAAAATTTGGAGAATGTATAGATACTATGATTGAAATGGTTATAGGTAGTTACATTAAATGTTGTAAGAATAACACTAAATTAACTGCACCTCAATTTTTAGTTGTATGTCAATTGTATTTAACATGTGATTTGGGTGCATTTGTATCTTGGAATAAAATGAAGAGATATTAGACTTGCTGTAGGTATATTTCCCATACCCTGCCAGGACTAAAGTGAAAGTCGTTCAGTCGTGTCCGATTTTTTGCAACCCCATAGACTGTACAGTCCGTGGAATTCTCCAGGCTAGAATACTGGAGTGGGTAAGCCTTTCCCTTCTCCAGGGGATCTTCCCAACCCAGGGATTGAACCTTCTGGCAGAAGGCAGAAAGCCAAGACTCATCCTAGATGCCTGGCTCTTCCCACTGTTAGCCTGTCAAGTCTTTGCAATTCTCAATGCTCTTTCTAGTTTATATTCTCCTTTACATTCTTGCTATTTTAATCTCTCATCAAGTTTCATNCTATAAAAGAAAAGAATCTGAAACATATATATACATATATATGGGCTTTCTAGATGGCTCGGTGGTGAAGAATCTGCCTGCTAATACAGGAGACACAAGAGATGTGGGTTCAATCTGTAGGTCAGGAAAATCCCCTGGAGGAGGAAATGGCAACCCACTCCAGTATTCTTCCCTGGGAAATCCCACGGACAGAAGAGCCTGGCAGGTTACAGTCCATAGGGTCACAAAGAGTTGGATACCACATGAGTGACTGAGCACACGCATGTATTATACGTAACCGAATCCCTTTGCTGCTCACCTAAAACTAACAGAACATATCAACTGTAAACTGAAACTGAAGCCACTCAGTCGTGTCCAACTCTCTGCAGTCCCATGAACTGCAGCCCACCAGGCTCCTCAGTCCATGGAATTTTCCAGGCAAGAGTACTGGAGTGGGTTGCCATTGCCTTCTCCAAAATCAACTATACTCCAATTTTAAAAAAGCCAACAAACTTAACACNCCCACCAGGCTCCTCAGTCCATGGAATTTTCCAGGCAAGAGTACTGGAGTGGGTTGCCATTGCCTTCTCCAAAATCAACTATACTCCAATTTTAAAAAAGCCAACAAACTTAACACTTAACGTAGCTCTATGTGCCAGACACGTTTAAACTGCATTATTCCCTCACTGAGGGAAGCAGTGATTCTTTGGTGAAACTGAGATAAAAGACCAGGACACAATTGTCTCCTTTTGCTGAAAGCAAAATGGAGCAGATGACAGAAGTTTTACAGGTCAAGGTGCTGACTCAGGAATCAAGGCCATGGAGAACAAATCACATGGCTGGTGCCTCTAGAGTGGTTGAAAGACAATGAACTAAGAACTAACCTGATGCGGACAGGGAATGCCTGCAGAGCCGTGTCAGCTTCGCACATCAAGGTTTGGGCAGGATCCTAGGAATGGTTCTGTCAGAGCCTAGAAGAGCCTCCAGTCCAGCTCAGAGACCCAGTCATGCTGGCCAAGGGACCTAGGATCTGGAAAAGCAGAAGGACCTGGTGAGAGATGAATAGCCTTCTTGAAAACCCAACTTCAGCCTTAGATCAGCAGGACCAAAGCTATTTTGGAGTACACATATTAGCACCATTATTTCAGGACCTCTTTTCCCAAATGCTGTGACTCAAAATAACATTCCAGGACATTGTCTCTGACACTTTCCTGACACTAACTTAATATAAAACCCAGTATCTGGGAATAAAGCATAACATTCAAACAAAAGGAAAATACCTTAATTTATATGCAGTATCCAACTCTTTATAAATTGTAAGTAATTAATTTTATCTGAGAGGCTGGAGTCAATGAGCAACTTTCCTTTACCCCTGGGTCTGATAAGGGGCCAGCCAATTACACTGTGGAAAGAAGGATGGGAGATGCCCAGAGAAAAAGAAGCAGTGACTTCATTATCTATTAGTTCGTTGAGTCAAGTAACTGACCAGTGAATCTATCAGCCATGTTCACCAGTGTTCCAGGAAAAGCCTCAGTCCTGCTGACCTTCTCTGACTATCCAGCACACAGAAAGTCTGCTTTTTCTTATTGTCTGTGAATCTTGTCTCAAGAAAGACAAACCAGCTGGGTTTTAGGCCCCATCAAATGTCATCTTAGATTATATTCTGAAAGCAAATATACACTGCTGGTGGGTTCCCAGCAGACGGAGGGACAGTCATGAGTCCTTGGAAAGGGATGTTGTTTTGGTTGGTTGGCAGGTTTTTGCTTTAGGTTTGGTTTTAACAGTTGAGCCTGCCCATACGTTCTGCTTTGCTAGGGCTGCCATAAGAAAATATCACAGAATGGGAGGTTTAAACATGGAGACTTATTTTTCATGGTTCTGGAGGCTGGGAGCCCAAGATCAAGGTGCCAGCAGGTTGGTTTTCTCTGAGATCTGTGTCCTTGGCTTCCAGACGGCTGCTTTCTCCTTGTGTTCTCACCTGGCCTTTCCTCTGAGCACATGTATCTCTGGTGTCTCTCCATGTGTTCAAATTTCCTCTTCCTATAAGGACACCAGTCACATTGGATTAAGGTCCATCTTAAGGGCCTTATTTTAACTTAACTACCTCTTCTGAGGCCCTAAATACATTCAAGGGATTAGATCCAAATAGATTCAAGGGATTAGATCTGATAGACAGAGTGCCTGAAGAACTATGGATAGAGGTTCATGACATTGATTAGGAGGGAGTGATCAAGACCATCTCCAAGGAAAAGAAATGCAAAAAGGCAAAATAGCTGTCTGATGAGGCCTTACAAATAGCTATGAAAAGAAGAGAAGCTAAAGGCAAAGGAGAAAAACAAAGATATACCCATCTGAATGCAGAGTTCCAAAGAATAAAAAGGAGAAATAAGAAAACTTTCCTCAGCGATCAATGCAAAGAAATAGAGAAAACAACAGAATGGGAAAGACTAGAGATCTCTTCAAGAAAGTTAGAGATCCCAAGGGAGCAATTCATGCAAAGATGGGCTTGATAAAGGACAGCAATGGTATTGACCTAACAGAAGCAGAAGATATTAAGAAGAGGTGGCAAGAATACACAGAAGAACTATGCAAAAAAGATCTTCACAACCCAGATAATCACGATGGTGTGATCACTCACCTAGAGCCAGACTTCCTGGAATGTGAAGTCAAGTGGGCCTTAGGAAGCATCACTAAGAACAAAGGTAGTGGAGTAGTTGGAATTCCAGTTGAGCTATTTCAAATCCTAAAAGATGATGCTGTGAAAGTACAGCACTCAATATGCCAGCAAATCTGGAAAGCTCAGCAGTGGCCATAGGACTGGAAAAGGTCAGTTTTCATTACAATCCCAAAGAAAGGCAATGCCAAAGAATGCTCAAATTACCACACAATTGCACTCATCACACACGCTAGTAAAGTAATGCTCAAAATTCTCCAAGCCAGGCTTCAATAGTACATGAACTGTGAACTTCCAGATGTTCAAGCTGGATTTAGAAAAGGCAGAGGAACCAGAGATCAAATTGCTAACATCCATTGGATCATTGAAAAAGCAAGAGAATTTCAGAAAAACATCTATATCTGCTTTATTGACTATGCCAAAGCCTTTGACTATGTGGATCGCAATAAACTATGAACAATTCTGAGAGAGATGGGAATACCAGACCACCTGACCTGCCTCTTGAGAAACCTATATGTAGGTCAGGAAGCAACAGTTAGAACTGGACTTGGAACAACAGACTGGCTCCAAACAGGAAAAGGAGTACGTCAAGGCTGTGTATTGTCACCCTGCTTATTTAACTTCTATGCAGAGTACATCATGAGAAACACTGGGCTGGAAGAGGCACAAGCTGGAATTAAGATTGCTGGGAAAAGTATCAATAACCTCAGATATGCAGATGACACCACCGTTAAGGCAGAAAGTGAAGAAGAACTAAAGAACCTCTTGATGAAAGTGAAAGAGTAAAGTGAAAAAGTTGGCTTACAACTCAGCATTCAGAAAACTAAGATCATGGCATACTGTTCTATCACTTCATGGCAGATAGATGGGAAAACAATGGAAACAGTGAGAGACTTTATATTTTGGGGGTCCAAAATCACTGCAGATGGTGTCTGCAGCCATGAAATGAAGACGCTTTCTCCTTGGAAGGAAAGTTATGACCAACCTAGACAGCATATTAAAAAGCAGAGACGTTACTTCGACAACAAAGGTCCATCTAGTCAAGGCTATGGTTTTTCCAGTAGTTATGTATGCATATGAGAGTTGAACTATAAAGAAAGCTGAGCACCGAAGAACTGATGTTTTTGAACTGTGGTATTGGAGAAGACTCTTGAGAGTCCCTTGGACAGCAAGGAGATCCAACCAGTCAATCCTAAAGGAAATCAGTCCTGAGTATTCAATGAAGGATTGATGCTGAAGCTGAAACTCTGATACTATGGCCACCTGATATGAAGAACTGACTTGTTTGAAAAGACCTTGATGCTGGGAAAGATTGAAGGCAGAAGGAGAAGGGACGACAGAGGATGAGATGGTTGGATGGCATCACTGACACGACAGACATGAACTTGAGTAGGCTCCAGGAGTTAGTGATGGACAGGGAAGCCTGGAAAGCTGCAGTCCATGGGGTTACAAAGAGTTGGACACAACTGAGCGACTGAACTGAACTGAAGGTCTATCCATGAGAACAGTCCTATTCTGAGGTACTGGGTGTTAAGATTTTATCACCACTTTAATTTTGCAAAAGGGAGATGATCATTGCAACCATGTCAGAAATTTCTGTGGGGATAAATGAGAATGCATGCAAACTGTGGCAAATTTCTTGACATAGGCCTAGCACTCAAAGGAACTCATTTTTAAGATTTTTAATAACATGAACACATTATTATCCTCATTTAATACACAGGAAAACTGTGGTTCAGAAACTTTAAGTACTAAGGAACTTTCCAAAGTCACCTAGTAAAGAGTGGATCTGGGATTTCAGCCTATTACAGTTGTTTTCTGCAACCACTTTATGCTGTTTCTTGTTCTTTGTAACTAATGTGTAAGTTCTGATAGAAGTTTGGATTAGAATAAAAAATTTGTGGTGGAAGTTGGGAAAGGCAGATAGAAGGTTGTCTTGGAGGCTTATGGAAAATGTGCGACCATCAGTTTCAAAGAGGTAGAAAGAAGACTCAGGGAATAGAGTTGTGCAAAGACTTCTTTGGAAATTGAATGAAAGAACAATAAAGCACTGAAATTAACAAAAACACCAGAAGCCATTGTTTGGACTGCCATTTATAACACAGAAAGGGAAAACCGGAAGCAATATACCTCCCAGAAATGTTAATGGCGTTCAGAGTTATTTTTAACTATTTGCCAAATTCTTAGAACTGGAGGAAAAAAGCTATTAGATTTTTTGACCTTTATACAATTTGCACAATCCACAGGAGATTTTGCATTTCCTTTTTCCACTCTGGCCTGATGGAAATAATAATTCTCTTTGTAAAGGATTCTCCTGAGCACCTCTGGTTGAGAGTAAAAGAAACATAAATTGAAAAGCAAAATGAATACAAAACCCTTTCTGCAGAGTTGGGAAGCAGCAGGCAGACACAGACTGAGAACACTAGTATGCCAGTCATCAGTGTCTATCCGCAGGCGTTATTGGCCCCAAGACACTTTCTGTGGGTTGACAGCTCACTGTTGGCTTGGGGCAGTGCAAGAGCCGAGACAGAATCTGTGAAAGCCTCCTGTTCTTTCACCTCTGTGTGCTTGGTCAGGGACCCTGCAGACCACTTTAAAAAAAAAAAACAACAAACTTTGCATCGACGGAGCACGTGGGTGGAAATGTCATTAGCTGGTCCAAGGCGCAGCCTAGGCACAGGAGAGGCTGGGCAGCAAAGTGGAGCACGGATGAGCTCCCTCCATCTAGAAGAGAAGGCAGTTCTCTTAGGTTGAGTATGGGGGCTTAAAGGTTACCAGAATTCATGTGATAGAAAATAAAAAGAAACTTCTAACCAGGACTGTTTTGTGCCCCCAAATCACACTTGTCTATAGAAGCAGGTGGATCAAGGTCTCTACAGCCAAAGACTTGGAAGCGTTGGGAGAGTAAAGATCCAAATTTAGAGGCCTTTCCAACCAAGGTCTCTTTTGGCTGAGGGTAAGTGCTAACTGTTGCCCCATCCTATTTGCAGATCCAAATTTCAAAATTCTCTCTTCTACATCTATCCTGAGTAGCATAAATCACTTTGAGGAAACAAAATAATCATTCTGAGCAAATGACCTCTGTTACAGAGTTGGGAAAGCCAAGAGAAAAAAAAAACACAAAAATAATTAGACATGATTAATACATTCAAAATATTCATTAAATTGGCCAGTTGAGTCAGTAGTTTTCTCATATATAAAGTACAAAAGGCAGCCAGCAAATGTAAGGAAAGAGCTTTCTGCAAGAGCAACAAGACATGTAATACTCTTGTAAATGATATTAGCAAGAGAGGTGAAGGAGCTTTAGGAAAAAAAGAAAAATGAAGAGTTTGTTAGGGCCACAGACAGATGAGAATAAGAGAAGAGATTCACCTTGTTCTTTGACCAGAAGACTCTACATTTTATAACATGTACATATTCTTGAAGTTAATTTACACATATTGTATAATTCCTATCAATATCTCAGCAAAATTTTTCTTGGACTCTAACAAAAGGACTCAAAAACTCATCTCAATGACTCATTTTATTGAAAAAGTCCTAGAAATATTTAAAAAATAAGGATAACATGGGGAATTTATTCCATACAATGAAACTACAGTATTACCACATGAAGTACCAGATACAAAAATATGGACAGTTCAGCCAAAAGAAGCAATAGGTTCCTGTGTATATAAGAATTGGATTTACAAAAGATCACAGTGCAAATCAACTCTGGCTACCCAGATACAACTTTTGGGAAAGAAAATCTGAAGAAAAACTTCAATATCCTATCATCTGTATCTCCTCTGAGTGAACAATTCTAATTCCATAGATATATCCAAAAGATGTGCATCTTGCTGTTTTAAAACTGAAAAAGCAATTTAAAAGCCTGTTAAAAGAGAATTTTAAACTAAAACTTCATGTATGCACATTTTAAAATAGAATATTATACAGTCATTAAAATAATATGTCAAGACAAGTTTTAAAACAGTATGCATGGTAAGATCTCACTTCGGTGTGTTTATGTTTATTTTAGCAATGTATGTGTTATAAGAATATGAAAGTGAAAGTGAAAGTTGCTCAGTTGTGTCCAACTCTTTGTGACACCATGGACTATATAGTCCATGGAATTCTCCAGGCCAGAATACTGGAGTGGATAGCCTTTCCCTTCTCCAGGGAATCTTCCCAACCCAGGGATTGAACCAGGTCCCCCACATTGCAGGCAGATTCTTTACCAGCTAAGCCACAGGGGAAGCCCAAGAATACTGGAGTGGGGAGCCTATCCCGTCTCTAGTGGATCTTCCCAACCCAGGAATCGAACCGGGGTCTCCTGCATTACAGGCAGATTCTTTACCAACTAAGCTATCAGGGAATGTTATCAGAATATAACAAAGGCTAATAGGACTCATTCTGGATGGCAGGTGACTAAATTTTATTTTTCATGTTGCTTCTATGGGTCTTATGAAGCACACACAGTGATCACGTGTGGCTCAAGTAACTAACAATTAATAATAAAGGCAGCGTGCACAGAGGGAGAGGAGACACTGCAAAGCCCTCATTGAAGAGTAGGTCTGTCTAGTTTGCCAAATCAAAAAAATTAATGACAGCACTGCATGTCCTACTTATCCAGTCATAAGACATTTATTCTAAGGAGAAGCTCTCTCAGGTAGCAGCAGTGTCTTGGCAGACAGGGAAAAATCTCAAACCCCAATTAGTTTCCTATCTGTCTCACCTGAAAGCTGAGCTCCAACTTCAAAGCCCAATTGTTCAGATTGTTTTATGTAGCTCAGCCAGGGTGGACATCACAGCATCTTCTTGACCTTTCTTTTTGATTGCAGGCATCCGTCATCTGAATGATGCCTCTGTGCTTTTTCAAATCAGAGAAGGAAGAATTGTAGTAATATAAAGACCAACTGGAGCTGGGTTCCAGGAAGAAACAAAATGAGCATTTCCATGGTCTCTCTAGCCACTAAATGCTATGTAACTGATATATTTCCTTTTGCTTCAAAAGCCAAGAACTTATATCTGAATTCAGTGTACACGTATGGGCAATATAAATGATAGACAACTTCTATTTCTGCATTTTTTCATACTTTTAAAATGACTTTGAGTTTAAAATCTTCAGTTATGTTCTTTCATATTATTTAGTTCCATAAACAGCTTGAAATCCTTTTGGAAGAAGGTTAGATTTGGAGACCTTCCCAAGGAGGCTGAGAACAGAAGCTGTGACCTTCAGAGACACATGCAGTCAGTCTGACTTCTTAGGCGGCACAACAGTGGTTACACAGCCAGTCTGTAGTGGAGAATTAGTCCTGCAGCAGTGGTGAAGGGTGTCCTCCCAGTGGTAACACTGCCAGGTCCAGTGGGGTCTGTCTGATTTTCTCTCACTCATGAGGGTGGAAGAGGGAGCACTCCCAGCCCTGGAGACTCAGGTCTCAGGCTCCAGGGGGTTTGAACCCAGAATAGAGGGAGCCTGTGGTTGGTGGAGGTGTCTGAGCAAGGATGGGTCTCCCAACATGTAGAAGGTTGGTGGAGGTGTCTGAGCCAAGGATGGGTCTCCTCCAACGTGTAGAAGGTTGGTGGAGGTGTCTGAGCCAAGGATGGGTCTCCTCCAACGTGTAGAAGGTTGGTGGAGGTGTCTGAGCCAAGGATGGGTCTCCTCC